>CM061157.1:28542122-28649622 GCA_030710495.1 Labroides dimidiatus | reverse complement strand
CAGGCGTCTCACCTGTCCCTCAGCTGTCTCACCTGTCCCTAAGCTGTCTCACCTGTCCCTCAGGCGTCTCACCTGTCCCTCAGGCGTCTCACCTGTCCCTGAGACGTCTCACCTGTCCCTCAGGCGTCTCACCTGTCCCTCAGGCGTCTCACCTGTCCCTCAGGCGTCTCACCTGTCCCTCAGCTGTCTCACCTGTCCCTCAGGCGTCTCACCTGTCCCTCAGGCTTCTCACCTGTCCCTCAGGCGTCTCACCTGTCCCTCAGCTGTCTCACCTGTCCCTCAGGCGTGTCACCTGTCCCTCAGGCTTCTCACCTGTCCCTTAGGCGTCTCACCTGTCCCTCAGGCATCTCACCTGTCCCTCAGGCGTGTCACCTGTCCCTCAGGCTTCTCACCTGTCCCCCAGGCGTCTCACCTGTCCCTCAGGCGTGTCACCTGTCCCTCAGGCGTCTCACCTGTCCCTCAGGCGTCTCACCTGTCCCTCAGGCGTGTCACCTGTCCCTCAGGCGTCTCACCTGTCCCTCAGGCGTCTCACCTGTCCCTCAGGCGTGTCACCTGTCCCTCAGGCGTCTCACCTGTCCCTCAGGCGTCTCACCTGTCCCTCAGGCGTGTCACCTGTCCCTCAGGCGTCTCACCTGTCCCTCAGGCGTCTCACCTGTCCTTCAGCTGTCTCACCTGTCCCTCAGGCGTCTCACCTGTCCCTCAGGCGTCTCACCTGTCCCTCAGGTGTCTCTTCATACCTGATGATCAGTGGTCAGTTCTCTGTAGTGTTACCTGCTGCATAAACATCATCAAACTCTGCTTCAGACCAAGGAACATGTTCTCCATTAGGGGGCGATATGGGACAAATATGTCAGCAGGTTTTTGTGGCAGGATCAGGATCTGGATTTGATCAGGATCTGGATTTGATCAGGATCTGGATTTGATCAGGATCTGGATTCATGTTTCTTATTTTGCAGTCTGAAGTATTTTCTTGGACTAATTTTGAGTTCTTTGTGCTCAGAGGAGTTTTTGGAGTCTGAATGTCTCCAAACAGAGTTCAGTGACATGTCAGTGGACAGACTTTGGTTCGTTTGGGAGCCTCACAGAAAATGATTCATTTCAGAGTCATAATTAACAAACTGCTGGATGAAAATGGACCCCGGGCCAGGATGAACCACCAGGTCTGAGTTTTTGTCATGCCTGGTTGGGATCACATGACAGACTCATCCTTCAGAGATCATAATAAAAACACACTCACAGTTAGAGATTCAGCACTTCCTCTGATTTATTCATCAAGCATAGATTATGTCAAAAACAGTGAAGACCACACATCATCACTGCTGTGGATGTTGCTACTACAGCCAATTGTTCACCCCCCCCCACCCCTCCCTCCTTTTTATTGTACATTTCATTAAACTTTGACACGTTCATGGATCGGACTCTGTGAACTGGTTTCACTTCATCATTTCGAAGGCGGCACCTTAAAACAGTTTCTTTTAATCCCCTTTTTGTCAAAAATAAAATTTAAAAAAAAAAATCATATTTACAAGGAAACGTAAACACTCGTCACTCGTAAGACGCTACTGTTGTCGAAAAACATTTCAAATAAAAACTCATAAAAGGGGAAAAAAACGTGAATCTGAAGACGGTGGATTGCGCCTGAAACAGCTCTCACACACAAGTAGCTCAAAAGATATATCGATGTATATATTTATATATATGTATGTATCCATATATATTCTGTATATATGCTTCTCTACAAAAAAGCAAGTTTACTCTGTCTATGAGTAAATACATTCTACTCTACAATCACTAAAACGACGAGTGTACATTCTCAACCAAAATGCTTCAGATCGATCAGAGGAACCGTGACGAGGTGTGAAGCAACATGCTGTGTGTGTGTGTGTGTGTGTGTGTGTGTGTGTGTGTGCAGAGTGTGTTCATGTGTGAAGTGTGCACTTCCCTTTCCCTCCCCTCTATGTGCTTTGACAGATAAACACACACATACACACGCACACGCACACACCTGGGAGAAAGTGATCTGCTCAGTGATTGGTCAGGTTCACTTTGCCTCAGCAGCTGAAACATGATCCTGGATCTATTTCTGCAGCTCTGCACGGTTCAGAGCGACTCCTAGATGCACTCTCTGGATTATTCTACGACTCCTCATGCAGTAAATAAACCGACTCTCTCTGTCGATGCACGACGAAGAGGAACAGTCCTCCCTCGTGGTAACTGTTCGGATGTTGACCGATGGATCAGCCGCTGCGTGGACTCTCTCCTCTGAGGCTGATCCGTTGGGATCATCAGATTTGAGCAGCGAAGGCTTCAGAGTCTTTGGTGTCTGGATCAATCCCACCACACAAAACCAACCAGAACCCCCAACGCATCTCCGCCACCATCACTTTCCTCCTCTGACCTTTGACCTGGCAGGAAGATGAAGAGGTACCTTGCAGGAAAAATGTCCCGCCAAATTAAAAGTCCAAAAACAATTTTTTTTTAAAAATCTGGCAGCGAAAGCGCTCACGACACTCCAGCTAACGAACATATTGCAGCTTCTAAAACGTGCAAAGCGCCTGCGTTTGGTGCCAAGCATTGTTTTGGATGACAGCGCTCGTCCTTAAAACAAACTCATTATATACACTGCTACAGACAGCTCTTCACAAAGCACCCTGGGTAACGACGTGATGACCGAGCAGTTTGTCATCATGGCTGAATTCCTGAAGGTCTGTGTGACCCTCGCTGTGCACCGTACACTCCTGTGTTTGCTTTCATGCTGCCTCTATGTGCTCACATCTTATTGTTGGAATATTTACATGAATAATTACATATTTACTTTGTGTGTGTGTGTGTGTGTGTGTGTGTGTGTGTTTTCTATTTTGCATACATGTGTCAGGTGGCCCTGAGAAGGATGTGTGGGTGTATTGTGCTTCTTAGACGTACGGGTGGAATTCTTGATCGCCCAGAGAGAGAGACATTGTTTGTGCAGGAAGGGGGCGGGTGTTCTGAAAAAAATGGCTGCTGCTGTGTCCTGTTCCTTCAGTTCAGGGAATAAAAAAACTCCTGCTCACGTGTTCCTTAAAGGAACTATTGAAGTTCCTCTTCTTTATCTTTATGTTTACTGACTGGGACCACAGATCAGTTCAGATCTCCTCTTTGTGTCGTTGGATCCTCCCTGTTCTCAGAAGGCCTGTTAGTCAGAAGGCTAACTGACTGACAGGCCTTCTGATGAAAACGTGGGCTCAGACTTCAGCAGGGGTCACATGAAGTACGTTTTTACTCATTGACAGAAATGAAAGGGTTTTTTTTTTCTCTCCTTTTTCTTTTTGTTTTTTTGTCCCTTCATTTATCGTATAAACTCCAGAACAAACATGTCTGTTTTGGTACGTGGTCTCCATCCAGCCAACACAAACTGATCGGGTTTTTTTTTTTCCAGCTGATAGGCGCTGGTGGAGCGTGAGCATGGAGCTAAACGCAGCTATTGTTGGGACAACAGTAGCTTGAGATCTGCCGCTGTATGAGCGTAATATCTCTCTCTCTCTCTCTCTTTTTAAATTTATTAACGACACCAACCAGAGGACGCTGTCTTTATATCGTCACCAGCTGTCAGTGAGCAGGAAGTGAAGCCTGAAGCTCCTCTTTAGAGACTTTAAGCCTCGTCCCAGAACTACTTCCTGCTGTGTAACGTACTGAAAAACATCTGTACCGTATTTTCGTGAAGTTTTTTTTTGTTTGCTTGAAAATAAAATATCAGATGGTTCAGATTTAATGTTGGAGTTTTGACCCTCTCTGTTTTTTTTACAGCCTTATCGTAACATATGTTGTAATATATGTATATAATATATAATATATGTCTCTCATGTGGCCCCACGCCTGCTCTAAATACTTATATCAAACACAGGAACATAAGTTCCACCTTTAACAAGGTCAAAAGTCATTTTCAGTCATACATTTAGTGGTGGGCACCAGGGGTGGCCAATCATATTTTGGGCTAAGGCCACCCCTGGAAACCCCTCTCGATGTGCCCCTGGTGGAGCCAGAAAAACAGCGCTCAAACTTCAGGCTGATCCTGAATCTTGTTTGGCACTCAGTGATTTCTTTTCCTGACTGTTAAATGAAAAGTCTTGAAAATAAGACCTCAGCCCAACCAGGAAACAACAAATCCCCAGCTCCTAGAGATCCACCGGACCGTGAGAGTCCGCTTCAGACTGACTGTTCCCCGAGCTCTAAGCCGGGCGGTCCAGCTAACGGAGCGAGAGGAGGACAGGGTCAGCGGTCGGGGCGACTCCTCCTGCGTGTCTGTGTAGTCGGAGGGGAAATGAAAAGGTTGTTCACTGAGGTATGACTGTCTGCCTTATTAATGTGGGCCATCTGGACAGAGAGGACGACCGAGTCAGAGTCAGAGAGAGAGAGAGAGAGAGAGAGAGGGGCAGAGGGGAAATTAGGAGAAATTCTTCTGGTATAGTGAAGCTCTGTTTCCACATGGTCACACTCCAAGTTATTCAGCTCCGTGTGAATTCCTCTGCAGGACGAAAAGTTGGAGGAAAAAATGTCAAGACTTTGAGACGTCGGCGAGATTAGAGGAAAAGCAGCAGGAAGAGGTGATTCCAGAAGACAAGTCACACGTCAGGGAGGAAAGACGTCCCGACAAAGATCAGAGGGGTGGAGTGTGAGCCTGGACGGATCAGTGGAACTTTAAATGATCCTTTTCTAGACGCGTGTTTCTGATTTCATGAACGCTGCTCCAAGAAGAAGAGCGTAAAAACAAACAAAGTCGACCAGATCGAAAAGCTTTTCTTACTAGATTTAACCAAAAAGAGCCAAACAGCCTGATTCATCTGAGCTTCAGAGCCAATCACAGCTCATTGTTTTCCATTTTCACTCAAACTCTCCTTCATTCCATCTCAAATTTGACTCATTGTTGTGAAAACTTGGCTCCCGGCCCTCAGAGAGACGTCGGTCTCTTCCTCAGACGTGTTTTTTTTTTTTTTTTTTTAAATCAAAGCTGACACAAACAGCGGAGATCAAGCTGGTGTCCAGATCAAGGGGGAGCGTGAGGAGAGTCGAAGCCTTTTGATGCACAGTCTGTTTGATTCTGCGTCTGCTGTCTGACATCTCATCTCTGCCATCAGCCAGCCAATGAGAAACAACCGGGGACGAGCGCCGCGTAAGCGCCGCAAGACGTTCACGAGTGAGGAGTGCGTCGCTTCTTTGAAGATCCGACTAACGCAGAAGCAACTTTGGAGGAGTAAACATATCTTCAGTTTGATCACCTTTTAAATTCACATCAACACACACACACACACACACACACACACACACACTTTCAGATCTTCACCTTAAACACAGAAAACTTTCCGATGAGGCCTCAAACTTTCAGATCCAAACCAACGTTTTTCTTTTTCTCTGTCTTATCAGAAGCTGAGTCTGGCCTTCCTCTCAGTGTTCGCTGATCAACGCTGCAGCAGGCCGCCATGACAGTTTAACCTTCTGATCCACCCGTCCAACTCTCTCCTCACAGAGAAGAGAAAAAACGAGACTAAAGACCTTTAACTGACTGTGGTCTTGAGTCCTTCACGTCTATAGATTCAGGACATCCATCAGACTGATGGAGCTCTACATTCAAAACTCAAAGGGTTTTCGAAGCGTGAAAACATGACGTACGTCCTTCATTCAGGACTTTCTAAAAGCAGAAAGAAGTGTCGAATTCTTTGTTTTTTTACAGAATTTATCAGAAACAAACGGTTTATTCTCAGAAAATTTTCAAAAAGAATCAAAACGACGTTGATGAAATTTTCCCGTCTTCTCCGGGTCTGTTTACACGTTACTGACGTCAGCTGTGTTACATTCAGGTACCTCTGGAAACGTGAGAATCTGACATTTACGCCAGCTATCAAAGCTATAAAAGCAGGAGGCTCCTAAAGAAAAGGGGGCGTGTCGGCAGGTCTGAGCCAAAACATTCAAATCAGGTCACCTGACCCCGAACAGAAACATCATCAATGACTTCAACTTCCTCCAACTCGACCCTCAAAGTCAACAAACCAAAACGAGCCACGACGAACAAACACAAACGTAGAAACTCAACTCAAGCCGTTTCAACGGCCTTCAACTCGCCCTCTGTTTCTGTCTGTAGCTGCATCACATCCATAACTGCCCTCAGAGGTCAGAGGGAAGGGTGTGTGTGTGTAAGAGAGTGTGTGTGTGTGTGTGTGTTTGAACAGAAATGGAAGAGTGTGAGCTGTGCTTTAGGTCCCTAGAGGCGAGCGGGACAGAGATGAGGGATCTTCTGAGCGGTGATGAGAGTTTGTACATATCATACATACACAGTACTGTACTCCTTACAGCAGTGTTCCCTGCCAGCAGTGAGACTCTAGAAAATGTGCTTCTGACAGGAAAAGTGTGTGTGTGTGTGTGTGTGTGTGTGTGTGTGAGGGATCAGGTTATGAGTGAGTTCAGTAGAGAGCACCTCTGGTCCGGGACATGTAAACAAACCTCGGGCAGCAGAGAGCGTGCTCAGAAAGGCTCAGAAAGACATCAAAGAGAGAAGGAAGGAAAGGAAGGAAGGAAAGGAAAGAAGGAAGCATATTATTCTAACAGCACAGGTTAATAGGAATACCAAAGATAATATTGCATCTCTTAGGACTAGCTTGGATTGCTCAGTGTATATAAAATTGGAAGAAAGCTATATACTGTGATATAACAGTTACATCATCTCACTTTATAATCCTAAAATAATTTATACCAACAATAGTTATATTTCATAGAATATTTACATAAATACAGCGTCATATAGTAATATTATCATCAACACGTCGTCGTTATAGAAACATACACCATACATATATGTGTTTATAGTCTTGTTATAGCCACACGTACACACACGTACAGTGAATATACAATCAGAATGAGCTATTGCAATGCTTTGTGGGTAAAACTCCATCGGACATTCACATCTTCTCAAGTAAGTAAGCTCAAAGAGAGGAGTTCACGTGTATTGCTTCAAGAAAAAATAAACAAACAGCTCAGCCTCAGCAGCAGTCACAGCTGAGCGTTTCTGGTAAAATCCGAGTATTGCTTCGTGTAAAGTTTCAGAGAGAAGAAAAAGCTCTCGCTCAGCAGGTCAGACAGTCCCCGCCCGGCCGGACGCTTTTCCCAAACAGATCCGAGGGTCCGTCACCTGGATGGAAAGGCAGCCCCGCTCAGACGGACGGGAAATCAGGCGTCCCCTGTGGACGCTCAGGCGAAGGTGGAGAAAGTTCTCGTCAACCTGCCGCCTCTAGAAGTCAGAGAAGAGATCCTGTGGACCCAGGTGGATGATGAACGGAGCGATGGTCCGAGGCTGGTAGAAAGGATTGTCAATGAAAAGACCGCCTGAGGACAGAAACAGAGACAGCAGGAGGGTGATTGTTAACGTCAAACTTCTGCTTCTTTGACAAAACGGAGACGAGGAGTCGACACAAAAGAAGGACACAGAGGAGGTTCCAGGTCAGTCTATTGGAGGGATTCTGGAGAGAGACTCAGGAAACTCTTCTACAACATCAACCAGTCCGAGGACGGTGGAGCGTATTTTCACTGATTGACTTCTTACTGCGTGTTTGTTTGTTTTGTTTTTCAGACGACTGCTGGTAAACCTTCACCATTCAGAGGGAGAAACTTCCCAACTAAATCCCAAACATCAAGTCTCTCTCTCCGACTCTCTAACCCAAATTAAATCAAGGCTGTTGGAAAACTTTTTAAAAACGTAACCAAACCAAAACTGAGATAAAGGTTTTTACAGTAACACCATATTTTCTACTTTTCTACTTTCTTACACAGAGCTGGTTGGAAGGAACCAAGAAAACTTGGGACACCTGCAGGAACTGGTTCTCCACTGCAGCAGAACAGCAGCTTTAAGTTGTTAACGAGTCTTTTTGTGTAGTTTTTGGGTAACCTTACTCTGTTAGTTCACCACTTACCTGTTTAACCATTTCAAGCTTTTCATTTCAGACTCGAAATCCTAAAACTGTTGACCGGTAGTTTTGAAAAGAGTAAACTCTTCTTGAGGTTTAAAGTCAGGGTTGGTAATCAGACATCAGGACATAAAGATCATTTTAACCAGGATAACAAAAAGTCAATCAATTCATGATGTGTTTTTGGAACAGAGTGAAAAATATCTGCTGTCTACAGCTGGAGGAAACCTGGAAAACACCAACCAATCCTAGCGATTAGGGTCCACTTTATTAAACCAATCAAATCCCGTCCTGCTGTGCGTACATTTCTCTGGCGTCCTCTAGCCCTGATTCAACGTGTTTAACCAAGAGGGATCCAAGTCCGCTGGAGATGCTACGTTCATATTCATGCTAGTTTTCCGTGACTACCAACCCTGACTTTAAGTGTTTGGGTTTTTTTTGTGCACAAATGGAAAAATGAAAAAACAAACAGAAGACGAGCTTCAATCAGCACAATCAGATTGAAGAAAATGTTTTCAGTTCAAAAAAAACATTTGACAAAAAAATGATGGAGCTCAACCAACCATTGGATAAGATAGTGGATCCTCTCATCCAATGGCTGCGCCTCATAGCTGTAACCATGCAGACGTCGTCGGGGGGGGCGGGGGGGGGGGTCTGGTGCTGGTGGGATGGTTCACAGACGTGAAGAGACGACATGACTTAGTCTGGACTAACTCTGACCTCCTTTAAAACCTTTACACCTCTTTGATCAGTGAGATCTCCTCACTCTTCAGGTGAGCTGTTACGTCTCTGAACTGTGGACTTAAAGCTCATCTATTCTCAGGCACTAAAACACATAAACATGACAAATACAACAATAAAAAAACGACATCACAGCACATCTCCAGAGAACGCTCCTTAAAAAAACCCTCCTCCAGGAGCGTATCCGTGTTTCCAGTCCTCTCCAGATGTGCTGCTTCAAAAAGTCTTCCTGTGTGATCGTGTCGTAAAGATCTCTGTACAGCAGATAATTCTCCCGATATCTGTGGGAAACCTGCCAAATATTAATCCGTGTGAGGTAGTGAGATCGTGCAGCTGAATACAAGACGCAGGATCTGACTAGAGCTCTTTGAGATTCATCTTTTGTCTCCTCAGCGTCTCTCTGCGAGCGAAAGGGTCAAAACGACGTAACGAGGACGCTCTGAGATACTCACAGAGATTGGAATTCATTGTGCGTGCCTGCATGAGTGGAATACTGAAGATAAATGTGAGTCCAGGTCAGAGTGTCGACTGAATCTTGAATGAATTTGTGAATTTGTGAAATTTTAACCCCAAAAAAGTGCTGCGAAGTGAAAGTTTTCAGATCAGATACACACACACAGCTCAGCTCAGGACAGATCAACTCTTTTTATTCATCTCTGAACAATAAAACGTATCTATCAACCCTTCACACAGCTCACTTTATTATTTATTATTTATTTACTTTGTACAGAGAATGTGTGTCGTGCGTCTCGTATCGCGGAGGCTACCCCGCTCCCTACACAGAAAACAAAAAGGCTGATTCACACTCAGAGACGAGCTCACATTCACAGTAGAAATCCTTCAAGTTTTTGCTGATCTCTTAAGAACTTCAACCTGCAGCATTTTTATACAAACATACATTTTTTTTTTTAATAAAATAAAACAAAAAGCGGCTTTATAAATCTTCAGCTCAGAGTCCTTGGATCTCACCCGTCAGTGAGGTGACAGAGAACAGGAGCAGACCGGTTTCCCTTATAGATAATGAACCCAACGGTTTGGAAAGCGTTTGGTTTGTTGGTTAAAAAAAAAAAAAAAAAAAAAAAAAAAAGGTTTGGTGCGTGTGTCTCCTGTGCTAAAAGAACTGGTAGTGGGGGACGGGGTAGGCGGGCACTTTCATGACAGGCAACAGAAGCATTCTCTTGGGCAAACCTAGAAGGAGACATGAGAAGAGCACAGCTCTGCGTGAGACCAGGGCAACACAAGTCCAAAGAGCCTCTGCTCACTATGCTACACAGCAACGCCACATCTAGGTCCAACACGGGACCCTACACTACACAAAACCAGGAACAAGTGTGTGAAAACAGTGTGTGAAAAACAGTGTGTGAAAAACAGGCGGGACGGTGGCGTTAGAGGAAGAAGAATCAGAGATGTTATGAGCCAAGAAGAAGACGACGAAGAGCCAGAGTGGAGTTTATTTAGTGGATCTTAAAGTGTCAGTTCTGCTTTTGGTTCCATCTGTTTTAAAAAACACGCTTCTGATGGAAACACTGCAGCGTCCGTTCAGTTTGTGCAGCTTCTTTACTCAGCCCGGGAAACAAAACGAAACCGTTTCTCTTTGTTTTTCCTTCAGATAAATTCAGGTAACTTCATGTGATTCAACAGTTTTTAAAAACAGATGGGATGACGGCCAAAAACCACAAACTTAAGACCCAAGCTGTGAAAAATCATTAGTTTGAGCTCAGCCAGCAGACGGTGGTTTCGCTCCTCTCTTCGGTGGGAATTCTGTGTTCACATTTTTTTCCTCAGTGTTCTTTGGACGGATGTTAAATAAGCCACGATATGATGCTCTGCGTCTGACAGTTTGGGCCGTGTGCTGCGGACAAACGTTCAGAAACTACCGTTTAATGCTGAATTATCTGTGTTTAATTAAACAGAGCTCTATGTTCTGTAATATGTACCATAAAGGCATCATGGTGAAAAGACAGGATGATGATGTCATGTCAAAACCAGCCTGTAAACATGTTTATTTTTGCTGTAAAAATCTTTTGTTTTTGTTTGGTGAAGTGTTTCTGCAGACTGCCTCAAGTGGACACTTTAGGAACTGCAGTTTTGGGCACTTCAGGCTTCAGATGGCTGAAAACACGGTATTTACACGTGTTAAATTTTCACACAGTACCAACATTTTACTTTTTTATTCAGAACAGCTTTAACTGTGACTATATTTTACTCCTGATTGCTGCTGGTTCTGTGTTTCATGGTGCGTTGTTCTGGGATTGGGTCAGGGTTCAGCATGGCATTCGCTAGTAAATTTAGGCTCTAATTTAGGGTTGCAAAATTCCAGGAATTTTTACAGTTTGAAACTTTCCAAAGGAATTTTCAGAAGCGTGAACGTACATTAAACATTGTTTTTATACGCACACATGCATGCAAACATGTCTAATGTAATATTTTTACATGAAGTGATAAGAAAAACATATACAAAAATTTTGAGACAAATTTCTCTGGATTTTTTTTTTCCTCTTGAAAAAACTCATTTAACCCTGTAAAGCCCAACGTGTCGTATCAACGTAATAAATAGTTCCCTTAAAAACCTGTTAAAAAGCTAAAGTCCTGTTTTGGCCCTCTTCAAATTTTTTGCTCTCATGAAATCATTCACACACTTTTTTTTTTTTTTCAGGAAAATCGTCGCTAATTTTCAGGAAGTCACAGTAAGAATAAAATCTAAACCGTTACTCATTTTTCAAAATAAACATTTTCTGCACTGAATTATGTATATTTATTATAAACTTTAATAAAAAAAAAAAAAGATGCCAAAACTGCCCAAAGTGTCAAATATGATACAAAAAAATCCATCAACAAAATGATTGAGCTGTATTTTTTTTTGTGGATTTTGTTTAAAGGGTTAATAAACATCCGAGTTCCAAAAGATTTGAATTTTCTAGCATTTTATGGGTCAGGCTTTAAAGGGTTAAATTTCCAATTGCTGGGCTTTAATTTCCATCAAAATGTTCAGGAGACTTTCCTGAAATTTACCAGAATTTTTCCGGCCCTTGGCTCTTTGGTATTGTTGTTTATGTAGTGAGCTACGAGTCAAAAGTAAAGAGGTTTTAATTGATCGTTTGACGCTCTGTGTTTAGTATTCTTTGTTCCAGGGTTTCAGGATTTCTGTTCAATAACATGATGTCTTCTAAAATAAAACTTGAGTGTTTAATGACGTAGTTTCAGTGCTCTATAGAATGTCCTGGTCTCAAATAACACAAAAACAAAGACGACTCCCTTCCCTTCATGAAGCGTTTTATGTGCAATGAATTCTGATAAAGAGTGAAGTTAAAGTCAGTCTGTGAAGTCTGCAGAAACTTCTGTTGGATTCTGAGGATGTTCGGGAGTATCGTGTGGAGGAGTTAGACCAAACACCACCAACAGCAGAACTAAGGAGTGCTTCATATACAGAGCTGCTGGACCTCAGGGGGCCACTAATCATCTGCACGGGGCCCCAGACCGGTTTCTTCTTGCACATAAGATGCATTCAAACTCAGAGCTGCAGGATGCACGGCGAGGCCTCCTCACACTCCACACGAGCACAAGGCCGAGTCTGTGGAGGTGACGGGGGGACATACAGCTACACGAGTGGTTGAGTTTCATGACGAGTTTAGCTTCCAGCCTTCAAATGTCTGATACTCTGTGTGTTTGTGAATGAGAGCTGCAGCAGTAATATGACAGGGGCACACTGCCAGCAAGCAAAGAGAGGAATTCACACCATGCAGGCCGCTAATCTGAACAGAGAGGGAGACGACGGCCAAAGAGATCCATGTCAGGGGTAATAAAAGTCCAGTGAAGGCCTTTGGAGGTGGACAATTCAGGACTGCAAATGCAGGCGTAGGATTTTCAGAGATTCAGTGAAAAGGAAAGAAGATGAGGATGAGCAGCAACAAGCACTGACGGCGCTGTTCAACAAGCAACAACGAGGTTTCAGTTCTGCTGAGCTGAGAGTGAGAGTCTGTGGATACGGGCTGCAAACTAACAAACACTCATCAGAATGTGTTTCATTTTCAGAGGCTAACTAGCCGGTTAGCTAGCTAGTTTGCTGTTAGCTCTGTCAGATCAGACACCAACTGACAGACGTAAGTAATTAGCATTGTAGCGAGCTAACACCGGTTAATAAATGAATTGTAATGACAGCTAGCTAACTGAACTTTGTGAAACTTGCATTGAATTATGTTAGCTTCACTAGCTTAGCTTTAGCTAGCTAGAAAGAAACATATTTCTTTCAGTTCCTGATATTAAGTTAAATACATAGCAAATGTTGCTAGCTAGCTAGCTTAGTTTATGAATACCAGCTCTCATCTCCCTGTTTATTGGTCCATAAATCAGAGGATAGTGGGCTGATTATTTGGCTCATAGATGAAACCATTAAAGTTCCAAAGTTCTAAAAACTGATTGGTGTCATTTATAAATGTTGTATCAGACATATTTACATCTATGTTTGTTTATAATAAATATTTATGTCTCTATTCATGACAGTTAGACTCAGTTAGGAAAAATTCATTTGTAATGTGATTTAAAAATATGACATTAGACATGTTTGCATGCAGGTCTGCTGATAACAAAGCAAAATGTTTAATATTTATATATGTATATAACCAGGTAAAGACAGTTAATATAAATTCCTGAAAATTCCCATTAATTGCTGGAAACTCCAGTAGAAAGTTTCTAAAAATGTAAACTCCCAGAATTTTGCAGCCCTTGAGTAGTGCAGTCTTTAAAGTTTGGGACAGGATTAGATTTTGCAGGTAGATTAACAGAAGGTGCAAATTGAAAAAAAAAGGAAGTGGACAGGAAGGAAGGGTCAGATTCAACACAGACCTGCTGAAAAATAATAAAATAACCTACAGACGGCCAGCAGTTATGGTATGTTTGGTTAGGGGGTGAAGTGTGTAAAGAGAGGAGGGGAGGTGGTCAGAGACAAAACAAACACGGAGCAGGAAGCACGGAGCACGGAGCACGGAGCACGTACCGTATGCAGGAGCAGCTGCTGCAGCGGGGCTGTAGCCATACGGTGTCCCAAAGCCTGTCAGGGAAGAGGTTACAGCCCATCAATCCAGCAGTCCTTTAAATCCTGGCAACACTTTTTTTAACGACTTTTAAAGTTTGGTGAGTAGAAAAGCTGATGAAATCACAGGCCCCTCTGTGCATGATACAGATCCTACAGTTACTGTAGGATCTGTTTATGAATGAAAGGTCAAAACAAAAGGTCAGTGATGTAAAGTAGACGGCAAAATAAAACGCTTACACTGAAAAAATTAGAGTTAAATATCATAAAGCATCAAAGCATAACTGCCCAAGTCATATTTCAATGGTTTCAGAAAAGAAAAATAAACATTAAGCATTTTTTTGTTAATTAATTATTATCAGGGTTGAAAAATTCAGGCAATTTTCAGAGTTGGAAACTTTCCAAAGGATCTTTCTGGGAATTTTTTAGGGATTTACCTGCTCACATGCATGTATAAATATTAAACATTTTGGTTTGTTACATGCAAACATGTCTAATGCAGTATTTTTAAATCAAGCTGATAACAAGGAAAAAAAACACTCCTGACAATTTCCAGAATTTCCCAGATAAAATTGACCAGGATTTTTTTTTTTTTTTTTTTTTTTGAAAATTCATACAAATTGACGGCAACTTTATCCTGAAATTTTCAGAAAACTTTCCTGAAATTTTCAAGAAAAATGTTCCTCCCATTTGATATCATTATTCCCATGAAAAAATTCAGGAAACTTTCCTGAAATGTATTAGAAATTTTCCACCTCTTAGAACCCTAATTATTATCAAATTTTACCCAATTTTAATTCTTGGTGAGTAGAAAAGCTGATGAAATTACAGGCCTCTCTGTGCATGATACAGATTCTACAGTTACTGTAGGATCTGTTTATGAATGAAAGGTCAAAACAAAAGGTCAGTAATGTAAAGTAGACGGCAAAATAAAACGCTTACACTGAAAAAATTAGAGTTAAATATCATAAAGCATCAAAGCATAACTGCCCAAGTCATATTTCAACAGTTTCAGAAAAGAAAAATAAACATTAAGCATTTTTTTGTTAATTAATTATTATTAGGGTTGAAAAATTCAGGCAATTTTCAGAGTTGGAAACTTTCAAAAGGATCTTTCTGGGAATTTTTAGGGATTTACCTGCTCACATACATGTATAAATATTAAACATTTTGGTTTGTTACATGCAAACATGTCTAATGCAGTATTTTTAAATCAAGCTGATAACAAGGAAAAAAAAACACTCCTGACAATTTCCAGAATTTCCCAGATAAAATTGACCAGGATTTTTTTTTTTTTTTTTTTTGAAAATTCATACAAATTGACGGCAACTAAATCCTGAAATTTTCAGAAAACTTTCCTGAAATTTTCAAGAAAAATGTTCCTCCCATTTGCTCTCATTATTCCCATGAAAAAATTCAGGAAACTTTCCTGAAACGTATTAGAAATTTTCCACCTCTTAGAACCCTAATTATTATCAAATTTTACCCAATTTTAATTCTTGGTGAGTAGAAAAGCTGATTAAATCACAGGCCTCTCTGTGCATGATACAGATCCTACAGTTACTGTAGGATCTGTTTATGAATGAAAGGTCAAAACAAAAGGTCAGTAATTTAAAGTAGACGGCAAAATAAAACGCGTACACTGAAAAAATTAGAGTTAAATATCATAAAGCATCAAAGCATAACTGCCCAAGTCATATTTCAACAGTTTCAGAAAAGAAAAATAAACATTAAGCATTTTTTTGTTAATTAATTATTATCAGGGTTGAAAAATTCAGGCAATTTTCAGAGTTGGAAACTTTCCAAAGGATCTTTCTGGGAATTTTTAGGGATTTACCTGCTCACATACATGTATAAATATTAAACATTTTGGTTTGTTACATGCAAACATGTCTAATGCAGTATTTTTAAATCAAGCTGATAACAAGGAAAAAAAACACTCCTGACAATTTCCAGAATTTCCCAGATAAAATTGACCAGTTTTTTTTTTTTTTTTTTTGAAAATTCATACAAATTGACGGCAACTAAATCCTGAAATTTTCAGAAAACTTTCCTGAAATTTTCAAGAAAAATGTTCCTCCCATTTGCTATCATTGTTCCCATGAAAAAATTCAGGAAACTTTCCTGAAATGTATTAGAAATTTTCCACCTCTTGGCACCCTAATTATTATCATTATTATTAATCTCATATTTATATTTACTTATATATTTACTTACATTTCATTGGGCAGTTATGCTGAGGCTAATGTGAAGAAAAACATCTATAAAAATAAAACATTAAAAATGGTCCAGATGTCCTGTACAGGTGTAAAAAGCTGACATCGATCACCTTTAGTGATATTTGCTGAATCATAAACGCGTCGTTGCAGACGTGGTTAAAGATGAACAAAACAGAAATCCTCTGCACATACATCAGGTGTTATAAAGGTACATAAAGAGCTGTCCTCTCTCTACCTGGCGTGACGTATCCTGGTGCGGCTGCACTGACGAAGGCTCCTCTCGCCAGGGCGGCTCTTCCTCTTCCTCTGGCCACCTGAGCTGCTACTGCTGAGGCTGCTGCAGCTGCTGCCAGGGCTCCTTTAGTCTGAACACAGTGACACAGATCACATGTGAGTGATGCAGAGGTATGCACGGATTCAGACACACAGGTAGACGGACACGTGGAGCTCGGATCTGTTCAGACGCTCGTTGGAATGAAGTCTTATTGATTACAGACAGATTAACAACGTGCGCACATCGTCTCACTGCTCTACCGTGCTGCGACCAATCAGGATGGATAGAGACGTGCTTTTGTCTGTGTGTGTAGCCACGTGCTCCTGTGACTTGTGATGTGTATGTGTGTGTGTGTGTGTGTCCTTACCTGAGGCAGAATCTTCTTCTTCTTGTTAGCAGCTGCGTTGGGACCAGAGAAGAGTTTTTCCAGAGCTGCCAGAGCAGCACTGGCCTTTGCTACTTTTTTGTTGGGGCCTGCCCCGCGAAACTTCTGCCCATCGACCTCCACCTGACACACACACACACACACACACACACACACAGAAATACATTTATCAGTCATCAGTAACTCAGCCGGCGAGTCTGGCTGAACAGGACGACTTGTTTAGCGAGGCCCCGCTGTCAGGCAGGCCTGCTAATCAATCAGCAGAGCGATGGAGCAGCCAGGCGTGTCGGAAAACAACACTCCCCACAGAGCGGCGGCCTGCTCCAGGAAACAGGTTGACTGATTGACTGTACCAGAGATCAGCCTCTTTCTAAATGTGAGGTTGTCTGACTTCCTCCCTCTGTACGTGCGTGACTTCAGGGAACATCAACTCGTTTTTTTAATCTTTACCTCCATAACGAAGCGTTTGTCGTGGCTGCCGCCGCTTTCAGATATGAGCTCATATTTGAGGCCTCGTCTCTTTTCGTTGAGCTCCATGACGGGATTCTTCCCGCTCGCCGTCAGTATGGGACCCTGAGTTCGCACCTGGGGAGTGAAAAAAAAAAAAGCACAAAAGCTCACTGAAAAGGATCTGGAACTGCAAGACCATCCTGACTGGATTAAATCCCCACCAGCGAGAGCGAGAGCTCCCGACTCTAAACACTCCAACATTTCATCAGTTAAAGATCAAACATCTTCATTTAGACCTCAAATAATCGGACTGAGCGCGGCGTCATGCTTCACCTCCAGTGTGTTGGAACTGTCTGTGGAGTGTGTGGGGTTATTGCTGTGGTGTGATGACGTCTCGCTCTTCCCCTCGCCGTCCGACTTCTCATCTGAGCTCATGGGGTCCAGGTCTGAGTCGAAACCTGTTGGATAACCCATGGCCTGGAGAACCTGGAGAGGAGACGTGATGATGAAGATAGAGAGAGAAACATCCACAAATGGTTCAGTCTGAGAAAAGAACGGTGACTGCACACAGGTATAAAAACCTGCTTTCATTTATTTTCCCTTTTATTTTTCTTATGTTTAACCCTTTAAAGGAACAGCAGCTTCACTGCAGCACGCAGGAACGTGACATCATCATGAACACACACACTCAGAACAACACGCAGCTGTGAGCGAGAGAAGAACAGAGGGACGAGAGCGAAGGATGGAAGTGAAGTTTCAAAGGTGAGAGAGAAAAAGTGAGTGATGAGAAAAAAAGAGGAGAGAGACGGAGAACGAGCCCTTTATGGGAATCGAGCTGATGGCAGATTATCCCAGCTCTGTGCTCTGGAGAGCCTCTTTGTTCACAACCACTTTGGGATTACATGGATTTACCCACCTCCATCCATCCCTCCACACACACACACACACACACACACCAACACACAGGTGCAGGCAGGTTTGGCTGCAGATGGAGCTCAGAGATCTTCAGGTAAGAAGACTCCTCCCTCTCTTTTTTTCTTACCTTAACGGCGACGTGCAGCTTGGCGGTCTTCTTGGACGACCCAGATGCTTCGTAAATGGTTCCATCCAGATCCACGGACATGGTGAAGACGGGCGCGTGAACCGGGCCCGACTGGGACAGCAGGCGGTACTGCAGCCCCGGCCGGATCTGGTTCAACCGCATCAGGGCGTTCATTGGCTGGTTGGAGTCTATGGCTTTACTGTCCAGGACTGATGCAGACAAACAGGAAGAGCGAGCAGATTAGGACACATTTAACAAAGGATTATGGGTAGTTTCGCTTCTATCCACTCAAAGTGACTGTGTGTTATTAACCCTTTTTTCTAGGATATTTTTTCTTCGGTGTTTTCGTGATGAATAAAGTTGCCTCTGAGTTTTCTTTCTCCTTCGATCTCTCAGCTTCTGTTTGCAGAGAACTGAGAGACGCCGCTCTGTCTCCATTAGTCGTGGTTCATCTTCAGCTTGTATGAAGAAAGAGTTTGGGATGGTTGGGTGGCCTGCTAAAATGTTAGCAATCAATACTATTGATCTGCCTCAGCGGGACGGATGAAGGTGGAGGAGGAAACGATGGGAAAAATGGAGACAAATGGAGGAGGGGCCGGACTGATGGCGCTCTGAGTTCTGTGCCGCCTTTTTTCTATGGCTTTAAAAAAATACGTCTCATAGTTTTTCTAAATCGTTTGAATAGTTTGGATTAGAGGAGCAGAAAAAAGCAAGTAAACGATGTAACTCTGCAGCTCTTTTTCCATCTTCTCGCACCTTTCCTCAGATTCCTCTTCATTTTCTTGATGAGGTCCTTGTCGTCCATCGTTCCATCTTCATACGGCCTCTTTAGACCCAAGCCTGGAAAAAAAAGACGAGAACATCATGAAGAGAGCTACTCATGAACGACTGACACCCAAAGGTGTCTGTATGAACACTCGAAGGATCTCGTGAGCGGCAGAAACAAAAGCAGTGATTTGTGAGCGCGAGCGTTAAGACGGATAACCTCCAGATCAGCAGTGCAGACGAGCAAACGGTCAAATCAGGAGGAAGATATCCTCCATAAGCTCCTTTTCCTACACGTACCTTAATCTGCAAATGCTCTGGCAACTTTCCACGCCGGCGTCATGAGGCATGAAAAGTCGATTTCCCACGAAAGTGGCTTTGAAACCTCGCCAACTTTCTCTCGTGAACAACAGAAGAAAAACGATTGCATAAAGCTTTGAAGGTTTTTACTCCGGGCTGCTGAGATTTGTGCTGGTGAACCAGATCTGAAATCTATTTCCGATCACGTGTTAGAAACACGGACGGTAAAAACACTTCATTACTTGACGTTAAAGTCAGGGTTGGTGATCAGACTTCCTGTTATCCTGGTTAAAATGATCTTTATGATGTCAATCAACTCATGATGTGTTCTTAAAAAAAGAGTGAAAAATATCTGCTGTCTACAGCAGGAGGAAACCTGGAAAAACACCAACCAATCCTAGCGATTAGGGTCCAACTTATTAAACCAATCAAATCCCGTCCTGCTGTTCTGCCCGCCTCCTGAGGACCGTTTTGAATCTGTGGTTTGAATCAGTCATGATCATATGGTCGAGAATCAGCGGCGCTTGTGCCTGTGAGCGGGGGCCGGACGACCGGACATTGTGACAGTTTGAATTTAGAGTTTAAAGAAGCAGAACTCATCTGAATGAACGCAGCTAAACGCTGCTTCTGCTGCGTGCTCATCTTCATGATGACGTAGGCTGTAAAGGGGTCCACAGCAACTGAACAATCATTTGAACAATTATCTGAACGTGTAACAGTCTGTCCAGCTTGGTTTTTGTTTCTGCATCTCCTGTTTCTGAGCGGTCCCTGAATGCACCACGCTAACAGCTCGTCCTGAGTGACGGCAGCGAGAGACACAAGTCCCTCATGTCTCCTCGTGTTTGAATGAGCCTCTCTCACTGAATGAGGCAGACAGAAGACAGCGACAGAGGGCGAGGTGGACGGAGCACACACACACACAGGTACACACACCTTCTTTATCCAACCAGGGGTATTTCTGTGAGGGTTTGTTGGAGGGTAGAGGATCCATCTCCAGCACCTTGTACATCTGTCCGAACGCCATGAGTCTGAGGGAGTGCTGTGAAAAACACACACATGACAGAGGAAAAAAAGAGACGTGAGGACGGATTAAAGCTGTGAGACTCTACAGAGTGTGTGTGTGTGTGTGTGTGTGTGTGTGTGTGTGTTACAGATCCTGAACCCTTCCTAGCTTAATGTTACCAAGTCTTGGTTAGCGTGCTTCAGTGTATTTCTGGAGCCTTTATCAGTTTAAGTCTGTCTGGGTCAAAGGTCGACGACCTGCTGCTCCCCTTTAGAAAATGAATGAGGATCAATTTAAGTCGATTTTACTCAGTTCGTTTGTATTTCTTTGAATTTTAATTCTAAATTTGAAGATTTTTGGGATCTTGTGACATTAAAATTCGGGTTGTTAGGGGCTGGAAAATTTCCAGTAAATTTCAGGAAAGCTTCCTGAAACTTTCTGTGGGATTTTTAGCTCAGGAATATTGGAAATTTTCAGGGTTTTGTTGCCGTCAACTTCAATGAATTTTTTTTTAAATAGTGCTTTTTTTTAATAAATAAATAAATCAATTAATTTATTAAATTCAGGTCGATGCTCAGCTTCAAGCTCCAGGACACGCGATGAAAGGATGACGGCACGCGGCAATTTTTGGTTTGATGGATAATTGAAGTTCAGCTTTTTATTTGATGAATACGAGGAGGACTCATTCGCTGACAGCATGTACGAACGTTTGAAGCACAAATCTTTTATATAGATATATATTCTTACTCTGCACAGCCAACAAGAACAGAAGCTCCTCAGAAGATGTAAACTCTTTGAACTAAGTGGATGACATATTAAAAACACTTCCTGTAAAAGAAAAAAAAAAAACCTTTGATAGAATTCAATCATAAAAACTGTGAATTGACTAAATGTGTTAAATAACCATGAAACTGAGGCCTTCTCAGCCTTATTATACCTAAAATACTGAATTTTACATTTAATACTTTAAAATTAACAGCATGACTGTGCACATAGTAAAATGTCACATTTTTAATGACGTGTCAGTTTAGATATTTCTGATTCACTGATCGCGCAAAACTGGCAGCTACACACGTGTCATGAATCTGACGGTGATTTTGCGTTTGTGCTCGTTTCCTGTACAGAGTGAGAACGTTCGTACACATTTATTAATGAATCAGGTCCAATCAGTGTCTCATTGGAAGGAGCCCTTCAACACAGCAGGTTTTTTTTGTGTTGTTGTTTTTTCCTGCATCAGAAATTAAACTGTCCTTTTCTCTGTAGCACTCCACTGATTTAATAAATGACACACTAACATTATTTTCATACAGGGCATTAAAGTACTATAACCCTCTCCAGGCAGGCGTTGCAACAGCTAAATGCTAGTTAGCTAAATGCTAGTTAGCTAAATACTCCATATCCATATTTAATTAGCCTTAACAGTTTTCCACTATCCCACCAATTGGCAGAGCTGTGTCACTTTGAACATGGCTGCCTCCTTGGTTTCCCTGACACAGATTTTCAAGCCATCAACTTCATGTAAGTTTCACTACTAACCTCCATTAATTTGAAACCAAAACTGTATAAGATGAATCCTGAGTATATATAGATACAGTACATGCCAATTAGTAGATTTTATTTCCTCTGGGGTAACTTTATTTCAATGTTGCAGATTTGCAACGTGGAGCCGGTACAGGTACCAATGAATGCCACATGCTTTATCTGCTACTTTGCCCTTTATTTTAAAAAGGTCAGAATCGTATATTATTACCCCATAGGAGAATTTTCCCCAAATATCAGATACTTTCCTGTTACTAAAACTTAATTTGAGCCTGAGAGGGTTAATATATAAATAAATAAATAAAGATGTATTATCTTCATTTTGGATGTCAAAAAGGATTCGTGGCTCCTGGTCTTTTCTTTTTTTTCTTCTTTGGCTCTCTGGCTGTTAAAGGTTGTCGTCAATAAACCCTTTATTTGTGGTTCTGCTGCTCTGCTGTGCCTCTCTGTTGATCTGCTCTGTCACAGCACTTTTAAATTGATACTCCAGTAATTAAATATTCAATAAAAGAGCATGAGGAGCTTACGTTCCTTGATTGTGTTTCTAGGATTTTCGATGCCTCCGAAATGCCAACGTCTTCAAACTCTTAAACTTTCTGGTTCATTAAAATCTCTTTGATAAATTAAATCTCAAGCCTCAACTCTGGAAATTAATTTCCAACATTGTCCTGAAGCAGTTCACTGGTGAGCTGACTCACTTAAAAATTAATCTCCAAAAAGGGTCAAACGTAATCTTTAACTCTGATGAGTGGTGAGGGAGCACGGCCTGCAGGTTGAACTCCAGCATGGATTCATGCAGACAGTCATTCAGCAATAATATTCATTAAGAAGAGACGCCTCCAAAAACGCTGTACTTCTGACCTTTTGTTTGTAAAGTTTTGTCACTGTTTAGGAAATTCGTCTCATGAAAAACACAGAATCTCTTCTGAAGGGTTGGAGTTTGTTGACTGGTGTGAAGAAGAAACGATGCAGAGCCTGATGGAGTGAAGTCATCAGCTGTGATCTGAAGACCAGTTGGTCTGATTGATTTAAATAAAGCAGATAACTTCTGGAAATTCACTCTGCAGCAGTATTTTCTTATCAAGCAGCACAGACCTGGAAAAATCCACAGATGATGTAAAACAAGCCCTGACTGACCCCCTCCAAGTCTGACAGAAAACTCTCACATCCCCCTACGACCACAAACAGCTTCAAATATTCACTTCTATCCTTGTGAAATGAACAGAAAATCTTTGACTCCAGCTCGTTTTTATCTGCAAATCTTTACAAATATATAAATGTAAATATAAATATAATTATGAACACGACTCATATCGGTGTCATAATTAACACACCGTAAGATGAAATCTGGGGGCCATATGAAAATGGACCTCTGGCCCTGATTGGCCCCTGGGCCTGAGTTTAAGCGTTGCCACAGTGTTTGCCATGATGCTGTCTCATCTGAAACTGTTCCAGCTTCTCTAGTTTCAAATCAAACTATAAACAAAGAAAAAAGCCAAACAGTCTCATTTCCAGTCTTAATACCTTATTTCACTTAAAGAGTCTGTGAGGACCGTCTGAAGTGGATCACAGCGCCACCTTCTGGCTGGAATCGTGCGCACACTGTAGTGATGTGATGACTCTTAACAACGTGTGTGTTTGTTTTGGAAATGAATGGAGATCAGATCTTCTTTTTAACACTACTTTTCTTTGTTCAAGACGACTTTTTACTGGATACAACGTGAGGAGGTAAGGTATTTATCAACACAGCGCTGCTGTTTGAAACCTGACAACAAGTAAGTCAGTTTGACGTATCCGTAGGCTAACGTGTAACGTTAGTGAATCCTTAATGTCCTACTCATTGACCATTCAGAGCTAACGTAACCTCACTCTTCATTTTATTGACAGATTCAAGTTTGATCGGATGTGGGTTGGAATGAACATCATCACAAACAGATTAGCCCATGTTTTAGCCTTTAGTTTGTGGTTTACCCTTTAGCTCATGGTTTAGCCTTTAGCTCTTGTTTTAGCCTTTAGCTTGTATTTTAGCCTTTATCCTGTGTTTTAGCCTTTAGCTTGTGTTTTAGCCTTTAGCTTGTGTTTCAGCCTTTAGTTTGTGGTTTAGCCTTTAGCTCATGGTTTAGCCTTTCGCTCTTGTTTTGGCCTTAAGCTCGTATTTTAGCCTTTAGCTCTTGTTTTAGCTTTTAGCTCGTGTTTTAGCCTTTAGCTTGTGTTTTAGCCTTTAGTTTGTGGTTTAGCCTTTAGCTCATGGTTCAGCCTTTTGCTCTTGTTTTAGCCTTTAGCTCGTATTTTAGCCTTTATCCTGTGTTTTTGCCTTTAGCTTGTATTTAAGCCTTTAGCTTGTGTTTTAGCATTTAGTTTGTGGTTTAGCCTTTAGCTCATGTTTTAGCCTTAAGCTAGTATTTTAGCCTTTAGCTCTTGTTTTAGCCTTTAGCTCTTGTTTCAGCCTTCAGCCTGTGCTCTATCTCTCTCCTGTTTATCTTTCTTCTTCTCTTCTGTCCTTTTTCTGTCCATCAGTTCAGCTCCAGTCTCCACCATCTCTACTAAATTAATCACAGAAATTGTTCCCAGCAGAGACAAACTCAGATCTCTCTTCTCTCTGATAAACTTTGTCAGTCAGCGTGGTGTTGTCATGGAGACTTCAACGTGCTGTAAATCAATCCGTCCTGTCCGACCCCATCAGGAAGCTCAGAAATATCATTTATCAATAACCTATATTGGTGCTGATAATCTGATTTGAAGTTGTGGATCAGGATCAGGCAGATTTCTAGAAGAGGGACTTTTTCAGGATCACTCAGTAAATCCTCACAGGAACTTTAATGTAAGCCACACCGACCCGACGAGATCAAAAGTAAAAAAAAAAAAGGATGTTTCTCTTTTTTAAATACAGTATTTTAACAAAAAACCAAAACAAAACTAAACTGAAAAAAACACCTTTTTGCTGAAGTCAGATTGGATCTTTTTGCAGTGCAGCTGTTTTTGTCATCGATTTCTGTTCTGGGATGAATCTGAAGTGAAACTGCTCTTAACGCAGGACAAAAAGAGGAAGTCTGGTTGAAAACAGAGGAGCCAGGAGGTTAAGTGCAGCTCAGGCTGATGTGAGATGAAACCTCTCTTCACAAACACGAGGAGATGATTTAATCATTAAAGCACATGTTTGAACTGGTCTGATGTATGCAGGTCCTGAATCTGGAGTATGAGGGCTAAAGGCAGCCCACATCTACGCACGGATAGATGTTTGCACATATTTTGCAACACAGCTCCAGACTTGTCCCAAAGATTATTAAACAAACATGCTTTTCATTTTCTCTCTTTAATACGACACCAGGCTGAGTGGTGTGTAGGAGTGTTAATTTATCATTCCACTCTTCAGACGCACAAACAATCAGAGAGATAACCTGGATGGCACACAGGAGCTCCTCTGCTAATATGAAGCCATTAGGGAGGTGGAGAGTCTTGGATATTCATGAGGCGTTGGTGGAGCTCATTGACAGAACAGCTCCCTCTCTGCTATCTGCTCTTGTATCTGCTCCAATACAATTATCCCCATTGACATTCCAGCCTCGCTCAGGCTGCCTTCAAAGGAGATGGTCGGCAGGATTCACTAAGCCGTGCGGCTCAGGGGCCGCCTTGCTTAGTCAAGAGTGTGTGAGGGAGGACATGACGGCACGTACACACACACGCACGCACTTACTGTCCTCTGGGGGTGTCAGCAATGGATTTATGGCTCACGGTGGCAACAGTTTCACACACTGATCATTAAAATGCAGGAACACACGGCTATTTCAGGAGACACACATGCACCTGTGTGTGTGTGTGTGTGTGTGTGTGCACCGATTTAAACACACTGACAGCTTGAGGCCGCTGCAGCTGCGTGATAACAACTGTGTCCTTAAGTTGACGTGTGTGTGTGTGTGTGTGTGTGTGTGTGTGTGTGTGTGTACCTGTGCGCTGTAAGTAATGGCCTCGGCCTGCTGGTCGGTCATGTTTGATAGCGTGTCTGTCGGCTCTTTCTCACATGGGTCATGTAAACCTGGACCACCTGGGCAGCGAGAGAAGATGACACGCACACAAACACAAAGTCAGTCGTCGTTTCTTTTGTGCTGACGGAGCCGCTCAGCAGCGTCTCGTTACCTTCACTGACAAGAGGAAAGAAGCACATCATGAAACGAGAAGCATCTCAAGAAACTCTCCTCGAATAAATCCAAGTTCAAAAATAAAAAATACTGGATATCTCAGTAAAAATCTCAGGTCATGTGACCTGGATGTGTTGTTTTGTTATGTGTTATTGACTGAAGTAGGCCATCTAGTGTCTGGAAGTGGTTACAGCAATGCTTTGAGTTGTTTGGAACCTTGAGCTTGCCGTAGTTTTCAGTGTTGTTTACAAAGAGTAACTGTGATATGTTTCTGTGATGAAAGATGATGAAAGTTAGATCCATGTATGCTAACCGCTAGCATATCAATGCAATTTCCCATATACGTTAGCATGAAGCTAACGCTGTGTTTTCTCTGTGGTTTTTGCTCCATTAGCAGATGTTTAACATGTCGAATGTGTTGAATATGAATCTCTTGTCAGAGAGTGATGTTCCTGAATCTAAGCTAAGCTAAGCTAAGCTAGCTGAGGCTGTGTGTCCAGTCTATCTTTCTAAATGAGTGAAGTTAAAGTTCTTTTTCACATATATTTATTTAGTTTCGCTGGTTTTTTTCAGGGTTTTAAAGCTTTTCAGCTGCTCCTCATTAAGATTCAGACATGATGATGTTTTTCCTCGGACAGCTGTGCTCTGCTGGGTCAGCGACAAAGCCCCGACCTCCTGTGTTTCTGCTCTCCTGTCCAGATTTAGCATGTCCCCTTGTTGCCATCCACCAATTGAACCATTTAAATATTCATGCGCTCATTCAGTACCTGGTAGCAGTATGCCTGAGGCCAGACACTCCATGACTCGACGCAGGGCTTCTCCGGCTCCCAGAGGTCTGTTACAGGTGGCAATTGCCTTCTCGCAGATAAGCTCTAAAGGCTGTGAGCGCACACACACACACACACATACACACACAAATGAACATGTAAATGTACAACAAAATTCTGGCTAACAAGAGACTCAGAATGTACGTCAATCCGGTTTTAATGAGGCTCCGTATTCTGCTCCTCACGTTCCTGAGCTTAGACACATTATGCAAAACACAGCTCATCTATGCCTGACATTTGAGCACAAGTCTTCACATTCCCACATCAAAAATGAACCTCTCATTACAGCAGGGATACGGAGCGTGTTTTGTAATGACACACAAATGCTTATAACAATAAAAAAAAATGTGTTAAAGCTCAAGAGGGCAGAAGAGTTTCTCATTATTTCAGAGGATCCATCACAGCAGAGGACTCACCCATCCTTTGAGAGGCTCCCACACCAGGTGTCTATTGCACATGTCTCTAAGTATCCTGAGAACGATAACGCAGGACTTGAGCCCGTTCACTCGAGCCTGAGAGATGCAGAGGGGTGGAGGAAAGAAGGAATGGATGGATGTGACGCGGGAGATTGGAAAGAAAGAGGGAGGAAGGGAGGAAATTGAGCACAGGTGGAGTGATTTTGTGCAAACACATGCAGACACTTTACACCACGAAGCCACTAACTGAGGTGATTCTCTATCTATGAGCTCCCAACACAGATTAAACATCATCAGTTACACATTCAGCTTTAAAACATTTTACCAAAAGGTTTTTCTGTCTCTACGTCTACAGCCTGCACTCCTCTCTGTAAGTCCCTGTCTGTCTGTCTGTCTGTCTGTCTGGTTGATGAGTGGGGAGAAAGATGGGGAAGGGAATCAAAGGGAAGCAGTGACATACTGTACAGAGCAGGCAGGTTCACATGATAGCAACAAAAAAATAAATCAAAACAAAAGAAACAAGTATAAACCATTGCTTTTGTAGCCTCACGATACTTCTGAGTCCGACTGATGCTAAGAGTGAAACTTTGTTTCTCTCACAGTTTGACAGATTAAAGCATCTCTCCTGTAAAATGTGAAAAAGATAAAGAAACAGAGACACTTTTTTCTTATTTGGTAGGAGAATCATTCTGTGAAAACAGCAGCTTTTTGAACCCCAGTTTCATTCTTCATTTTATTATTATTTGTGTCATAACAGTTAAACACTTACCGTTATAAATCAACATAAATTAAAGTTTAATCTATTTTAATATTTTTTATTACATCACATTCAAAAACGCTTGTTCTGCCTTTTTGTTTCTGGTGTTACCAAAGTTTTAGAGGAGAATTCAGGCGTCTCTGGATGTAATCAGATTATTTATTTATTAGACTATTATAACTGTTATAGTTTAGATTTGTTTTATGCTTCATTGGATTGAATCTGTTTGTTTTTTGCATATCTGTAGCGCTATATAAATAAAATCTATTATTAATATTATTTAATTTGCACATATAATAAAAAAAGAAGGTTAATAACACTATTGAGACATTTTTTAAAATAAGTAAGAGATGTTCGCAAATGTATTTTGTATTTTATTGTACTTGTTTTTTTTGTTGTTTTTTTTCCCTCTCTCTCTCTCTCTTCATTGTTTCTTTTCTTTTCCTCTTTTTTTAAATGTAATTTTATTGTCTTTTTTTACATCATGGCGAGAGGACTACAGATGAAAACTAGCCTCATGGCTAATTCTGTTTTTTTAACCTGTTTTTTAAATAAACTAAACTAAATCATGTGACATTTTTTTTAAATACTTCTAGAATGAATCTGCTTTGAGTCTTCAAATTTGGAATATCATAACCTCTAAATGTTAACTGGATACAAAAAAAGCATATTCATATGAACTGGGCAACTCTGCCAAACAGCAACACCAGAGACGAATCTACAACAAAAGATACTACTATAAACTATTTTAATATAAACACACCCTAACTGTAAACACCACAACACATGTGACACATCTTAAATCTTCACATGAAATTATTAATTAATTCTTCAAACTGTCAGATAATGAAGAGAAGCTGCTCTTTAAACTGGACACGCCTCCAATGACCTGTTACGGCCCTGGCCGTATTGTGTTCTGTTTTCTTTCTTTTTTTTTTACATGTCTGAGTTTGGATGCAGGTGGGAGTGAGACGTCTGTGTGGTTTTGCATCTATGTGGTTCTTTTGCTGCTGCAGGAGGAACGGGGATTGGCCGGAGGAGCTCTACGTCTGATTGGCTGCTCGGCATCGAGCCGTAATAGACATTGGACTGCCCCTTTAAAGCCGGTAGAAATGGCGGCGGCTATTGTTCATTGTCAGCAGCAGACGCCTGTTTTTCAAACCTCGTTAGCTTTGTTGAGTTTTGTTCGTTACTTTGTTTGTTAGCGTAGGATAATTCTGTTTCTTTTGAGTTGAAATTCATCTTTTGTTAAGACGCGTTTTTGTTACTGTAACCTTTGTTTTCTTGTCTTCTCTTTGACGATTGGTACGGTTTGTTTTTTTTTTGCCTGTTAACTTTTTATTTCGTTAAGTTAGGTTCAGCGTTTTGTTAGATCTCTGGGTTTTGTTTTGAATGAATGAATCATTGTTCATCCAGAAGAAGAACGCTAGTTGATTCTGTTGCGGGTTTTTGGGGACCGAGGGAGCAGGTGGTTTTGGGTATTCTTTATTCCTCCTTTGTGTTACATACCTGTTCCCCTGACCTCTTGGTCAAAGAAGATTTTTGCAGGGATGAAGCAGCTTTTCAAAATAAAGGTTTTTACAAGTAGTAAAACCAGTGGCATAAAATCAAGGGGCCGCTATTTTTGAAAAACTACATTAAATATTACTTTAAATTCAAAACATGTGACTAAACCATGACTCCTTCCCCCATGCATTAAAAAATGTGTATTAAAACTGGCTCATGTGTGGTTTAATAACAACAACACATGTTTTTGAGTGTTTTTCCTGTTGAGTGATGCAGGGACAGGAAAGCCACCGTTTCCACAGAACGACCAGGATTCACTCACATAAAGGACTCACCCGTTCACAGTCTGTAAGAACTGAGACTACTGTTGAGTATTTGGCTTGTTTTGTTTTTTAATCTCATCTCCACGAGCCAAACTGTCTCTACCTCTGACATCATTTGAGGGTGAAAATCGTCAGGCTACAATAAGCATCAGGCAGGAAGACAGGAAGTGAGTGGGTGCCGACCTGGAACCACTTGGCGTGTCGCAGCGCTGCCAGGGCCAACAGACATCTGTGTCTATCCAGCACCTCCCCCTCTTCCTCCTCCTCCTCCTCCTCCTCCTCAGCCTCCACTCTGTGCGCAGCAGCACCCAACACTGCCACAAAACATAACAACCCAAATATAGAGAACATGAAACACACACACGTCAGCTCTGAGTGTGTGTGTTTGATTGGTTTTTTTTCTTCTTTTTTTCTTTTTTTGTTTTTCTGTGCGTGTGATTGTACGCAGACACACACACACTCTGAGTGTGTGTGTGAATGCACACATACACACACATGCATGGATATTTCGGTTACATTCAAGGTGCTTTTCATGCTAAAAAGTTGCTGCTCTCCTGCGATGACCTCAAACAGCGTCATTTTCAACACTAACATGTGTTAAATGCATCACATGTTGGCATCTTTAAATACCCAGGATGCCTTGCTGGTGTTGAAAATCGGACGCTCTTTAACGCTGGTTGAGTGGGTTACATCCATCCAGTCACTGATGACACAGTGAGAGGGAAAATATTCAAGTTCACAACAGAAGAAGCAACTTTATGGGATGGAAAGCCCCCCCCCACAAACATACACACAACAAATACTTAAGGAGTGTTTGATTTAATGTGTGGGCGCAGTCGGGACGCACACGTTTCTCTGCGCCCAGGAGGATAAATCAATCTCTCCTTCATGTATTTGAAGAGGATTTCCTATATTTTGATCCAGTCCGCACCAGGCAGGAGTCAAAATAGGCTCTGATTGGTCGTCTTGATTTACTTAAGGTGCACTTGATTTCACCGAGAAAGGCTGCAGGGAAAGCACTTCCTGTTTCTGGGGCGAACACAGAATCAAGCGCTCCTAAAGTAGAACTAAAAAGAAAAAAGGAAAAAAAAAAAGACTCTAAGATAGTTTGACCCATTCTCGGACAAACACAACACAAGAGGGATCAAGGCAGGGTTTAGTCAGAGCATCGAGGTTGGTAAAAGAGGAGCATTCTTAAGCTTTTCAGGTGAGCGTTTGATTCATGCCGCCCAAAACCAGGCTGGACCAGGCGGGTGGGGTTTACGCTACGCTGTCTCATCTTTGGTAGGGAGGGCGAGCGGAATCAAACACAGCTGCATGTGAATGAGTGTGAGGGTTTACTGTGTGAGTGTGACATAAAACATCCTGCAGAGGCCCCGAGGTTCCTCTCATCACTCCCCTGTTAGTCTTACGCTGAAACAGGGGCTGGAAAAAGTTCCCTCAAAACTAATCTGAGTTTTTTCTCAACTTCTTTAGCTCTGCTTTTATTACTTTGTTTCAAACACTCCCAACACTGCAGAGTACAAATTTATTTGACTGTCAAATGATTTCTGGAGGGACATTAAATCAAATTTCAAAATAAAACAACCTTTATCTGAGCTGCTGCAAACATCAGTACTCAAAAACCTCCATGCTAAGCCACCGTTAGCTAACACTTTTATTAGCAACTTTTTTTTTTTTCATCAAACTGTAACATTATTCAGCTCTTTGATGGTAAAATGTGGGTTGGTTCTTTCCTAAGTGACCGTGTTAGCAAGCTAGCTAGTTTAATCAGAGAGTTAGCTTACATTAGCTGATGTCTGAAGGTAGCTAACGGGTTAATAATGATTTTTAACCCAGGAATGTGTCACTTACTTATCAAGCTATTAGTACGGTATATATTCGCATCTTTTGTTTGTTTTTTTGGGTGAGATGTTAAATGTGACGGCGAGCTAACATTTTTAACGCCATGAAACCAGTGCAAAGCTGGCTAGCTTGTAGCAGCTTTGTCTAACGGATCACATTTATTGGTTTAATTCCATGTTTTTTGAAACGTATGGTATTCAGAGTAGGGCTGCCACGATTAGTCGACTAGTCACGATGACGTCGGCGACTTATTTAATAATCGACGTCGTCGTTTTAATTTTTTTTTTAAACTTTATTTTTCCCTCCAAACTGCCGCTGTACTTTCACCTGTCTCGTCTGCTGTTCCGTCCTTGACGCATACGCGCAGAAGTGGTAACCAGGGTAACCTGTGATGTCACCGGAAAAGTTATGCTCAACAGCAGGGGTCCCCAAACTACGGCCCGGCCCCCTGAACAATACCAGAGATGCATTATGGGTTTTCTTTTTTTCGGTGCCAAGTTTTGGTACCCAAAGGGTTAATAATGCCGCCGGTGATTCGCTGTAACGTTACACATGGTTGTGGTTTGCAGGCAGGTGCTGCCAAATTAGCGTCTCTGTCGCTATATTTAGTGACTTTCAGACCCCTCTAGCGACTTTTTTTTTTTCTAAAAAGCGACAAATTCAGCGACCTTTCTGTGGTTTGGGGACGGAGTGAAATCATGTTTTGATCTTCGGCCGCTGCTTCTCAACGAGCAGCGGGCGCTGAGCCCCTCCCCTCTCCAAACACAGACTCCTCCCCTCACAGCGCCAAGCTGCAGCCAGAGCAGACGACTGCGTGCAAATGAATCACGCTAATGTTTGTTTCTTTTCGGTCACCTTTGCCGGTCAAAAGCCCGGATAAAGGAGGAGGGTTTTTATTTTATCATAAAAAACAAGAATCAACAGATGAAAGTTCATTAATAGTCGTTAACACATTTACAGTGTACTCAGTATAAACTGACCTGTCACTTGTTTGCACCTGTTATTTTGCACTGGCAAACATTTTATGTAGGAAAACTGCTGAGAGTAGAAAATCAGATGTAGATGGAAGATAAAACTCCAGATTTGTACCATAACATGTAATGAAAGTTTCTTTTAGTTAGAACTGATATAAAAATTGGTAATGAAAAAAGTATTGCAATCAGCTGCAATTTATGTTTGATCCGAATAGTCGACTAATCGCAAAAAATAATCGGTGACTAGTCGATTATCAAAATAATCGTTTGTGGCAGCCCTAATTCAGAGTAAAACACGACAGCAGGTAGACGTCTGAAGTGTCTCATCCTGAGTATTCTATCAAAGAAAAATGGCCGCCGTGTAGACGTCGTCGGTGAAAGAGAGCTAAAGAAGGTGCTGACAGAAGCTGACACCGCTGCAATTTGTGCCAGCTGATAAAGTATAAAAGTGCCAGACTCTGCCTTTAAAGATGTGACCCTATTTGGAAATATGGCCGACATCCCTCAACCTCCGTCACTGCCAGATAAAATCAGAGCAATTAGACGCCCAAAACGGCAGGTATCTTTATTCCCAGGAGAGAGGAAAATACGACTGTGTGTGCTCGACTGTGTGCTCTTCCTGCTGTGTGACAGAAAAAAATAGGAGCGGTCTGGCGTGATGTACGGCTAACCTTCATGCTATCTCTCATCCCTCTCTGAGCCCTGAGTGCCTGGTTGGATGGGAGCCACAGGATGGATGGGCAGCTTGCTACAGCGTGGTTATTGATTTCTCTGCCCTGCTGGCCTTGCTCTCCCTGTCCTGCCTCCCACAACCAATTATAACCAGTTCCTGCTACCCATGAACACGTTGGGGGGGATGGGAGGCGGAGATTGTTATTAACTCCAGTGGATCTTGTGTGTTTCAGCTCTGCTTTTTGTCTTTGTCAGCTTTAAGTAACGATGTTGATCCTCTTGTTCATTTCAAACATGTTTGATTAACACAGAACGTGTGTTTCCATGTGGTCTGAAATAAAACACAGAAGGATTCGTGTGCTTCCTGTCATGGGTGTTCCTACCTTGCCCGTTCTTCTTCTCCTGTTCCTCCTCTTCATCCTCCACCTCCTCTTCCTCTGCTACCTCCCCATTCTCTAACTGCTCCTCCTGCTCCTCCTCCTCCTCCTCCTCCTCCACTTCTTCCTCTTCCTCCTCCATTTCTTCCTCTTCCTCCTCCTCCTCCTCCTCACCGTCTTCCCTCATGGCCGGCGAGGTGAGGGTGATTTTCAGTGTGAGTTTGGGCTCCGTCGTGGTTCTTACCAAGATAGCCGCCTCCGGCAAGGAGCTCGTGACCTCGTATTTCTCTTCAGCCAGCTTCTGTCATGTGTCAAACAGACATAAGTGGTTGTTCAGAGGCTGAGGTCACAACATGACACTGAGGTGAAATATGTATCACAACCTGCAGCTGCAGCAACATCAGCAGGTGTGACAGGACGAGCAGTGGATAACAGTGAAAAGGAAAACTTTCAAACAGCTTGAACAAACTGCACAAGTCTGTTTATTTTTTTTTGTGTGAGCACGTTTGGTTCTGATCAGGCAGATTTATGTGAAAGAGCTCATTTACTTGGAGGAGCTGCGTATTGATATGATTGGATGGATACTAATGCCCTTATTGATTTCACCTATCGATCCGATGCTTCATCGATTCCTCCTGTGAATTTTCTAAAAGTCGGCTTCGCAGGTTTTCTGTCTCAACAACATTTTATTGAGTTCATCAGTAAATAAATATAAAACTGGTCAGTGGATCTGGATATCTCTAAACAAATAAAAATCAGTAAAAATAATAACCGCTAGCATATCAATGCAATTCACCATTTACGTTAGCATGGAGCTAGCGCTGTGTTTTCTCTGCTGTTTTTGCTCCATTTGCAGATGTTTAACACGTTGAATGTGTTGAACATGAATCTCTTGTCAGAGAGTGATGTTCATTTCTTTGTGTGTTCAGTTTTTTTAATCCTGAATCAGCAGAAAATCATAAAGAAACGTCAAAGGAATCATGAAGCACAAAGGCTGATGATGAGGATGGATTCAACCATTTCTAATCCGTTCTTAGCAGGAAGTGGTGATGGATACCCTTCCCTAATAATTACTCAATATTAAAAAGAGGGGATGTGTGAAATCATGACTTCTTTTATAGCAAACCTTTATCTTATTGTATTTGTCAATGGTTTAAGTATCTTAAAACTCAACTCTGTAACTTATGTTTCAATCTTGGAAGCGCAGACAGGGACAGGGGCTGCAAATCAACCATGGAGTCACCTGTATGCATGACACCTACTCTTTTAAATCTAATGAATGCATTCATACCTGTTAAACAAACAAGTAAATAAATGAAATAATGAATTCAAAGAACGAAGGGAATTATATTCCACTAATGATTGAGACAGATGATTGAAAATCATCAAATTATAAAAGGACAGAAAGTCTGGATCCTTGAAGTTTTAAACATAACACAGTAACAACTCAGACAGCCTTATACCAGTCAAATATTAAACATTATCACAACTTTTAGAAAGCAGGAAAAATGGTGCAAGTTAATCCGAAGATGATGCGATGATGAGCGGTGGTTTATGATTGGAGGGATTCTCTGTGGACGTGTCAGATGTTCACATGTGAAACTGCTTCTTCATTCAGCCCCCACTCTGAAAGAATCAATTACTGCTGACCTCTGCAGCCAGGACTAATGATTACTGATGATAATGAATTCATGTCAGCACACGGAGCAGCCACATTTGTTACTCCATGCAAATACACATACGTTAAGGCAGAGGTGAGCTTCCTGACAGACATGAACATGGCAACCACAACAGACATGTTTGCACCTGTAGCACTAGCATTAACAGAGCAGGACTCTCTAAGAAGTCATTCAAAGTGAGAAATATAAAATAAACAGTTTCATTCTCCTCTGCTCCAGTCAGAAACAAATACATGTCAAATCACCACGAGACATGCAGAAATTAAAACTTAAGACTCTCCCAGGGCCATCTCTGTGAAGATGGTGTCCCCCCGCCCCCACCACCGCTGCCCCAAGGCTGTAAAAATAAAATCCACTTTATTAATCCCGAAGGATTCAACGACTGCATGACCAGCGCTGTTTAACCAGCAGAAAAGCGCACATCATGAAAAAAAAGATGAAAAAAAAAATCTTGTGTCTCGGCCAAACAAGCTTGGAAAACATCTCCACAAAGTGAATTACATCAATGACTGACTGCCCCCCCCCCCCCCCCCCCCCCAAAAAAAAAAACAAACAAACAAAAAAACTAATGCACTTTTCAATAAATCATAGAAATGACCCATTTTGGATCCAAAACGGCAAATTTTGCAGAAAGGTGACAAATTTGCTACCCTGTAAATGTGTAAAATTGAACTGGGGTGGCTCATAGACTTCTTGCTCAGCTCAAAGTGAGGTCGCCACAGAAACTGCTCCCCCTGGTGGCTGGCTGCAGTATAGGTCTAAAACTCTGCCTCTCTATTCATTCCAGATGGGCTGTGGTCACACTTAAATAAATGAATCCACCTCATTGAAATGTTTCTCTCCTCCGTATGCTGTGGTGATATTTAGATATTATTGGGCTGCGTTGTGTTAAAGTCCTCTTTCTTTCTGAAATGTTTCCTCTTCATTAGTTATTAGAGGTTAAAAAAGGAGGTTTCACGTCTCGTTTGACAATGATTGACAGCTACCGTTTTTGTGTCGTTTTTTCAGGAATAGTAAAATACGTCAGGAAGGAGAGTAAAGAAGAGATCAGACTGTCCAAAGAAAAAACAACAACAACTTTTATTTGTCACCCGACTCTGCTCAGAATCTCTACTGTGCAGACGCCTGTGATGGGGTATGTTAGCTTCAAAATCATACAATAGTATATACAGTCTATGGATGCACTCCTTGCGGTCTGGCTGCATGCCTGGTCCAGCAGGTCACAGATAATAAGCAACCATCCTATTTTTGCCGGCGCTGTGACGTGTCAATCTAAGCAGGACAGGAAATCATGTATGAGCCTGTGACTTTCAAAATAAAACAAACTGTCAAAACCAGATCGTTCAACAACAACAACAACAAACAGACATAATGAGCAGAGTCAGACCAGGAGTCAACAGGTTTTTACAGAGAGGCTTATTGATGGAGAGGGAAGTGTGGGACCTCCTGGGTCTGAGACTCCAGCTGACGAACGCAGTCAACACGCAGCAGAGCAGAGCGGGACCGGAGACGCATCTGGTGTATTTGAGACGTTAGCTCAGCAAATGTGACGTACAACGTCAGGCTGAGCATCACTATAATGAAATTAATATAATGTCCACTAAGTGACAAATACATGTACAGGTGTGTTAGTGTGTGTGTGTGTGTGACACAACTACGTTGCATAGGACCATCTACATCCCATCTGGCTCTGATGAGAAAATCAGAATCTGTAAAATCACTGGGTCGAGATATGAGATTACCTCCCTGTCCACACACACACACACACACACACACACACTTTTTTACCTCACCTGTCGTGCTCTCTCTCTCTCTTTCTCTCTCTCTCTCTCTCACACTACTTAACGGTCAAAGAGAACGAGCGGAGAGGAGGCGAAGGAGCAGAATTTATTCATTGAATAATTTCTGCTCCAGCAGGCCAGGCGGGGGATTCGTGTTCGCGGGTTGTGTTAAATATTTCCCATCTTCTCACAGACGTTTAGTCAAAGCTAGAGCTCTGCTGGCTGTCACAGGACACGTCACATGTTAGATTTCAGGGATTAACCAGGAACTCCCTGGATTCACCTCGTCTCTGTTCTGTTTGTACCGCAGGGTTTGTGTCCGGTTAATATCAAGAGTTTAACTTCAGATTCATGACGTGTTACTGAGGAAACAGGAAGAAGTGATGAGACACATGACTATATCACCTCTCCGTCTACCTGTTGACGACGCTCACTGTGCTCCTCTGCACACCTACACACAACTTTAACACACAACTTTAACACACACTCATAACAGGAGAGTCTGGAGAGTAAAGTGTGAACACTCGTGAAATTTTCCCCAAGAAGCTTCATTTCTGACAAAAGATAACAAACATTGGGTTAAATTCTGCAGACATGTTCGTCACTGATGCTGTGATGAAACTGTGTGTGTGTCTGCAGCCTGTGTGTGTGTGTGTGTGTGTGTGTGTGTGTGTGTGTGTGTGTGAAAAATACATAAAGAAAAAAAGAAGAGGAAATAGAGAGATGTGTGTGTTCTCAAGTCTTACCTCTATCTGTGTGGGTAAATTGTGACAGACAGTGTCCAGCAGTGTCTGCGTAGGTTTGTCTCTGCACATCAACACCAGCTCCAGGTCCATGTCGCCTTTGATCAGCAGGCCTTTCGCCACCAGGCCGATCCTCATCACGCCACACAGCACGCCGCCGCAGCTGGACTCTCTGTTTTTAAGGGAAAAGTTGACCATTTGTGAGGTTATGTAATGTTTCCTGCCAGTATGATTCGATTCATAGCGGGAAATGAAATGTTGCCTCCTTCACTACGATAAGATTTTCTGTGCCAAACACTGTTTCTCCATTTTTGTCAATATTTGATGTAACCCTTGGAAAATGTCTGCGATTAGCACATGAAAACACAAAGTGCCTGTCGAGAAAGCAAAATAGGACCTGACAAGGCAATTCCAGACTTAAATAGGATGTAGTGAACCTTGATAAAAGGATTCATGAACAGAGCCGAGCATGGAGGCTGTGCTGAGCTTCTAAAGAGGTTAACTCGGTTACCTCTGGAGCGTAATATGAAGTCCTGCAGATCTGCACAGACGATTATTCAGGACTTAAATTCTTAGACAAAGACAGGTTAGATATTTAACGCTGGTTAAAAAGTGTTTCACTTGTTCTGATCTTTGAGTTTACAGTCAGGGCTGCAAAGGGATGGAACATTTACCGTAAATTTCAGGAAAGTTTCCTGAAAATTTCCACGAGTTTTTTTTTTAGCTCGGGAATATCAGAATTTTTCAGGTTTTTGCTGCCATCAACAGATATGATTTTTTTTTTTTTTAGTTTCTAAAAATTCAGTTTTGGAAAGTTTGGAATTTTTTTTTTTTTTTCTTGTTTTCAACTTGATTTATTTTATAATATTTATACATGTATATGATCAGCTAAATGGAGTTAATAAAGAGTCCCAAAAATTCCTGTCAATTTCTGAACGTTTCCAGCTTTGAAAATTCCCGGAATTTTGGGGATTTTAAAAATCAGTAACAACTATTGACATAATCTCTGTTATCTCACCACAAGTCTTATCAAAATAAAACTTGTTTCAAGATTTAGTAACACCTTCAAGTTGCTTCATTTAAGACTTATGCGTGATCCATCAGATAAAAACACATTTTAACTGACTGAATGTCCCAAACTTTTACAGTGACGTGTAAAAACAAACTACAACTCCTGACACAGTTACACATTCTGAGGCAGTCAAAAACTGAGAGCACAAAAACCCTTATTAATAGTTTTTGTGCTCCAGGACGTTTGTTTGTTTGTTTCAGGTATTTGAATTTAAAAAATGAGCATTTTCTTCCTGTTTCAACTTTTTAAATCTCACTTCTTTCAGGATGTGTTGTGAAAACAACTTCCTGCATGGACGTCACGATTTTAATCTTGTATACACCACACAGAAACTGACACATCTGATGGGGGCTGAAACACTACTCAGTGTACAGATGACAAAGTAAGCCCCTCCTACAGGATGACCTTTTTGACTCCACTGTGTCGAACAGCGTCTCACCTGTAGCTGTCAGTTAATTCCTCAGTTTCATCGCCGGGTTCGTCTCCAGGATCGTCCTCCTCTGTACTGTCTGCTTTTTGGCCATCAGCCTGGCTGCGCGCGTCGCTGCTGCTCTGATCCAGCCAATCGGAGACGTGTTTGAGGGCGCACTCAACGGTGGACACCAGCGTCTGCACGGCCTCCAGCTCCTGAGAGGAGGGGTAGATGGTGGAGTGCTTCGCCATGACGTGGCGGTCATCGTTGCTGAAGGAACGGAAGGACCTCTGGAAGGGAAGCAGAGATGAAGGAGTTACAGAGAGTTTGAAAGAGACTAAATTCTTTCCTTTATACACAGAAAGCTTAAAAAACATCAAAACAAACGTTTGTCTTTAATTAGCTTTCTTCTGTGCAAACACTTCATGTGTGGGCACAATTGGCTTTTTGTGTGTTTGCTTTGATGCTGCACAGTCATAAAGAAATTCGTTCTCAGCTTGATGACCTTGATACACCTGTACGTTTATAACTTTGAGAAATTTCTCCGCTCAGGGTTTTCTCAGCTCCTCGGTCTCCCTAATCTACATCTGTGAGGCGTTTTTAGCAATTCGACCACAGAGGAAGGAAACTGGGTTGAGGGGGGATCAGACGGAGGGCAGAGGATGACAGAAAAAAAAGAGGAAGGACGCTGAATCTGTAAAAAGGAAAGGAAGACCAGGCTGAATCCAAAGATAAATTTGAAAGAGTGAAACAGGGACAGAGAGCACCAGGTGTAACTGAGGCTTTAGTGACTCACACATTGAAATGAATACCACCCAGATGGGTCCCTTTGCTAATGCAAACTCATAAACAAACCCTTGTAATTTGTACATCGGCTGCTCCTCTCCAGCGTCACAGAACAGCAGTGGGTGGCTGTTAAAGCAGCTAAACGTTTAATTGAAAGCGCTTTGATATGATGAAAACATGGAACCGTTCAGTATGAACTGATACAGTTTAAATCAAGTGATCCCATAGGGACTTAATGCATGAAACAGATGATTGGATAACCCTGATGAAAGTCTAATTACATCAAAGTGCATTATAATGCATCTGCAGCATCACACATAATGTAAATGATGTGGGTAACAGCGTAATTAATACAGAAATATCTGTTATAACAGATGACTCATTTACTACACGGTTTGTCATGAAGAGTCATTTCACATTAAGCTGTTCTTTATGGCTAGAAGCACGTTCTATACCACTGGGCTACATTAAAGGCTTAATTCTGATTGGTCGTCTCAGGCTAGCCTTGAGAAAGCCTAGAGCAGCTCGAGGAGCTACTGGACCCCGACGACTATCTCTGAAAATAGAAAAGTGGAGCAACATCCTGTCCTACATACTTCAACCACAAGCAGTAATGACATAATTTATACTTCCTGTTCGGCGCTGATTGCAGTGACACCTCTGGCTGGAATTGGTAGTGTTCTCTGGGATAAAGACTCTGTTTCCCATGAGCACCGACTCTCATACAGACTCTATTTTTTTGCGTCTATATGTAACTGTACATCTGAGTGGACAGAAATAACATGTGGAGTCCCCCAAGGCTCCATCCTTGGGCCTCTTCTGTTTATCATCTATAAGCTCCCACTGGTTCAGATCATAGAAAACATTAAAGTCAGCTACCATACTTATGCAGACGACACACAGTTATATCAAACAGTGTTTTCTGAGATAAAGACACCATTTCCCATGAGCATCAACGTCCACTGTCGTAAAGACGTGACTCTTGCCAAGGAGCGCATTTATTTTATACACTGATGAACGGAGAGTGGACCTTTTTTTTTAACTCTACTTTTCTTCGTTAAAGACAACTTTTCCCAGGATGCAAAGCGACAAGGTAATGTATCTATTTGTCACAATCACAGTTTGTAAAGTCAGTTTGTAGTTTAGTGTCCAGAGGGTGAACAGACTGTCCGTTCAGTGTTCCTCACAGCACGGTGCTCTGAGACGTGTCCGAAACACGTAACGTTAGTGAATCAATTTAAAACGCAAGATCACTTCTAAAGTCCCAACGGATTTTTAACCCTTCATAGCTAAACAAATCATATTTGATACCCGAGACCTCTATCTCATCAACATGATGAATGTTTTTATTAAAACCCTGTAAAAATAAATAAATAAATAAATAAATAAATAAATAAGTGTTTTCTGCCCCCTTGAGGATTATCATTGCACTACAGGCAACTGAAATTGTATTTTGGCCCTTTTCAAAAAGTTGTGGTAAGAATAACATCTTAATTGTTACTTATTCTTTAACATAAGTATTTTTATCCGTTGAAAGGATGCATATTTGATAAAAAATTATATAAAATTTAATTATCAAATATGATACAAAAATATACCATAAACAAAATGATATAGCATGTAGTTCCAAGAATAAGAATCTTCTTATAAACATGAATTTTTTAATGGGTCAGGATTTGAATTAGTATCATTTCTTTTTTTAAGCTGAGTAACGGCAGTTTGGCTTCTTCACTTTATTCAGAAATATAATAAAAACCGCTCAGATGACACAGAATGGTTTACGTCAGGACTTGTCGACCTGAATCTGAAAAGAAAAGGTTCTTTTTTCTTTTTTCTTTTTTTTTTTTAATATCATTAGACGTTATCGCAGTGTGCCGGGGAGCCTAAGGTGCATAACTCAGTTCAACATGAGGAGGCTGCTCTCAACAAGCTGCTTATCTCCAAGAGCCACATTTCCTTTTTCTCACTACACACTGAGTCAAAGAGAAACACACACACACACACACACACACACACACACACACACTGATGCACACACTCACAAAAAGAGTAGCGATGACCTTTTCATTGTAGTAAAGATAGTGTAGTTTGAGCACTTTCAACCTACTTGAAGTCCAAGGACCGCGACACACACACACACACACACACACACACTTCATCCCATTCCTAATTGAACCGTGACTTTCCCGTTCAGCAGAGTGAGTGAGATGAAGCCATTAACAGGGTGGAGGACAGGCCCTGCACAATGACTGCAGGCTGACAGCCTGTGGAAGCTCAGTATGCAGCGTGTGTGCTACAAACATTTGGCAGGATGACGCACGGCCGTCCCAGCAGGCCTTGGCCGAGATTCTCCGACACTTTGTCAGGGCAACGTCAGAGTGACACCCAGTGAATTTAGATACCTTCACAGAAGACGCAGGGATTAAATATGTCTGGATTAAGCTTCGTAGCATCATGCACAAGGTTCTTTTTGTTTTGACATTTGAAGAGTGACTGATGCGGTTATGTAACTTTGAATGCTAGATGAAGAGTTTTTAGGCATGCTGATGAGTTTGTAGGAGTCAGAAAATTAAAATATGTCGGCTTCACTTCACGAGTGATGATGATGATTGTTTCTCCTGAAGGAAGTGAAGAAAGTAGGTAACTAGAAACAGGAAAATAAACTTGAACTTTCTCTTATTCCAGGAATAAAGCAACAACTATTGAGGTTTATCAGCCTGAGGGACGCCTGCTGTAATGATGTGAGAATCAGAGATGGAGAAAACAGCTGAAGCTGCACGTGACTGTTAAAAACTGAAGATACGAGCAGCACAGAATCATCAGCATACAGCTTGAGACAGACGCTTTCCGTTCCTGCTACGAGTTAGCTTATAGATATCGATACTATATAATATCCACACAACAATCACACAGATATCAAAGATCAAAAATCAATGTTGTGGCTGCTTCTCAAATCTCCCCTAATGGAACAAATCTGAAGAATGTGCAAACACCCTTTTCAGCAGCAGACACACTTTAACTTTAATGGAATCAAAAAACACTTTTTCTCCACAGCTTCAGTGACAGACTTATGAAATATTGTTCTGCACACTTTGAAGTGTTGTGCGAGTCTCTCTTGTTGTTTTTTCACCTTTCAAACTCGCTGCCAAAGAGCTGAACCGACAAAAACCAACGGAAAGAACCACGTCATCACCTTACAGACGGTACGACTGAATTCACACCTGATACACGTTAAAGATGGAACGCTTCACAAAAACCACGGTTTGGATCTTATCACTTTTTGTGGTCACAGTTTTTAGTTTGGTTTGGTGTGCACATGTTGTTTTTAACACCACAGAATAACAATAATCCACCGGGAACAGTTTCTTTGATCAATTCTGTCACATAAAGTCGTGTAAAACCTGATGCACATTAGAAGGATTTTCCTCAAAGCATCGGTAGGGTTGCAAAATTCTGGGAATTTTCAAAGTAGGACACTTTCATGAGAATTTTTGGAAATTAACATAAATTAATTTAAATGAAGCTCAGCGTAAGTTCAATCAGGAAGACTGTCTTAATGCTCTCACTCTCATGGTTCCTTCTCTTTCCCGCTTCTCTCTCTTCAGCTGATTAAGGGGCGTGTCACTTTTCCATCCATCCATCCAATCACATCTTCTCAGCATCACTCGTAAACCAATCATCACATAGCTGTCAAAATTTAAATACTGTCTCTTCTGCTTGTCAGCTGTCTTTCAGGCTCAGGTCACAACCCTCCTCCTCCCCAGGCACCTCCAGTCTTCATTGCTTCAGTTCGCAGTTCTTCAGCTTCCAGTCCTCTTCAAGTCATCCAGATAATAGAGCCTACTCAAGAACATCTACCACCACCAGTGTCTAGACTCCATCACGTCACCTCACTGTACCCCCAATTATTATTTTATGCTTGATGAGGTCTAACCGCCAAATCTGTAATGTTAAAAATTGTTGCATTAAATCTTTTCACAAATTTGAACTGGTGTATAAGTCTCTCCTTGATTGAACTGCATTTATCTGTTCATGAAATGCATGCAAACATGTCTAATGCAATATTTTTAAATCAAGTTGATTTAAAGAATTTAAAAAAATGGAAAATTTCCCAAATTTCGGAGGCAAAATTATCCAAGAATTTTCTGAAAAAATTCATTTACGGCTTCTTACAGTTACAGTTTCTCCGTGATCATCTCTACAACACAGAAATATGGACTCTGTGTTTATGTCTCCCTGTGTCTTTGTCTCTCTGCCCCCCCCCCCTCCCCCCTCCCCTCTCTCTCTCTCTCTAATCCCAACACAGTCTCCTCAGATGTCTGTCTAACATGAGTCTGGTTCTGTCCGAGGTTTCTGCCTGTTAAAGGGAAGTTTTTCCTCTCCATTGTAACTTGCTAAATATTGCAAAGGTCTGTACTCATGGTGGGTTAAGATGAGATCAGACTTCTTATCTTGTCTTGATGTTGGGTTTCTGTTAATAAAATTTTATTACCATTTACAGGTCTAGACCTGTTAACGCTTGGAAAGCGTCTTGAGATAACGTTTGTTATGAATTGGCGCTATATAAATAAAGATTGATTGATTGATTTAAGTTGGCGGCAACAAAACCCCGAAAATTTCCAATATTTCTGAGCTAAATTTTTTAGGACACTTTCCTGAAATTCTCTGGAAATTTCCCTCCCCTCTGCAACCCCAAGCATTGGTATTACACAGCTGTTAGCACCCACACGCCAAGCCGGCCGTCAAGCTGGTTTAAGTCCAACCTGAGGGACCTTTCCTGGATGTCATTCCCAACTTTCACCCTGTTTGTCCACTGTTCTATACTTTCTTCATAAAAAACATTAAAAATTCTTTCATTTCTTTGTTCAGATCAAACGAGAGAAAAAAGTCACACTGATAGATAGAAACATGGCAGTAATCTGAAACATACTCGTACTGCGTATTGTTCCTTTATTTCAGCACTCTGACAGGAGCTGGAGAGCTGCTGTAAACCTGCTCCTGTTGGTTCCTGTTTGTTCCTGTTTTACTTCATCAGTCAGTGAGTGAAATAAGATCCTGTTTGTGATTCAGACCACTGCTCTCTGCTGCACTGTCCAATCAGTTACACAGAGTCTCAGAGGTGTCGTCCTCACCACCGGGACGACTCGGTCGGAGCTCAGCGCTGAATGACAGGCCATGAGTAATTTTTACTGTCTCCCAGTTATTCTTCTTCTCTAAATATTATGACCTGAGCACAAAGTCCTGTGAAAAAATTGGGAAGCTGTGCAGCTATGAGTGTGTGCCCCCTTTGTGCACGTGTATCAAACTGTGTGTGCCTTGTCAGAGCAGTGTTTAACAGACCAACAGTCGCAGATTTTATGAGCCGTCGCTAATGGGAGCTTCTGCAGCCATAAACCACACAGCCAAGAGAGTTTCTCTGTTTGTGTGTGTGTGTGTGTGTGTGTGTGTGTGTGTGTGTGTGTGTGGGTACTGCTCCACTGTGGGGGAGCTGTTTCCCCGGCCGCTCTGATCACCATGTAAATCAGAGCAGTTAAGGAGGACTCACTGACAGGAATCGACCTCCTGGATCAGCGAGTGCCCAGATAATGTTGCAGACATTTAGACAAGTGACGCTATAAGTCAGCTAATGTTGCCAAGACGGGGATTGATTGCAGGATTTTGCACTGACGTACTAATTTGAGAGAAAGGATGAGGTGAAACTTCATGCTCCATCTCATGTTGATTTTCTAAAGCTGTAATTTAATAAAACATATGATGTTTACACTGAGCATGCTCAAAGCTAGGCTCCGGGGCCAAACATGGCCTGAGGTCCATTTCCATACAGCAGGAGTGTGCTGCACTGCGCTCCAGAGACGGATCCAGTGTGACTTGGCACTGAGCGTGTGTGAATTAGGGGTTAGAGACCGTTAAATACTTCTTGAGTGATTTCTGTTAAAATCAAACAGAGCATTTCTGGGTGACTTCATAAATCAGGGTTTCAACACGTCAAATCTAAGAAATTTAATACTTTATACAATTTAAGATCCATTTCACATCCTTACCAGCAAAAAAAAAAAAAAAAAAAGCAGACAAATTTGAAAGTGAGCCGAAAGTTTGTGCATTAGTTTTAAATACAAGTAACTTTAATTCATTTTTAAGACCTTTCAAAGTTATATTTAAGACACTTTATGAGATTTTAAGAGAATTTTATGTTTAAAGAAATTCAATTGAAATTATTGGATTTTAGACGTTTTAAGACTCTTTAAAGTCAGGGTTGGTAGTCAGGGAAAACTAGCATGAATTTGAATGTAGCATCTCCTCAGGACTTTGTTTAGGCCCCGCCCACCTACACGTTAGCAGTAATCGGGGTAGAGGTAGTTTTTACTTGGATCCCTCTTAGTTATGAGAATTGAATCATGGCTAGAGCACGCTGGAGAAATGTACGCACAGGAGGCGGGCAGAACGGCAGGACGGGATTTGATTGGTTGAATAAATTGGATCCTCAAGGCTAGGATTGGTTGGTGTTTTCCAGGTTTCCTCCTGCTGTAGACAGCAGATATTTTTCACTCTGTTTGAAGAACACATCATGGATTGATTGACATCATAAAGATCATTTTAACCAGAATAACAGAAAGTCTGATCACCAACCCTGACTTTAAGACCCCACAGATACCCGTCAGTAAGAGCCGCTGGCCCTCAGTCATCTTCAAAAACTTCAAACTGATCCTCTTTGAAAAAAAACTGGGCATCCCTGCATCATAACTGAGTATTTTAACGAGAAGCAGCTCAGAAAAAGCGACAGAGTGTGTTTTTATTTTTTACTTTAATCTCATGTTTCTTAATGACTCTCTTGAATCCGTAAATAATCCAAAACAAAACAAAAAAATCATCATTAATTTGGTCCCAATTAATCAGAGGAGTTGAAAACTAGCTTGTGATAGGTTCAGACTTTTGGGATGTTTATACTGCATGATGCTCTTAATGTGGAAATAATGATTAATACCACAGCGCTGATATGTGACCGTACGTGTTGCCCCCTTCATGCTGCAGTGAGTCAGTGTTGACACGTTTCAAGCTGCCGTGAAGCCCTCTTCACGCTCCGCTGACAGATGGACCTTAAAAAAGACGCACACTCGATCTCCTGAAGACAACGCACGGGTCGTCCTTGAATCCACCCTGACCGGCTCGTAACCTCGAGGTCAATCACACAATATGTTCCCCCTGCCCGGGGTTGCATGTGTAAGAGCAAAATGAATCATAAATGATGGTTCAGTCACAAAGGACGTCTGTCCAGATGCCTGCATCAACCCCCACCGGCCCTTTAACAAAATTAGACTGTGTCCAATTTCAGCATTTGACCTACAGATCAACCTGCGCTGCCATAATTCAGTGCCACTGTCTCACAGTGCCAAGGTTACAGATGTGTGTGTGTGTGTGTGAAAACCAGGTGTGCTGAAACAACAAGACAAAGACGCAGTGAAGCCTCCCTGACAGGCTGTTAGTGAGGACGCTGTTTATCCAAATGATCTAAAAGGCTTTACTCAGAGCTAAAACAGTGTGAGCTCGCACAACATGTCAAAAATACTCTTCTTAATTGGCTAATCTGGGGATTTGGTTTAATCTGACCGTCTCACTGCGATCTTCACTAATATCAGCGATTAACCTCAAGAGCTCAGAGTTATTACACCAGAGTGAAGGCAGGGCCAGACTTCTCCTGCCAGGGGCGCCGACGTCTGCAGCTCGCCTGAATGAAGAGCATTTTTTTATCTCCTCTGATCCTCTTCACTGCAAACACGACCGGAGATGTGCAGTTTCTTTGTTTTCACTTTGGACCTAGAACGTTTCTTTAAGTCCCTGAAGTTTTTACCGTTTTGTCGTCTCTTTTCAGTTTTCTAACTCAAAGTACCGACAAAATTTAACTGAAATGCAAAGAAAGCAGAGCCGGCTCCACCCCATGGGTTCCTCCCTTACACTGGGGCCAGGTGTGCAAAGGTGAGACACTAAAGGAAGCTTGTGTGACTCAAACAGCAGCAGGGACACAGAGTGAGGACAGACAGACGTCTGGTCCAGGATCCCAACAGACGCAGCCGTTTAATCCCAGCCGTCACAGCCACTAGCACACACCCTGCTCTGTATGTGCATGCCTGTCTGCATGTGTGTGTGTGTGTGTGTGTGTGTGTGTGTGTGTGTGTAGATATACCTTCATATGGCATTGTTGCATAGCGCTTTTAGACGGCACACTTACCAATTACACTCCATTTCATGCTCCAGTGAGGCCGACCAGCTCGCAGGCACATGTTACATAACCACATTACACACACACACACACACACACACACAGTGCTTACAACTCACTGTGTCCCATACTACAGCACACACACACACACACACACACACACAGAGGAGAGAGACACAAGACAACCCTCCAACACAGCACAGAATGAAGGCAACAAATCTGGTTTCAAACACAGTAAACATGAAATCACATGTGACATTATGTGTCTCTCTCACACACTCACACACACACACACACACACCGATTACTTCCATCCATCGCCCTCCATTCTGCTTTAACGCCCTGCAGTGAAGCCATTTCGGTCCAAGGTGTTGTGGTTAGACACACACCCTGTCAGCAGAGGCCACTTGGTTTAAGAGGCTGCAGCAGAATAAAATCACTTCCTGCTCCAGCGCTGCCCGTCTCTTCCTGTCTCTGCCCGTCTCTTCCTGTCTCTGCCCGTCTCTTCCTGTCTCACTCTGTCTCTTCCTGTCGCTGCCCGTCTCTTCCTGTCGCTGCCCGTCTCTTCCTGTCTCTGCCCGTCTCTTCCTGTCTCACTCTGTCTCTTCCTGTCGCTGCCTGTCTCTTCCTGTCTCTGTCCGTCTCTTCCTGTCTCACTCTGTCTCTTCCTGTCTCTGCCCGTCTCTTCCTGTCTCACTCTGTCTCTTCCTGTCTCTGCCCGTCTCTTCCTGTCTCACTCTGTCTCTTCCTGTCGCTGCCTGTCTCTTCCTGTCTCTGCCCGTCTCTTCCTGTCTCACTCTGTCTCTTCCTGTCTCACTCTGTCTCTTCCTGTCTCTGCCCGTCTCTTCCTGTCTCTGCCCGTCTCTTCCTGTCTCACTCTGTCTCTTCCTGTCGCTGCCTGTCTCACTCTGTCTCTGCCCGTCTCTTCCTGTCTCACTCCGTCTCTTCCTGTCTCACTCCGTCTCTTCCTGTCTCACTCCGTCTCTTCCTGTCTCACTCCGTCTCTTCCTGTCTCTTCCTGTCTCACTCTGTCTCTTCCTGTCTCACTCCGTCTCACTCAGTCTCTTCCTGTCTCACTCCGTCTCTTCCTGTCTCACTCTGTCTCTCTGTGGTCATCTGTTATAAATTACATGACCCAACGCCAAGGACAAGACTCACTCAAACAACATCAGCAGCGATTGCAGGGACCCGTTCTTCCCTTGTTGTTGTGTCTTTATAAATATCAGCCTATTGCCTGTTATTTATAGATCACTGTTTGGGAACAGTGATCTATATGTGTGTGTGTGTGTGTGTGTGTGTGTGTGTGTGTGTGTGTGTGTGTGTGTGTGTACTCAGGCAGGGGCATGGGATGTTTGCGTGCTTTGATTTTGCTGAAATTTCATGCAATATCAGCTGAGATGACAGCCCTCACTCAGAGGTGTTGTAAAAAGAGAACGAGAGGTGACAGGAAGAAGAGGATGATGGGAAAAAAAAAAAGCCTAAAAAAGTAAACAAACAAGGACGAGAGAGACAGAGACTGTCTAAAGGTGATGCACGGGAGAAAAAAACAAACTGGTTTTGAATGTTTTTGTCAGATGTGTGAACAACATTTGTTTGTAATGAGGCTGAAAATCCTGAAAAACAAAAACCTCTCACTAAATACCCAGAAAGAGAGTTTGAGGAGCGGTTTCTGAGACGGTGTCAGACCTTTTTAGTCCAACATGAAACAAAGTGAAACTGAAGCCAAACAGACTATTCAAAAATCTTCAAACACCCGTCACAAAACAGGCCGAGAGTGACAGGACGGGCAACACACACTGAAATATATCTATGAAAATAAAGCCTCAGTGTGTCTCTGTAACATCCAGCAGCCTGGGGGAGATTGCATTAAAAATTCATTCAGTGATTTATCTGCACCCAGCTCGCCACACTCCACCATCCTGTTTTACTGTGCAGTCAGTCACACACACACACACACACACACACACACGTTTTGCAGGACACACATACATCAAAAAATTTATAGAACATCTCATTTCTGGCAGCATGATGCAACATAAAAAAGACAAACAGGCCGACTTCAGTGAGTCGATACAGAATAAAAACCGGCTTTGATACCTGAGAAACGGCTCCTGAAGCAGCACGTCATCAGCGTACAAACTTATCCCCACTCTGCTTTCATCAGCTTACTTTGCACTTTAGCAGGTTCTTTTTTTTTTTTTAGTCTATGCTCTTTGTCACCTTAGAAGCGTTTGCATTGTTTAAAAGGTTTATAGCCCATAAAACGTTACGACCTCTAAAAGCAGTCGAGCTGACTTTACACCATTTCTGGGCGTACTGTTACAGATCTGAGTGCGGTAATGAGGGGAAATACCAGAACACAATAAAACAGCCATAAAATGATGTCGCATAGAAAACTGAGAACATTATTTAATGAAAGCTTTTAGAGCCTTTCAGGATTCATTTATTTTTACTTTTGAAGTAATTTAATTATGTCTTCCACTTACTGCACGTGACTATTAGGCATGTTTAACGTTTAATGCCGTGAAAGGTCGAACTGAGCCCAAAAAGGTGTTTCTATCCAAACCTCTGAAGTGTCAACATGATAACATCTTCCAAAACATCCCATCACCCTTATCCTGAAACTATTATTAGTTAGCTCATTCTCACTTAAAGAAACAGTACTTAAAGTCGGAACACGTGGCACCCATACCTGTGAAATTTTCTCTTTCTCTTTATGATCCAAATTACTGCTAATTTTGCTAACTGTACAGGACGACTCTCCACTAATCAACCTGTCAGCAGGTAAGAAAACACTCAGAAAAAAAGTCACAGCTGAGCACATTTTATTCAACACAGTGAAACACAGGATCACAGAGTCTTAGTATTAGAGTATGGCTACCATTAGCAGAGCTAGCCCCACCAGTGTTAGTCCTCCTTACTAGTTAATGACCTATATATAAATCTGAAGCTGGTCAGTGGATCTGGATATCTCTGGACGTAAACAAATCAACATCAGTAAAAATCTCAGGTCATGTGACCTGGATGTGTTGTTTTGTTATGTGTTATTGACTGCAGTAGGCCATCTAGTGTCTGGAAGTGGTTATGGCAATGCTTTGAGTTGTTTGGAACCTTGAGCTTGCCGTAGTTTTCAGTGTTGTTTACAAAGAGTAACTGTGATATGTTTCTGTGATGAAAGATGATGAAAGTTAGATCCATGGATGCTAACCGCTAGCATATCAATGCAATTTCCCATATACGTTAGCATGGAGCTAGCGCTGTGTTTTCTCAGATGTTTAACATGTTGAATGTGTTGAATATGAATCTCTTGTCAGAGAGTGATGTTCATTTCTTGGTGTGTTCAGTTTTACAGCTTCTTCAGTCAAACTTCAAGCTAAGCTAATACCTGCTAAGCTCATTAATTAAAGAGCCGTGACCTTTGAATCCTGTTTGGCTTTGTCTTGTGACTTCAATCTAATGCGTAAGTAAATTGTTTTTTAAAGGATCGTTTACACTTTTTTGTTAGTGATTTATCATTTTCTTTTAATCCCTCCATAAATTTTGTTTTTATCGTCCAGATAACTGTGAAATATCTTTGGTGGGGAGAAAGAAAGACACTAAACAGACAGGAATACGTCTAGAACCAAACGTGACCTGAGAGCCGTCCTTCCACTCAGAGCGGTGCAACGTAAAAACCTGCTGTTCTGGGATCGCTGAGCTTTTTCAATATTAGAACATCTCCACAAAATACACCACAAGGCCGACAAGTAGATGCATTAAACCAGCTCGAACTGTGTGTGTGTGTTTGTGTGTGTGTGTGTGTGTGTGCGTGTGTGTGTGTGTGTGTTTGTGTGTGCGTGTGCAAAATAACAAAACATGAGGGATGAAGAGTCCCAGGAACGCTGAGAGCTCGGGTATTTTTAAATGTGGAACAATCGGCTGAAAGTCATTGTTTTGGTGTTTGTCGGATTAATGCAGAGACAAACTGTTCAAGGTCACCAACAGTATTTGCTGCATCACCATAACTCAGGACCAATCACAGAAGGCTACACACACAAACACACACACACACACACACACACACACACACACACACACACACACACACAGGGCTCATTACCATTGGTTATTTATGAGCTCAAGTGTGTGCCTTCCTCTGCAGCGTCCCACCTCAGCATCTTCAGCCACGTCCACTTTTCTTTCAGTCATTCATTTTTCTCCTCCCCTGCTCCTTCTCTTTCCTTCCTCTCTTTTCTCCCGTTCTTCTCACTAACCACCGTACCGCTCTTCTCCTTTTTGCACTAATTTCTCCTCCTTCCCCCTCTTGTTCTGGTTTTCAATAATTCATCTTCTGCTCTGCTCCCCTCCTCAGGGAAAAGGCTCCCACTGTCACAGGCTGAGACCATTAATCAATCCCCTCTCTCTCTCTCTCTCTCTCTCTCTCTCTCTCTCTCTCTCTGCTGTTAACCTCCCTTCTTTACCCTCTTTCGTCACTCTCCTCTTCTCTTCCTGTCGTCCACACCCGTTGCACGTTTCATCTGTCCTGTTTCTGCCCATCATTTGTGTTTTTATGGTTTTATCTGCTCCCTCTTGTCATTCTCCTCCTCTGGTGCTCTTTGATCTGTTCAGCCGCCCCTCTCCTCCTCCTCCTCCTCCTCCTCCTCCTCCTCCTCCTCTACAGCTCTTCACTTCCTCCTATTCACTTCCATCCTCTAGCTGTGCACCTCGTGTGCTATTAATAGAGGAAAAAAACATACAAATATCATTCCAGACTCATTCAGCACGGATGACGTTCGGGGCAGGAAACACAAAGTCAAACTCGTTTGATATCAACAGAAAACAGAGAGGCTGTAACATTTGGATTCAAACCAGAACCCTTCTATCTGTGAGGAAACAGGGCTAACCACTGCACCATCAACATGCTTTACTGTTCACCTTCCTTGGTTGTAAACAGTCTCTCCTGTACATTTATAAGACACACGTCATCACTCGGTGGTGCTCATGGGAAATGGTGTTTTCATCCTGGATAAACACCATCAATGAACCTGTTTTTGGAGCATTCCTCAACTTTCTCAGTCTGTCGTTGACCCTGTCCCAGCTTTTTAGGAACGTGTTGCAGACATCAAATTCAAAATGAGGGAATATTTACAAAAAACAATAAAGTTTATCAGTCTGAAGAATAAATATCTGGTCTTTGTCGTGTTAAACAGGATTTATAAATCATTGTTTTCTGTTTTTATTTACGTTTTACGTCCAAACTTCACTGAAGTTGGGGTCGTTCAGCAGGTCGCTGGTTTCTCCTGGATTCATCCTCACAGGGTGAATTTAATACAGCAGAGTACTTTATACAGTAAATAAACAATCCAACAATAGAATTCATCTCGGTGGCGTTTCTAGTTGAAGCATCCAGAAAACTAATTACTCACAGTGAACGAGCCCAGTGTTCCCCTCGCTCTTAATTACTCTCCTTCCTTTCACAAACTCTCTGTCTGTGCTCTCCCATTTCCTGTCATTGTGCATCGCCCTCTTCACCTCCTCTCTCTCTTTCATGCTTCTGTCTTCTCCTTCTCGTCTTGAAAACATTTGGTCTGTACATGTCCCCCCCCCCACCCCCACCCCCTAAAGCTCCCCCCTCGTGTCCACACTATCACCTTTATCAGGTATCTCTCTTTGACACTCACACTCTCCTCATGTCTTGAAGCAGCTATCAGATCGCTCTCTCTCTCGCCCTCTGGTCTGAAGAGTGTTTCTCTACTCTGCTGCAGATAATCCACCAGCATCTAAACACACACACACACACACACACAGATAGAAAGAGGGTGTATTACCATGCCTGCAGGAGGAGTGGTCGCACGTTTCCTTCCTTCTGACGCCCGCTTCTGGACTTGCTGGGCGTTCGGCGAGGGGGCGGGGGCAGAAGTGAGGTTATCGGTCAGGAAGTTGCTTTAAAGGCGTTTCTGCTCCTCATGTGCTCCTCTGTCACTCTGACCACCACAGAACGAGAGGTAGTACTTCTGAAAGCTGAAACCAGAGACAGGAAAGAGGTAAAAGGTTGATCAGAGACTGAAATTAAGAATACATTTAAAAAAAAAAGATTTGATGAGAAATACGTGAAACCAGAGAGAGAAACATGCTCCTCCAATCAGCATCATTCCTGTCATGTTCAGCCTACAGCTGTCCAACAAAGCAGGACCCAAATCCACCCACACCAACACTCAGTTCTCTTCCCGTCTCACACACAGGCTGAAACATCACTTTGAGTCCTTGTCCCCGAGTCAAACGAGACCAGAACTGCAGCTTGACCCATGTAGAGGAAGATATGTGAACACACACACGCTACACACACACATACACGCTGCACACGGACACATGCAAGCACACATTTCATTCATTTCTCATGAGCTTGCAGCAATCCAGGAGGGAGGGGAGGGGGAGTAAAACAAACATACACTTGTTCTTATACAGTGGGTTACACACTTCAGGCCTTTACACACACACACACACAAACACACACACACACACACACACACACAGGCAAAGTAGCTGATGGGCTACACATAAACAGGTTTTTGTTGTGTTCTAATGAAAACAAAGCAAACGGTCATAAACGGACCTTTCAGGGATTTAAATAGAAAAACATCTGGAGGTATAAAGTCAGCACAGTGCACATATACAAAGATAAGACTGTGAGTTAGAGCACAGCCGATTAATCTGACCCATTAATCTGACCCATTAATCTGATTAATCTGGCCGATTAATCTGATTAATCTGACCGATTAATCTGACCGATTAATCTGATTAATCTGGCCGATTAATTTTATTAATCTGACCGATTAATCTGACCGATTAATCTGATTAATCTGGCCGATTAATCTGGCCGATTAATCTGATTAATCTGACCGATTAATCTGACCGATTAATCTGATTAATCTGGCCGATTAATCTGACCGATTCATCTGATTAATCTGGCCGATTAATTTTATTAATCTGACCGATTAATCTGACCGATTAATCTGATTAATCTGGCCGATTAATCTGGCCGATTAATCTGGCCGATTAATCTGATTAATCTGACCGATTAATCTGACCGATTAATCTGATTAATCTGGCCGATTAATTTTATTAATCTGGCCGATTAATCAGATTAATCTGGCTGATTATTCTGGCTGATTATTCCGGCCGATTAATCCGGCCGATTATGAATTATCTGAATTATGTTTGTGACATAAAGATTTAAATAACTGTTAATGCCCATGTCCACAGTTACCTAACATCAGACTGTTAAACAGATTTAAAGCGGTCTAAGTTTCATTTCGTGTTTACAGTCCTGATGTTGACAGAGTTACTGATTAAAGGTCTTTATTTTCATTTAGTCGTTTTCTGCTTCTTTGTCTTGAATCCTATTTTGGGTGTTATAAGAGTCTGTGTTCATGTACAGTATATGTATCCTGTCTATATCAAGATTAAAGGGCAGGGCAACACGGCCTAAAAAATAAAATACCAGATTTTTTTTCCCCACAACACTAAACTTATGATATTAATTGATTTTTTCCCTCTCAAAAAAAAAAGAAAAAACTCTCCCAGTGATACAAAAATGACATGAATCAAGTTTTGCCCATTCTGTTTATAAATATTTTCCCAAACCAAACTGATTTTCCCTCTTAGAGTTAAAGTGTCTGTCATAAAAAGTTGATGTAGTTCAGACGTCGACAGGTTTGACAGAAACACTCCAGGCTGAGTGTTTTCACAGTAAATCAACATGAAACTCTGATCAATATTTAACCTCATTAAACAAACAAACACACGCCTTGAAAAATCCTGATTTTTAATTTTTTAAAAGAAAATAATTTGAATTATTATAATTATAAAGCACTGCCCAGCCCTAATAGATTATTCAGGCCTCAATATCACTATAAGTATCGTTCCCAAAGTCCCATATGGGTCTGGTTCTCCTGTGGATGTCGGTATCATGAAGAATCCACACACTGGTCACCATGAATGTGTCATGACTTTTCCTCCACTTCATACACAAACGATGACAGTGCTGTGTGCAGTAATAATAATAATGGGATTTGTTCTTTACTCTAAATCACCGTGTTTTACCGTACAGCACTTCTGATTCACCCTGTGGGAACAAATTGAGAGCACGAAACTCTGAGCAGGATTTAAAATGACAGTGTTTAGTGCCTGGCGAGAGCTGGATCATTGAGCTCCAGAGTGCTCCTTCCAATACAGAGTGAGGCGGTAATGGGTCTAACCTTATCTCTTCCCGCCTTTTATTCCTTTCAGGAAAGAAAAAGCACAGGTGAGTGTACAGTAATACAGAGAGCAGGGTGTCAACGCTCTATATGAACCATGAACACGTAGAGTGAACGCTGTGATGAATTCAATGCCTGTAAACTTATTGAACCTCTTTTCCTTTTTCACGTGACGTCTAACTCCAGCTCGTCTCGCTGCTTTGGAAAGTAAACCGTACGTCTGGTGTTGCTATGAAAACACTGCTGTCCAGTTTTATCAGTGCAGAGTAAGCAGAGGTGAAGAGATACACAGTGTTCCTATTCACAACATGAAATGTCAACAGTATGACCGCTGACAGTATACAGAAGCATCTGGTCCCAGTCAGACCAGAGCAGCGACATTTATAGAGCAGAGACACGTCTGCATGGGCGCACACGCACAGTCTTAATTTAGAGTGAGAAATGTGCACAAATGAAGATTTTACTCTGATAATGATCAAGTTTACAGTTCAGAGTGATCACGACAGACAGACACGACAGTGCAGGGATGACCTGCACTGCAAAAACTGAACTCTAAACAAATGTTTGTCAAATGTAGAAATATTATAAGAATAATATGACCTGATCTGATTTAAAGACGTTAAAAACAAACAAACAAATAAATAAATAATAATAATAAAAAAAAAATAATAATAAATAATAATAATAATAATAATAATAATAATAATAATAAATAATAAAAAATATAAAAAAATAGAAAAAAATAAAAAATAAATAAATAAATAAAAACAAATAAATAAATAAATAAAAAATAAATAAATAATAAAAAAATAAATACATAAAATAATAAATAAATAAATAAATAATAAAAAATATGAATAAATAAATAAAATAAATAAATAAATAAATAAAATATAAATAAATAAATAAGTCAGTCTGATTTTGGGTTACAAAGATGTCTTGTTACCTCATTGTCAGATTTTTTTAAACTTTCTTCAGTTAGTTTAGGCATCATTCTTGTCTTTAAAAATCTTGAAATTAGACATTTTTCTGGACTCGTCAGGGGAATCTGGCTCATATTAAGTATTAGTATTAAAGTTAACTTTTTGCAGTGTGGGATGGAAGGGGATGAGATCGTTTGGGTGAGTTGGTACAGGGTGGGATCTTGGCGTGCAGCTTTGGATCAGTGGTAAAGCCGGTCATCTCTCTGTTTGAAGGTTGGTGGTTCGATCCAACCTGTCGTCCAGATGCTGGAGTATCCTTTGGAAAGACTCAGAAACCAAACCTGCTCAGCAACAATAGCTGGTAACTTTTTTTAAAATAAACTCTCACCCAGCTCTAACATGACAATACATGATGACAGTAATGGGACATGATACAGTAGCATCGACGTCCTTTTGATTGACACCTCATTTGACCAACTGGGTCGATCTACGGTCTCTCCAAAGCCAACACGCCTGTTTACCTTTTACAGGCGTTATTGGCATCTTGGAGGAACGGTTAAGAGGTTAAGGTAACAAAAAAATTAAAAACTAATGATGACGTTTATCAACTAGACTCACATAAAATCTTTGAAGGTAAACTACACAACTCTGACTTCAATCACCAGACTCATACATCAACTTAAAGCTGCAAATAACACAAAATCTGTGCGCCAAGCTGGATTATTTCAGCTGTAAATTAAAGGTGAGAAATGACAGAAACCAGCCGTCAGCATCCCGGACTCCAGAGCCGTGTGCTTCTACATGTCATGCAACTTTCTGCTGATGTTCAGCTCTGATGTAAAACTGAGAATAACAAAAATGGCAGCATCCTGTGCTTGAAAAGGAAGATTCACCCGTTATCCAAAAACTGGCAGAGGCAGCATTCGAGTCTGAAACCTATAATCTCTGTCATCATCAGTTCACCAACAGAAATCTTTGCTTTGATACAAAAACAATGTCTTTAATGGTTAAGGTGTCATCACCTACGGATAACGCTTTTATCTGGCTGCTGTCGAGGGACAGGAAAGATAAACACAGGTGTGATTGTTGCTCTCTGTTGGAGCAGAGCGGCCTCTTAGTGAACGCTGAGAGGAGGAGGAGGAGAGAGGAAACAGTCGGACAGAAGGCAGCGAGAGATGGGGTAGAATCCACAATGAGCACGGACGCAAGGAAGTAGGACGAGGACAGCGGGCAGATGAGGCAAAGAGAGAAACTATAAAGGAGAGTAGGAAGCAGCGCAGGGGGGCAGAGGGGAACCGGATAAACAGCGAGCACAGATATCGAGCCGGCCCCCCTCGGGCAAACAGACTCGACCAGAGGCTGCTCCTCATTTTCTCTCCCTGGCAGCAGGCCGGCCACACTGACAATTACCTCCTCTACACACCTGGCAGCGACAGCGTGTGTGTGTGTGTGTGTGTGCGCTCTCATGTTTTGCCACTTACCTTACAGCCAACACTCTGTGCTCGAGGAGGAGCTCAGCTCGCCTCCAACACGGGCCGACCACTTAGGCCTGTGTGCCCATGATTGTAGCGCAAACAGACAACCTGCTGGAGAGCCTAACAACAATGTGCCTGCCTCTACTCCAGCCTCATTATCAGAGCATTAGAAATCAACAACACCAGCTCCGTGTGTTTCCCCTCTGCCCGTGGAACTCTCCTTCTCATTCAGTCAAAAGTTAGCAAACTTTAACTCACGAACAGCTGCGAAAAAATACACACAAGAGAGAAAAGACACACCACTAATGAGAAGCACCGAGGCGTTAATTATTTCTTCAAAGGAAAAGTATTCTCTTCAATTTAGTGTAGAAAACATACTTTAATACTATTTATAATATTTTTTAATACTTTATATATATGAAGTGTTTTTTTTGTATTGCCACGTCAAGTTTTTTGTTTTTATCTTCAGATGTCCTGTCTTTATAAAATGAGCCAATCGTCTGCTGGAGGAAAGAAAAAAAAACCCAAACAGTTAAAGGAAGTCATGAAAAATTCAGCCTCGTGTTATATGAGAATATGAGAGAATAATTTTGAGAATGTTTGTATTTTTTTGTTTTTATTTAGCCTCGGTTCATGTTGCTGCTCTTACAGACTACGAGAGCTTTAGCGGTGGTTGGTTAGAGTTCGGGTTAGCGGTACCGTGGTCAGCACCATGGAGAGCGATCGCGGGTCGATCCGTCTGATGCACAAAAACATAAAAAAAAAAATACAATCAAATATTAAAGGATTAAAAATCAACCAAATGTGCTTTGAGAACCAGAGATAGGAACATGAGGATATCAGTCAGTTGTTTTTATTTCTTTAAACGGTGATCTACTAAATTTTGTAATTTAAGGCCCAGACAAAATTTGTTCGGTCCACCCAAAACTGAGATCCTGCCTCCGTCCCTGGTCTGTAAGAAAATTATCGTACCAGAGCCTCAAAATTATCGTATTTTGGGGGAAATTATCGTACACCCGACAAAATAATCAAAATAACTGATAATGATCAAAACAACTGTCTTATTGTTGTGTGAAAATCCCAACTGATCCCTCTGTTTAGTGTCCATTCATCGCCCTGCCCCACATCAGCAGCGTTTGATCAGCAGCCTGACGGAGCTCCTACGACCGTGATTGGCTGTCAATCGTTCTGAGACGAATGACACTTAAACTATGATTGGCTGGAAACGTCACATGATATAAGATGCATTTAGGGTTTACGGATAAATCCCTCAGACTGGGGTAGATCTGTAACAACCACACAAAACTGTCAAATTATCGTACATTTAGCCTTTTTTGGAATTATTGATCGTACATCGTACAGAGGGCGAAATTATCGGACAAATACGATAATTATCATACGTCTGGCAACGCTGGTATAATATATAAGAAACCACAGAGGCCATGTTGGTGTTCAGATCTTTACCCAACTTAATACTTCGACCTCGGATGCTAGCATTTCTGAAGCAGGGCAGAAGTGGAAATAGTGCAAAGCTTGTACAGCTCCAGCTCATGGCCGCTTGTTCAGATTCAGGGACTGATGGGTCAGGATCATTTTCCTGAGGCTCATTAAAGGGATCAGTGATTCCACTTTCGCTCTTTAAAGAACGTCCCAAAAACAGCCAGTACTCCTTACGGACAGTATCCTTCTCACATGCCAGAAGTTCACAAATTTCAAAGGATTTCCTTTAAGTTTCCTTTTGTTCCTCTTCCTGCATATTTTCTTTCTGGCTGCTGGACTCCAAAGCGTCCTCGTAGCAATCAAACAGAAACGCTAGCAGATAAGTTGAACAATGTGTCTCCTTCAGCTCAAGGATCCTTTCAACCTTTAAAATAATCCCACCAACTGAGTTATTAATATTTCAGTACTGGAGGAATTCATTATAAGGTAGAATATATATTTTTGGTCATTCCAACATGGAGCCCAATGGAGTTTGACTCACTTCTGGAACAAGTCTCTAGTGGCCACTCATGGTACTACAGTTTTTGGCACTTCCACATTGGCTTCATTTCTCAGTCCCAGAGGTGGCCGCTTACTGGACTCCAGTTTAACCACCTCCGTCTTCCCCTGGGTTTGACAGCGGCCATGTTTACACACGCATGGCTGCTTGTTGCTTGTACAAACTCTTCCCGTCTTCCTGTTTGTGACTGAATCCTCTCGTGGCTTTTCCTGCCTCGGGATCATCTTGGCCAATTATTACACTGCATTCGCGCTTCATCTCTTTTACCTCCACTTCCAGTCTCCCCCCAGTATCCATTTTTCCTCTTCGTTTTCTTATTAACACCCTTCTAGTGGGTCATTAATGTGCGATTGTGTGTTTTTCTCAAGAGAAGGAGAGGAAGGATGGAAAACCTGCCTCATTAACGCTGCTGCTGGCTCATGCATAGATTTGCTTGTGCACACACACACACACACACACACACACACTATCACCTCATTTGGTTCCACAGTCGGTGAATATATTTCTTCTACAAGTTTATGCATGAGGACACACACACACACACACACACACACACACACACACACACATCTGTGTTGTGTCCTTCCTGTGTTGGGACTTGGTGATTACATCCTATTTTCCCAACAGAGATCAGAAAGAAATCAGAGCGAGGATGGGAAGCAAAGGACGGGAGGTGATTGAAAGATGGAGGAGCGATAGCAGAGCTGGGGAATTTGCTGAGCTGGCACTGAGCAGCAATTTACACCTTTCTCATCTGATAAGCATCAAATAAGATGAGCAGCAGAAAAGACAGAGCGAGGGAGGCAGTGGATTGACGAGCGCCAGAGAGAGTCGGCTAATTAGTGCGAGAGGAGCGGATTTCCCACAATGCATTCCCTCGTCTTTGACTTCTTATCTGGCGTGTGCTGGATTCATCTCCGTCAGTCATTCTGCTTTAAATCTGTAAAATGTTGCAGACTAATTGCAGCATGTTTAGTTTTTCCATCGGCCACAGAACAGGCCAGTGAGGGAACACCTTGGACAGGTCGCCAGTCAAAATCAGTCACACACACACACACACACACACACCTACAGGCAGTTTGGAGTCACCAATTAACCTCACAAGCAGGAGAGGAAGCCGGACTAGCTAGAGGCTCCTTTCTAGCCGGGGAGGATGAGCATCCAAGCTTAAAAACTCTTCGACAGTCACTGGAATCTATTTGGCGATTGGTTGAGCAGAAGTAGCATCAACCTAGAAATATTGTGAAAAAAAAAGTTGTAAACTGTAAATGACTTCTTCTACTCTAGTTTAGTACTGTGGTAGAGGTGCGTTTGAGATATACCCCCCCCTGCTGATTGGGAGCGGACGCTGCGCAGAGTGTGAAAAAGCATAAACGTGGCGTAAATGCAGATTTGATTCGATTACCAACTGATTTTTGCTTATCAGCGATTCTCACTTCTCGATCAGCGATTACTGATTTTTACAGCTGATGATGTCATAAGGGGTTAGGGTTCTGAACAGAGGTCACAAACAGAGCTGGTGCACGTCGCTACAGTTTAGCTCCGCTCACCCATCACTAGAGCTGCAACAATTAATCGAATAATCGATTATTAATCAATTACTAAATTAATCGTCAACTATTTTGATAAGTCATTTAGGTAATTATTTTAGAAAAAAAGTCCAAATTCTCTAATTTCAGCTTCATAAATGTGAATATTTTCTTCTTTCTTTGCTTCTCTGTGGCACTCCTGAATATCTTTGGTTTGCAAACCAGACATTTGATGATGTCATCTTGGAATCCAAAAAAATCATTGACATTTTTCACCATTTTCTGAAATTTTATGGACCAAAGAACTACTCGATTAATCGAGAGAAAAAAATCGAAAGAACAATTGATTATGAAAATAATCGTTAGCTGCAGCCCTATCCATCACCATAAAAAAAAACCACACAGCTGATGATGTCATTAGCAGGGTGCGGGCTTTGCAATGTTTGTGTATATTTTACCGCCATACTCTGTCACGGCTGTTTTCTCCAGCGACTATCTCTAATGTTTACTTCCTCCACAGCTATTCGATCTTCTTCACCTGTTTAACCTCTACCAGCAGCACCTGTAGGTCACACCATAATATTACCGTAATATTTGTAATAAACATTTGATCCTGAAATAAGTAATCCTGACCCATCCCTGATTCGACTCACAGAACTTCTGCACCACAGTGGGAGAAAAACTATCTACAGAAAATAAAACCCCAGAAGCTCCTTTGAATTATATGGTTGAATCTCCACCTTATATACGCCGTGTTTTTTGCTTGTTATAGGATCCACATGTTTGAGTGGAGATAAGAGTCTTTGTTGGATGAAACCATAAGAGGTGCCGAGGAAGCCTTTCTAAGGTGATTGGCTTTGCCATGTAAGGTGTACTTACAGCTCTCTGCATTGGTTCCAGCTCTTAGCCTGCTGCCACATATCATACCCACAACTGTACTGATGTCTCTCTACACTCCAGTGAAGCTGTCCAAGCGTGAAGCTAATCTTTGAGCAGGTGTAAATATTTTTTCTGGCAGTTCGACTCGAGTTATTTTGAAGCTCGACTGTTGATTTTCTCTTCACGTAACTATTTGCAGGTACGGTATTTCAGGTCTCATGAATGCCGTTCCTGACCCGTCTTATTACACAAACATATACCTGAAAATTTAAACAGGCACATGGGCAGCCTCCGTGTTTTATTAGCACAAGCCTGCGTGTGGCTGGCTCCTGGGTTATTGGTGCCATAATGTTTGCATCTGGGAGAAACATCTGCAAAAGTGTGGTAATGATTTGGGTAAACATAGTCACACACCAACTCTCTTACACACACACAGCGGACGCAAATAATGAAACTCGCTGCAGCAGGTGGTGCATAATAAACAGAACGGATGCAGAATCACGCTCCTGCACAGCTCCCTTTAAGCACCTCTGTTGTGGGGGAGCATGCGGTGTGTAAACAGGTGCTCGCTGACGGTCTGTCCAGATAGATCTCCACTGAAGGGAGACTGCAGGACGGAGAGACGGTAATGTATGGAAAGAAAAGTGGTCAGAATGATAATCAGTGTTAGAGGAGAGAAATACGAACCAACGTAGAGCGAACAGGAGATGGAAACTATGACAGCCTCTGTGGGAAACGTGTTTGAATTTTGGTGGAAATGAAGATTCTCTTTAAGCGCCAACATAATTTCCTTCCCATCACACATATAATCCTTTTTTACACAATACAGCATCTCTTTTTTTCCCCTTCTACACTCCCTCTTCCTTTGATCCGTCTTTGTGCAGCCAACAGAGCAGGTACAGCTACATCCAATACAGCAGATCTGAATGGATACGACTGAAGCAGACCATCAAAAAAAAAAAAAAAAAAAAAAAAAAAGAGGCAATAACTTAAATGTAATCTGCTCCAGATAACGCTGGGTTAAAATAATCTTTTTATTCTTGCACTGTGGGGAGAAACACGGTTGACGGATCTGGTGATAGTGAGCGGGTAAGACGCTTTTATTTGCACATCGACGGCCTGTCAGCTGAAGGGTTTAGTGACAATATCTCTTCATAAAGGTGACACACATCCTGGAACACAGGCGCTAAAAGGCAGACGAATCTTCAGCATCTGGATAAACTGTCAGAGTAACATGTTTTTAAGACAAAGTGTGAATTTAAATCTGAACTTGTTGATGCTGACAGCTCTATTTAAAATATACATGTATTGAAATAACAAAAAGAAACTGACTGAAGAGATGTAAGGTAGAAAAATGTGCTGCTTTATTCTTTGTTCTGTTGTAGACTGTAAATAATTGGCAGAAACAGAGCTGAAAAAACAACAACAATATTTTCAAAAAGCTCCTTTTTTGGCCTCTTTTTGAAATGCTTTGTTTGATCTGCTGTCTCTTTAAGGCTCCCCATTCCATAAGATTGGCACGGAGCGATGGGCAGACCTTGGTGTTTGAGGCCCACCTTCATCATTTCAGCATGTTTTTTTTTTTTTATATTTTGATCAGTTTACAGACAGATTCAGGGATTTCTACAACAGATGACGATGCAGATGTTTGAAAATGTGCACATGCTCAGTATGGCCATGCAGCATTATTACATTATATCCGTCTTTAAAGTGCAGGAAAGCAGGGTACCCCCTCTTTAAACTGACATTTCTTTTTTTTCATCTTTCTGTCGCTGATCTTTTCTTTCTGTATTAATTAACTGAAGTTCAGGTTTTAAAACCAGTTTGTCTGAATTTTCATGTTTTATGAACCTCTCAGTACGTCCATGACCTTTTCATTATAATCAAAAAAATGTTTTTTACTCATTTTTACCGAGACAGTAACAAAGGAGCAGAATGTTTTTGGTTCAATCCATTTCCAGTTAACTTAGTTGCTCATCAGGAGAGCTTTTTATGGGATTATCTTTCTATTCTTTGTTAAATTAGGTCATCTGACACTGGGATTAGAACACTTCCCTTCCTTATCCTGAGCTCAAATTGTAAACTAAAAAATAATGGTGAGATAAACTCTTTGGTTTTGGGTTTTGTTGAGGGAAATAAATGTCTTACAGATGAAATGACACGAGAAGAGGAAGAAAACGCAGGTGACAGAAGTCTGGAAATGGTGAGAAGATTCAGTGACCATTTAAAACAGTATTGAGTTAAAGGAGAGAGTTTAAAGAAACAAAATGTGGTGGACTCAGACTCCCAAAGGAAAGCTCCTGGTGACAGACTTTACTCGCCTCCTCTCTATAAAGCCAGAGGCAACGCTTGGACAGTTTTACCCCCCTGTTCTGGGGGGGGTCTGTTGAGGTCAATATGAAGAGCATTTCTCCAGTTCTGAAGAAGATGTGAGAGGAAGCCTGAAGGTACTTCTGGGGCGTGTGAGATCAACATGCCTTCCAGCTAAAAGAAGAAGAGCCTGTGTCTCTCTGGAGGTGGACAGACGTGCCTGGAGAAGCTGTTTGCTGTAAGGCTGCTTCACGGGCTCATAAAGGACGGAGGTCTGCTTCAGACCTGAAAAAAATATTCCAACAGCCAAACAAATATGACAGGAATGCCCGGCGTACGCCTTTGGCAGACAGTCCGGCTTTAACCGAAGCCCCTTGAGCCCCGTGAGGTGAGATACAACCGGGTGAAAGACTGAAAAATGTCCGCTGGTGGAACCAACGTTTCTCCAAAAAAAAGATCTAATACTGCAAAAAAAAGCTCCCATGAATCTGATGTTATCAGCCTGCTACACTGTAAAAAATGAAATTTAAAATGATTCTAAACCAACTGAGCAAAAACTAGAGAGAAAACATTGACGTCTATGACATACCGACTCACTCAGTGATTCTTAAGTTTATTCATTCATTCATTCATTTTCTATACCGCTTCTCCTGTTCAGGGTCGTGGATGGCTGGAGCCTATCCCAGCTGGCTAAGGGTGACTGGACTGGACGCCGGTCAATCGCACGGGGAGAACATGCAAACTCCACACAGAAAGGCACACCGTGCCCCAACCGGGATTCAAACCGGCGACCTTCTTGCTGTGAAGCAACAGCACTAACAGCTGGTTCCTGGTTTCTTTGTGAAGACCCATGACTACAGCATGTACTCCAGAGACCTCCAGAGTTCGTCAACCGCTTCCTAAACACCAAGACCAGAGGCCTGGTGGTGTACCAGCTGACCCTCGCGCTGTGGCGTCTCCTGTTTCTGTGTTACTATGCCAACGCTCAGCTGGAGGTGCTGAAGCTGACCAAACACCCAGAGGATGGAACCATCAAAGCCCGCTGGAGGATCAGAGGCCTCCCCCTCCACTCTGTGTTTCTGCGCTTCTACCGCAAAGACAAGTCTGACCTGTACAGGTCATTCGATGCGTGCAGCCTTATTATTAAGTTTAGAAATGAAATATTTGAAATATACTTTGAGATGATTTCATCACTGTCTTAACTTAAAGGAAGGTGAATTATTCAATCCTCGTCATGTTTTTGTGGTTCCACCATCGGACAGTTTAATGGGATCGATTCTTTAACTGGTTAAAAACGGTAGAAATTCGGGCTGCCGCATACGATTATTTTGATAATCGACTAGTCACTGATTATTTTTTGTGATTAGTCGACTATTCAGATCGTACTAAATTGCATCTTATTGCACCAGCATACAGCTAACATCATTAGCTTCCAGCTTCAAGTGTTTAAGGTATGTGCTAACTAAAAATGAAGACAGTTAATATCATAGTTCATTCAGCTTTTAATGAACTTTGCAGCTTGTAGCAGCATTTCTGACATTTTTTTAATGTACCAATTTTCTATTCAAACATGACATCGCTATTAAGTAGGTAGCTCCCTGTTGACGTTAATGTTAGCAGCTGACTAGCCAGTTAGCTTACCGAGATTGTCGTTCTTCGTCAGAAAATAAATCAGCCACGGCGTGCTGTCTTTTCAGATGCTCGTGCATCGCCGTCGTTCTGTCATGGAAGGCCATTTCTGCTTTGCAGATTTTGCATTGCACACTTTTCTCCTTTATTTTGGAAAAATGCTCCCAAACTTTCCAGCTCTGTTGCCGGCTAGCCATGATACTGTTGGGCATAACTTTTCCGGTGACATCACGGGTTACCCCGGTTACCACTTCTGCGCGTATGCGTCAAGGACAGAACGGCAGACGAGACAGGAGAAAGTACAGCGGCAGTTTGGAGGGAAAAATAAAGTTTAAAAAAAATATTAAAACGACGACGTCGATTATTAAATACGTCACCGACGAATTTGATCGTCGACGTCATCGTGACTAGTCGACTGATCTTGGCAGCCCTGGTAGAAATGTCATATAAAATACTCTGACGCCAGCAGAAATGACAAAAACACATTTAAACAAACATCCAACATGTTGGTTTATAAAGTTTAAAGTTTGACAAAATTTTTTGGTCAAGAGCCAAAAAGAAAAGGGCCTCACATTTATCCCTTTCTTTTCAACACACTCCCTCTGAAACGTGATCAGGAGGAGGCGACTCGCAGAGGATACTTCCTGCATTATGTCTCATTAATGCAGGACTATGCAGCAGTCTCAACACATGCCGAGAGAATATTAGAACAAAGGATAGCTGTGACGCCGTGTCACATGGGTACGACGTAGAGTTTTTGATCTCCCATCTTTTAGCTGTTCCCCACCTGTCTCTCTCAGATCTTTCTACTCTCTGGGTTTTTTCTCTGTCCAACACTTCCTCTGTCGAGGATCTGACAAAAAGAGGTATTAATAGTTAGAGCTTGTGAATATCGTACTGGAAACACTGTCAGAAATTTGTTTCCATCTGAATATATAATCTAAACCCACAGCTCTTGATTTAAGAAGGAGTCCTGCTGGTTTTCATTCAAGCCTTTCGATCAGGCGTCATGGCCGGAGGTCTAAGGTGTGCAGGATCAGGTCTGCAGGTCTGTCTGCATGCATGCTGCGTCTTCTTCACACAGGTGGTTTCATGTGTAGATAAAAATTCAATTTCTTTGAGCATATCTTGGGTAAATGTCAGACACTTGGATGAATCTGCTTCATAAATAAGTGAATGAGGCTCTCCGCAGTATCACAGTCGACACACATGAACAAAAGCAATTTGATTTCTTTCTGACAATCACACAGACTGATTTCCCCGCTGATCTGAACTTGTACACCTGGTCTCTTTCAATTTATCCAAGCCTTCTTCTGTTCCCCTTCACTCATTTAGCCTGAAAACATTTACCTTCTCCTGTAATTCCTTATTTGGTTTCTGTCACCATGTTTTGTTTCGTTTGTCGCTCAGATTTACATCTCTTTGTTTGTGTGTTTGGATGCTGATTTAAGCCCTTCAGGTTTTTTAACTCTCGGTCTTCTTCTCTGGTCATTTTAAAGCCATTAACCTGATACAACCCTCACCATTAGAATCAGCAGAGACACAGGACTCAATAGTCCAACGGCTATTACCTTCAATTAGACGTTTGCGTCTTTGACGGCCTGCAAAGAAAAGCCCGTCCGGCCTGTTTTGACAACTAGTGAGGCTGAGACGCAGCTCACAAATGCAGATGCTTTGGAAACAAATGAAGAGAAATCACCCTGTCTCAGGTTATTGATTAAAACAAGTATTTGAATCCATCAGCAGGACAGGGTGAGGTCAAGAGTTGATGAACTGAGAATCGATCTCTGAAAACACTCACACGCCTCTTCTGGTAACCACTTTCATTTTTATCTTTCCTCTGTCGAGCTCGTCTGTGGATCCTTTCACCCAAAAACTGTCTGCAGAACTGTGTGCGTCTGCTGTCGGTGGTTCTGTCTCCACCGGGTCCGTCCACAGGCCAGAGGGGGTTAGAGCGCTGTGTATTGATGAGACGGCAGAAAGCAGAGAAAACGCTGACGGTGCTCCTGCAAAGGAGATAGATAACATTGACAGGAGGAGTGTAACTCCCATCGGTCGATTATTAAAATGGAGGAAAAAGCTGTGTGTGTGTGTGAGGAGAGACTGTAGAGTAACGGATGAACAAGAAAAGACACACCGATCTATCCGTTCATTTATCAACACAGCTCTCTATTTATCCAACAAAAGTTACCTCAAGACCAAAACGTTAGCAAGCATAGAGGACTTGTTGTTAAATGTTCAAACTGAGATCCATTTAGGGTTAGAAGGGGTGGAAATGTCCGGTAAATTTCAGGGCCCCACACCTCCTGTGTCCCTGGGTCTTAAATCGATAACACTACCTGCTTGTCCCCTTTCCTGCTCGTCTTGTTTCGTCCTACCTGTCACTAATTCTCCCTCTTTCACACTGTGGTGCAGCACGGCCCTCCCCTTCAGCTCACATCAGAGAATAAATAAAGTTTGAGTTGATGGAGTGGCCTACAGGGAGGGCTGGTGATGGTCACTGACAGCAATGCTGTCAGACAATCTGTCACCATGGAAAACACACACCTGATGATGTCATAAGGGGTTAGGGTTAGGGCTCAGCATTTCAACATCCAGCATTTGCTGTACATCGACCCTCACGCGTAGAAAGATGTCCCTCCATCCTTTTTACCTCAGGTTTACCTAAAAAGTCAAACTTTGGCACACACTCAGAGTTGGGCACTGTCCTACGTCAGTGTGTGCAATAAATAGACTTTCACCAAGCCAAAACTAAAACACGCTGTGCGCAAGTGTGTTTGTTTGTGTGTATAAGTGTGTTAGTATGATTATGTGTGTATGAGTGCACATTGGTAGAATCCTGCAGTGCTGATTTCTGCAGGAACAGATGGTCCTGCCAGGGCGCTACTGCTGCCCCACAGTCCGTAGTCTGTGAGAGGACTTGTGTGAAAGTGTATACAGAGTGTGTGAATGTGTGTGTGTGTTTGCCCTGCAGTGTTTTTTTTTTCCCCACCTGAATTCTACCCACACTTCCTGACTCTGAATGTGCTTTACATACGACCTACATGTGAACGCAGACACTCTGCCCCTGGTTGAGGTGTGTAAGTGATCGCCGTAGTGGTCTCTAGTGGACCTGTTTGTTCCACTGACAGAACTTTAATCCCTCCTGAAAGGCTCTTCAATGCTAAGCTCATGTTTGCTAACACACAGAGCTGTAATACCCACCCTTTTGTGTGTTTGTCCGGGCAGGTTCATGCACATGTACAGGGCTTTAACTGGCATCAAGGCCAGACGTCTGAGGAGAGGTAGACTCTGATTTAAGGTGGATTAGAATCATGGTATCATCAGGTATGAGACTCATCCTGGAACTGCTCACAAAAACAAGTCCACTTCATCCGTGTCTGACTCAAATGTTGCAGGTTTTGAGTGCATGAGGACAACCGGGGTCATCCAGCTGTGGACTAATTCCCTAATGGGCTTCCACTCAACACACACACACACACACACAGGCAGCTAAGCTGGCAAACACTCACACACACACACACACACACACACAAACACACACACTGAGGTACAGCATAGTATGCCAGTGGTGCCTCCATTCCCCGTTTATCTCTCGGTGTCCATTTTCATTAACAAAAGCAGTGGTGTGATGCACTGAGAGCAGATGAGCAGATTAGCGACTCGTTATGTAAGCTACATCACAATAAAGGATCAAATATTTAAAAAAAAAAAAAAAAAATCCTGGGACGGACTCTGAGTGAACTTTTCTGATATTAGGCAGAACAACTGTGGCAAAGAAGTGGAAAATTTCCAGTAAATTTCAGGACAGTTTCCTGAAAATTTCCCTGGTAATTTTAGTTGGGGAATATCAGCCATTTTCACTTCTTTTTTTTTTTTTTTTGTCATCGAGTTTAATTTTTTTTTTTTTTTTTTGTCTCTGAAATTTTGGAAATTTCAGGAGTTTTTTCTTGTTATCGACTTGATTTAAAAATATTGCATTAGACGTGTCTGCTCAAAACAAACCAACATGTTTAATATTTATACATGTATATGAACAGGTAAATGCAGTTAATATAAATTCCCGTTAATTTAACAAAAATTTCCATGGAAAATTTTCAAATTTGAAAATTCCAGGAAATTTGCGACCCCAAGTCCAACATAACTGTCAGAGGAGTTTATTCTCTCTTTCCCATCAGTCAGTGCACAGAAACATTTAAAGTTCATTACGTACATTTTTTTTTTTTTTTTTAATCAAATGGATTTTGATGGACGACTGAATCAATGAACTGACATCCAGAAGCTTGAAGATGGAAATCACGCTTCATTTCTGTCAAATAAACTTTTTTAAATGCAAAGCGCCATGATCAGCTCATTCATCCACCAAGTGGAGCCACGCCGTGTCGTCCGTCTCCTTCATATTGTTTGTCGTCAGCTGAGAGTTACTCTCGTTGGGGAACGTCGCCTTGTGCATGGCTATGATTGGCACGCCAGGAACTTTTTTGTGTTTGAGTGCAAAAAATAAACTGTTTTGTTTTTTTTTTAATGCAACATTTTTCCTTCAGCACATAAATTAATCATCATTTCTGTGTTAAAGTCCCAGCACTAGTTAATATATCACTGCACTAATAAAACAGGTGCTGAAGTGCTCTTCTGGGAGCCAAACTGCCCTCTTGTCTGGTTAAAACACACGCTGTGTGTGAGCACAAAAACACACAGAACTTAGCGCCCTCTTCAGTGGCGGGAACGCGCTGCAGGTGCCTTCTTGTTTCACTTTGCCCCGTCCTTTAAAAGTCTGTGCACGCCACTGTATCACCGTAGTTACTGTAGATACTTTACAGTCATTTACGGTTGAACCGTAGCTTTGTAAGAGTTAAAGTGGAATGATAGTACCGTTCCTTGTTGTGAAACATCGCAGTTAAATTTAGTAAAATCCTGTATTTTACTGTTTTGTTTTCCTCTCTTTAGCTCTGGCCTCGTGTTCTTGCTTCTCTGATCTACGGTCCAACAGTGGAGATCATGTCTTGAGTGCAGATTGCTTCAGCTTTCAGGGGAAACGTATTTATGATTTCGCCAACCGTCGATTTGAGGTGAAACAAAGCAGAAGAAGAAAAGTTAATTTCCAGCCAACAGTAACGTAAGAAAACACGTCCTGGGCGGATAATCCCGCACTTTGATTCAGAGACACTGAGCACATTTGTGTACTCGTTCTGTCCCGTGTTAGTATTCATGAAATATGTGCAACATCAGGCGGATTCATTTCCCTGCAGCAGGAGCTGATCAGTGACTCCATTCATTCCAGCTCTATTTGGGCAGCGTGCTGGATGTGGATGTCTTATTACACACTTCCTTCCTTTCCGTCTGTCTGTCTCTGTGTCCGACTCGAGGGAGAAGAAGCAGGGAGGGAGAAAGGAAGGAAGAGGAGGGGAGAGAAGAGGAAAGGTGGGATTGATTTGGGGGGTTGTGCAGCAGGAGAGAAAGTGAAAAAAGTGGAAGGAAGGTTAGAAACGAGAGAGTGAGATTTAATGACAGAGGAGAGAAAGAATTGTGAGGCGAGAGTTGAATAAATATGGATGAAAAGAGAAAGGTGGGGACAGGAAGGAAGGAAGCTGGGATAGGAGGGGATTAGAGAACAAGTGAGGGTGTGAAGGTTAAAGAATGAATAGAAAGAAAGGGATGAAGACGAGTCTCGGCTCAATCCCAGTTTCCTCCCTCACTGACTCACACACACTTTCAGGAACAATCTTGGTCAGTGTGTGGGCGCTCTGTGCTCTGATGCAGACTCTACAACGCCAGATTACCCACCTTCCATGAGTCTGCAGTGCAGACTTGCCTTTAGGGTATACCCAGAGTTCATTGCAAACCTGGCGACATGTAAGAGCCCCACAGTCTGTTCCATACTAACAGATGACTTCTTTCTCTCTGCTTGTAGCGCTATCTGTGAGTTAACCTCTCAGAACAGTGAACAGTAAGGTGAGGGAAAGCCTTTAGTTTCCTTTAGCATCATGATGCTAAACAATGTGGCTGAAATGTTAGCATGCTAATTCTGTGGGCTACAACGACGTGGATATTTCTTCTTCTGGATCCTGTCCAGAAAACAAAGTTTGATATTAAAGAGGAGAAAAGAGGCTTCTTTAAAAAAATGTTAACAGTAAGAATTTAAAATCACAAAAATAATCCTTCACTTTATTCAAGCAGGGTTTCTCCACTGAGATCGGAAAAGGTAAAAAGTTCCAGATGCAGAGGACAAAAGATGAGTAATTACAACTGGCAGGAATAAAAGATCAGCTGAGAGTCAGCCGTGTGACCTGGTAAGAAAAACACAAAGACTCTGTGAAGATCAGCAGCTCAATCTGGCTTCAGCCTGAAGTTTTTCTGACCGGCTCAATGGAGGCCAACACGTGTTTGAAGTCAGGAACGAGTGGGATCATGTTCGGTTAGATAAAAAAATGACAAAACCTGAATCAAAAACAAATTGTTGATGGTTACTCAGGAGTTTAAAGTGTCGTCATGTCAGACGGGTGACGTAGCCTCCGCAATGTCACCCGTCTGTTTCTGAAACAGATCTTTGAAGCAAAACAACCGGCGCGGCCATATTGGAAATGAGGTGACAAACAGCTATTGGGCGCCCAGCAGTCACGTGAGCTGAGCTGTGCCTCTGATTGGACAAACTGGATCTTAATATTGTCTAAACTGCCGAGTTAGAGTTTGTGAAATTTGAGATTCAGACGGGAGACATTTTTAGTTCCAGGTTGTAAACGTGTTTATTTCTGCGGTGAAAACGTTTGTTGTTGGGTTTTTTTTGTCTTGGTGTGTTTGTGACTTCCTGTACTTCTGGAGCCGGACGCAAGCGGACACTCGATGAACAGCAGACTTTAGCACTTTAGCATGTGTCATATTTTCAGACCGGAGGTTGCCGCTTGGTGCAGACACACACAGGTTGGTCACACACACACACACAGAGAAACAGATGTAAAATTAGCCTTTATTGTGGCAGAGGTCTGACAGCTCAGTCAGCACCACTGCACACAGACCGTTCTGCCTCTTCACTGCATCATCCTTTGTTCTTTTCACCATCCGCTTCAATTGAGTCCAAACAGCTTCAACAACCGCGGTAACTAATGAGCAAGGCAGCAAGAATAACAAGGAGAGCATGAAGGAAGAAATTCATCCTCAGGTTTAGTATTTCTCAGCAATTAGGTCACGTAGTTCTACACCAGCTCCTAACTGAACTCAAACCAAAACAACATCATGACTCACAAACAGCATCTCCTCCTCTGCTTTCAGACAGCCCTGTGCTCGTGTGTGTGTGTGCGTGTGCGTGTGCGTGTGTGTGTGTGGAAAGCATTCGATTGCAACAAGGCCTGAGACAAAGGGAGGAGAAGAGAGCGAGAAAGAGATTCAGCTTCAACTTTTCCCCTTGGGATTGGTCACCATGGCTACGGAAGCATTTTCAGCCGAACGTGGGACAAACATGAGGAAGAGGGGGAGCGATACAGACAGAGGCGGAGAGAGAGAGAGAGATAACATGGCGGCACGGATGCTGTCATGAAGTGTTTCAGCGTGTGAATTTAATTCTTATGATTATAAAAAGATTAAATCCAACTACAAACGGAGTGAAAAGTTCAGGATGTGATGATAAAAACACGTCCCAGCTACAAGGTAACCACACGACACCTGATCTCCACACGTAACGGGGCAGGCAAAAAGCTGTGACCCAATACGCACTCTATAAACTCCAATGGAAAACAGAGACCACGGAGAACAAACAGCATCCAGAGACTATAACATCTCATCTTACCAGCAGAGACAATCAGACTGCATCTATATTTCAAAAGCAACGGAAAAGCTGCGACAATGGGCCGTCACGATCCCAGATTAACTTAGGGCACCTTTAAAGAGGAGGAGAGGCACGAGAGGGATCAGGTTCTCAAGCTGGCAGGTGGACTATGGCCTCACCTGAGGCCAATTTGTCCGAAATCGGTAACAAAACTTAAAGTGAGAGTAATTTAACCGATACAGTAGACGGGTCTCTTAAATGTCTTAACCACGACTGTCAAAGCAGAACCCTGAAAATACATGTGAACACCACCGTACGAGATAAAGAAAGAAGAGGAGAGGATGAGAGACGGTAAGACTGAACCGACTTAACCCAGAAGGAAACTCTGGGGCCAGAGCTCTCTGACGTTAACTAAGGTTAACCATGAACCAACAGGCTGTAACATACAACCACAACTCCAACGAAGACGGGACGTAGAGTCAAACGTAAATAGAAACAGAGTGTGATGATTAGAATTCACCTGAATACACCTCAAAGATGAGATATTTACTTGAAACACCTGTTTGGAACATTCCACAGGTGAACAGGTTCACTGGAAACAGGTGAGTGTCATGATTGGGTATAAAAGGAGCACTCAGTCGTTCACAAGCAAGGATGGAGCGAGGTTAACCTCTTTGTGAACAACTGCGTGAGCAAATAGTCCAACAGAGACCCCGGACTGTTGAATGATAAAGAATTCCACCTCCAAAGCTTCAACAATTAGTGTCCTCAGTTCACAAACACTGACTGAGTGTTGATAAAGGAAAGGTGATGGAACACAGAGGAAACATGAGCCTGAACCGGATTTAAAGTTTATCAGTTTGAAGAATAAACATCTTGTGTTTGTAGAATATTTAATTGAATTTAGGTTCAACCGGATTGAAAATCATTGTTTCTGTTTTTATTTATGTTTTACACAACTTCTAATTAGGGTTGAATATATAAATATTATAATATGTGAATATTGAAATTTTCAGGGTTTTGTTGCCGCCAACTTAAATGAACTTTCTCTAAATTCACAGGAAGTTTTTGGATTTTTTTTTTTTGTCTTTTTTTTAACTTATGAACTTGATTCAAAAATACTGTACATGTGATAAGTTAAAGATTTGCACTTGAAGTAACATGTGGTTCATGGTCCTCAGGGCTGTCTTCAAAATGCATTTTTATAAACTTTCGTCATCAGAAGATTTTAAAACAAGTGATGAAAGGGTTAAAAATGTGTTTGCTTCATGAAAAAAAAAAAATATGCTGTTTACCTTATTTCACGGTTATATCGTTCGGTGATCGACTTAGTTGGCTCGATCCGTTTTGATCTGGGATTGATTGCTTTTGGCTCCACACATACTGGGGGCAGATTCGCGGTTTTTCCTCATTCCAGTAAAAGTTTACACTAAGGAAAAACCCACCAAGTCACTGTCGTGATCATTTATCACCCTTAATATCGGAGTGTAACATATACGACATGTTTGCAGGTAAATGTAGATAATATGAATACCTGAAGTTATGAGAAAGAGAGAGAGAGAGAGAGAGAGAGAGAGAGAGAGAGTTATGCAGCAGGTAAAAGGTGTCGTCCAACTGTGAAACTAAAACAAACTTTTACTGACGTCTTACGGTGACGCCGGCTTCACTGTGACATGACTTCCATTTTTTTGCGTGTATCAGCTGAATTTTAAGAAATGTTTTCATAAACTGAAAGTGTGTAAAAATTGGACCCAACAAAGGAAAGGATGCTCTGAATTTTCCTCAGCGATAGGTTTGTCAACATTTGCATAAAGTACAGCCTGTGTTACCAGAGATGAATTATTTATGGAGAGTAAAGGAAAGAGACTTGTAAGGGCTGGTTCTGCCTGACAGGTTCGCCACGGACCTACAAAATGTGTGTGTTTGTGTGTGTGTGCCTGCAAACAAGGGGGGGTCGAACGAGTGTCAGTGAGACGGTGTGTGGAGAGAGAGAGAGTGATGCGCTCTGCTGCACTCACCGGCAATGTCACTGCGTTCTCAAGGACACTGCGGCTGAGGGGCAAGAAAGAGAGGAAAGACACACAGCGAGGAATAAACAGAAGGAGGGAGAAGAAAATACAGATTTAAAGAGATAGAGGTGAAGTCAGATAAAGAAATAAGCAGAGACAGCAGGAAGAAGTGAGGGGGCGGAGGCAGCAGATAAGTTAAGTGTGGAAAAAAAAAAAGAGGAGATGGGAAAAAACGAGGCTGTGAGGAGAAATAAAACAAGGAGCACGAGATGGGAAGAAACAGAGAAGTTTGTTTCAGTTTAACAAAACATCATACCGCTGCAGCTATTTATGACTGTGAGGATAAAACATTTCTTCCTTTCATAAGACAAACAACCCTTAGAACTTATAAAAACCTCCAGAGACCTCCAGCATCAGGATGGAGCACAAACGAGTGTAACAAACTGAGCTTGTGTCGGCCATTTTGGCTCGATAAATGTCACCAATGATGAATACTTCATCACAAACGCGGTCCATCTTTGTTATGGACTCTCATATCTCCTGACTCACCTTTAAGGAAACACACTCAGCTGGATTTGTGAAACAGCTTTCTCTGCCACTGAAGCCTCCACAGAAATCAATTATTCATACATAAACACACACACACACGCAGACCCCACAAACCTTCCCACTGAGATGATAGCGGGAAGGCCACAGGGTGAACTGCATGAAAGCTACTTTACATACATGAGTGGAGAGTTTAGCAGAGCGCTGGCTGAACCTGGCAGCTGCTCGGGTCACAAACTCTGACCAACTGTGATCAGAGCCTGTTTCTAACCTAAAAGGATCCTCAGGGTTCCAACAGAAGACGAGACCACCAGATGAGCGCGGCTTCTCGGTTAATGCGGACACACAGGAATAAAAACGAGCTGCTCTGAGCTGGACGAGAATACGGAGAGGAAGAAGGAAACTAAAGTCACGTTTCTTTTCTGATCGCATTTAAACACACCTCCCAATCCTGTCTGAGCACATTCATCTGACACAACACAGGCCTCATTTTGTCATTTTTGTCTTTTAAAATCTTGAAATAAAACATTTTTTTGGTCAGAATAAGACATTAAAAACATCCAGTTTTTGCAGCATGAACAGGATACAGATTAAACAGCTGAAGAATTTCACTCTTGTTGTTTTTTTTTTTTGCCACGTTTGTAAAACTTTAGTTTGCTTGAAAGAAGAAAAATATTTTATACAAGAAACTAAACAAGTTAATTTTTCTTCCTCATTGGTAGAAATGTTTAACTTTAAATTCAGGCACCTTTTAATCTTCTTAAGTCTTCAATGAATGTGGCTCATGTAAATATATGCAGTATGAGTGTGTGTGTCTCTGTGTTTGTGTGGCCTAAAAATAAAATTCCAGATTTTTTCTACAACACTTGATTTATGATACAAAAATTAAATGATTTAAGTTTTTCCTCTGTTGTCAAAATATTTTCACTCTTAGAAAAAATATCTGGATTTTTAATGTTTTAAATCTTCTGAAGAAAATAATTTGATTTCATTGATTTACTCAGTATATTGCACAGCCCGAGTGCAGGTGAAGAGAAGTGATTGGCTCCTCCAGGGGGGACGATAGCTGCACCTGTCAGAAGCCCCGCCCCCTCTCTCTCGGCTCTGCTGCCCCAAACATAGAGCAAAGAGAGAGAGAGAGAGAGAGGGAGGCCTTTTTGTTTTGAAAAAATCTGTTTTCTCTCCTCGTGAGTTAAATAAGACATCTCTAATTTTTTTTGAACACAGGTGAGTTTAGAAATAAAATTCAGCGTCGCTCAGACGACGTTCACATTCATGACTTCCATCAGTCACTGGAATGAGACGGTCAACAGACCTCCCATCACCCGTGTTTTCTCCTGACTGTACCACCATGACTCCTGCTGCATGATTTCAGGCTGATAACAGGAGACATAACTTGAACAAACACACACACACACACACACAAAACACACTCAGTGTGCAGCTCAGCAGGGGTGTGAGCCAGCCTCGCCGCCACAGGGTTTGTCTAGTTTTCTGGCTGATTGAGCGTCTCTGTAAACAATGAGCCATCGATCCCGCGGCCACGCTGAGCTCGCCGCAGAGCGCACAGACACGTGGAGACAGAGAAATAAGACGGGAGTCACTCACCTCCCTCTGTCCTCCTTTCCTCCTTATCAGGCCTCTTCCTCAGCCGCTTTCAGCCACCGCTGTGTGGGCGAGTGTGTGTGTGTGAGCTCACGGCGTCAGAGCAGGCAGGGTTCAGCACCTGAGGAGAGGTCAAAGGTGAGCTGACATCAGAACAACAGCTTTTAAGGATCGTGTTCAGTTTGGCTGCAGTCACACGCTGACCAGCAGACAATCAAACAATCAGACAGGAAGTAAAAGGTAAAAACAAGGATACGACCCTGCATTTAGCAAGTAGAGCAAGTAAGAGGTTTACTTTTATTTGACAACTGTTCACAGAGAGAGAGAGAGAGAGAGAGAGAGAGAGAGAGAGAGAGAGAGAGAGAGAGAGAGAGAGAGAGAGAGAGAAAGGAGGAAGCTTAACGGACAGTGAAAAATGAGAGGCTGACGATTTAAACGTCCATTAGGGCGCTCTGGCAAGTGCATCTTTAATCTCTGTGATAAGAGTAATTATTGGGAAAGGACTGAGTCACTTATGCACACAGTCCTCACTCACTGTGATATTACTCTCTCCTCTGCTTCATGACAAAACCCCAGGAAGGCCAATCGAGGTGCAGTGGGGGTGAGAGAGGGGACAGAGAGCCGGGCTAAAAGAGAACGAGCAGAGAGCGCAGAATGAAGACCTGCCCCCTGCAGAAGAGGCGAGACCGCCCTCCCAGTTTGCAAACGATCGGTGACATCAGTTGGAATTTATCAGAAAAGAGTTTGAGATGATGAGAGGGGAAGAGCCACAGTCACATCACCACCATCACAGGTTCTCAGAGGACTTTCTAGTTAAATCCTCTAAGACACATTCCACTCGTCTGCAAACGTCTGACATAAAAAGACTTCTGAGTAAAACTAATATCCTCAGCACAGAGCAGGAGAAACACTAACTCACTCCACCAAGACAAGAGCTCGACTGATTAATCGGGCCGAATTATCGGGGCGATTATTCCATTATCGTGTATCCCCGATTAATCGGGCCGATTATTCCATTATCGCGTATCCCCGATTAATCGGGCCGATTATCGCGTATCCCCGATAAATCGGGCCGATTATTCCATTATCGCGTATCCCCGATTAATCGGGCCGATTATCGCGTATCCCCGATTAATCGGGCTGATTATTCCATTATCGCGTATCCCCGATTAATCGGGCTGATTATTCCATTATCGCGTATCCCCGATTAATCGGGCCGATTATCGCGTATCCCCGATTAATCGGGCCGATTATCGCGTATCCCCGATTAATCGGGCTGATTATTCCATTATCGCGTATCTCCGATTAATCGGGCCGATTAGCGCGAATCCCCGATTAATCGGGCCGATTATTCCATTATCGCGTATCCCCGATTAATCGGGCCAATTATCGCGTATCCCCGATTAATCGGGCTGATTATCGCGTATCCCCGATTAATCGGGCCGATTATTCCATTATCGCGTATCCCCGATTAATCGGGCCGATTATCGCGAATCCCCGATTAATCGGGCCGATTATCGCGTATCCCCGATTAATCGGGCCGATTATTCCATTATGGCGTATCCCCGATTAATCGGGCCGATTATGGCGTATCCCCGATTAATCGGGCCGATTATTCCATTATCGCGTATCCCCGATTAATCGGGCCGATTATTCCACTATGGCGTATCCCCGATTAATCGGGCCGATTATGGCGTATCCCCGATTAATCGGGCCGATTATTCCATTATCGCGTATCCCCGATTAATCGGGCCGATTATCACGTATCCCCAATTAATCGGGCCGATTATTCCATTATCGTGTATCCCCGATTAATCGGGCCGATTATCACGTATCCCCGATTAATCGGGCCGATTATTCCATTATCGCATATTCCCGATTAATCGGGCCGATTATTCCATTATCGCGTATCCCCGATTAATCAGGCTGATTATTCCATTATCGCGTATCCCCGATTAATCGGCCCGATTATCGCGTATCCCCGATTAATCGGTCAATATATAACCGATGTTTTCACTTTTTGCTGCGCAGAGATTCTGTCACTTTGTCTCCATTCATTTTAAAATAAGTGTTTTTCTGATCCCTCGGTGTGTTTGGGATCCAGAGAATTTATAAATGATGATTGAAAATGATCTTTGTGAGATAAACAAAGATTTATGCAGCTGTTGATTCCCATGTCCACCATCATGTAATATCAGACTGTTAAACAGATTTAAAGTGATGTAAGTTTGATCAGTGTGTTTACAGTCTTTATATTAGCAGTGTTACTGATTGACTGATTGGCTTGGATCATATTTGGAGTGTTATAAGAATTTGTCTTAATGTGCAGTTTATATCCTGTCTGTAGCAATGTTCTTATTTCATATATCAGCAGATGTATCAGGTATCGCTCCAATATTGGCCCCAAAAAATCCCATATCAGTCGGGCTCTTTTATCTTCTCTAGAATCTTCTATTATTTTTCACCATTCATGTTTTTGTTGTTCTGATAAAGAACATTTGAAAGAAAGAAAGACGTCCTGTCAGGGTCAGGTTTGATGATGGTACTGAGGTGAATATATTTGATGGTTTAACTTTAAGTGATGGACTCATTCAAGTTAAACTAACAAATAATCATCAGAATGTGTTTCTTTTTTAGAGGCTAGCTAGCAGGTTAGCTAGCTAGTTTTCTATTAGCTCAGCCAGATTAGACACCAACTGACAGACGTAAGCAATTAGCATTGTAGCGAGCTAACACTGGTTAATAAATGAATTGTAATCATAGCTAGCTAACTGGACTTTGTGAAACTTGCATTGAGCTATGTTAGCTTCACTAACTTAGCTTAGCTAGAAAGAAAAATACTTTTGTCTGTTCCTGATTTTAAGTTAAATACATAGCATATGTTGCTAGCTAGCTAGCTTGGTTTTTGAATACCAGCTTTCATGGGGCGACTGTGACTCAGCAGTTGAGTTGTCGCCTCTCAATTGGAAGGTTGAGGGTTCAATTCTCATGTGGAAGTGTCCTTGAGCAAGACACTGAACCCCAAATTGCTCCCACTGCTGTTCAGTAGTGTGTGAATGGGTATGAATGAGTTAGATAAAACTGATGGCCTGAAGAGGTAGATTGTTCTGCCATCAGTGAGTGAATGTGGTGTGTAGATGGGTGAATGACATCATGAAGCGTTTTGAGTGGTCGGACAGACTAGAAAAGCTCTATAAAAGTCCAAATGGACACTGGTCCATTTATCTACCCACCTGTTTATTTGTCTATAAATAGAAAGCATAGATACCATTAAAGTTCTACAGCATAGGTGTCAAACTCTGGCCCGCGGGCCAAATTTGGCCCACAGTGTAATTATATTTGGCCCGCGAGGCAATTTCAAATTAATATTAGAGCTGGCCCGCCAGTATTATACGGCAGCAGCGCTGTAACACCGCATTCACCGCTTAATTAGCCTGTGTAAGAAGCTAATTTTGACATTTACCTCAGAAGGCTGCAAACAGAAAGGAGGCATTCAATTTTTATTTAAATTTTATTTAATATGCCATTGCTATGTTTTTATTATTATTATTATTATTATTATTATTATTATTATTATTACTATTAGTATTATTACTATTAGTATTATTAGCAACTCGATTTTTTGCACGCCCGCCTTTAAAGTTATATATGCCTTGCTTGTTCAGTATTCATTGTTAAATCAAAACTTGTTTGGTTCCATATTAAAAGGTTCATTTGTTCAACCTCGGCCCGCGGCTTTGTTCAATTTCAAATTTTGGCCCACTTCGTATTTGAGTTTGACACCCCTGTTCTACAGTTCTAAAAACTGATTGATGTCATTTATAAATGTATCAAGAATATTTACATGATACATATTTATGTCTATTCATGACAGTTAGACTCAGTTAGGAAAAATTAAACTTATAATGTCATTTAAAAATATGACATTAGACATGTTTTCATGCATGTCTGATTATAAGAAACCGAAATGTTAAATATCTAAACATGGTAAATGCAGTTGATATGAATTCCCAGAATTCCCACAGAAAGTTTCCAACTTTGAAAATTCCTGGAATTATGTAACCCTACAGTGAATCATCAGTTTCTTGTCATTGCACAACCTTGGTAACACGGCATCAAAGCAGTCCGTCTTCTCACATACTGTGTAATTAAACGTCCCTCCCTGTGTTCAGTCTGACAGTGATGATCCTGACAAACTGGAAACAACGAACCGACAGCGGTTCACCCTCCTACGAGCAGGAGCCACAGTCACACAGCCAAGAAAATCTCAGCAGAACAAATCCGAAGTATTTGCTTTGTGCTGTTTGGAGAGGCAGTCACACCTTTAATGGCACAGCATAGCAGAGGTGGGAGGCTGTTGATGTAATGCCATGGTCCTGCAGGATAAACTGGTTCTCAACCGCGTCGTGATTAAAAGCCGCTGACAAACGTGAACACAATCACACACACTCACCAGAATCCCTTTAGAAGCTAAAAAACTCATTTCAACTCATCAGGACGGAGCAGATTTATTTAAAGTCATCTCTTAAATACTCACATGTCCAAAATCTTTCAAACTGTGCGTCTATCGCTGACTCTTCATTTCATCACATCAGGTTTTTATCTTTTTTTATACTTTGTTTTTGAAACACCTTTTCCAGGAGGACGGCTTCTAGAAAAAAAAAGCTGTGACAGGACGGTGCGAGTGTGAAAAATGGAGTTTGGTGCAAGTGTTGACGTTTGTCTTACTCTTGGTGGAAAACAGCAGGCGGAATATGAAAGCTTATATGTCAAACAAGGATGCATTATTCAGCATTTTGTGTTCCCGGACAGTGACGAAGAGCGGGAAGCGGTGCGGTGAACAAAACGTGGATTCTCTGAAAAGCTGAGAAAGAAGTTAAAAAAGGAGGAAAAGAGAACAGAGAAACAAAAAGGAAAAAGTGAAAGAGAAAAATCAGGTGACAGCGTGTTAACTGAGACATGAATGAAAAATTAACCCTCTGTGAAACATTGTTTAACTGATCAAGTTTCCACATCTCGTTGGTGAAATATCCCCGATGGAGGGAAACTAAAAGCTCTGTGTCGGCTTCCACTTCATGACGCGCGAGAACAATAACTGCTGTAGATACTTTTTTTAGGTGACTGAACATTTTCAAACCTTCACCTCTGACGAAAAACAATGTCAAATTTTTGCAACAACAGATCTCCTTCAGAAGTTTCTGCCCATCGCTACAACCATGAGCTCGACTTGACAACAATTAAAATGTGTCTGTTGATGCTTTTAAAAAAAAGTGTCCCAAACAACGAGTTTCCCACAGTGAATGAAGCAACAATGATACATCGATCAGTCAAACAAACCGATTGAAAACATAAACATCAATATTATCGCCATTTTTACCTTCCACTTTTATTTTGAAAGTCCCCAAACATTCTTGGTTATGACAGTGTTGCCGCTAGCAAAGATAGCATATAGTGGCTAGCAGCCAAGAGAGAGAGATAAGGAAGACATTCACTCCTCTCTCTGGAGTAAATCAGGGGTATGGAAGTGTTTCAGAATCCAGAGAAAAGACGGATCAGAAGACGGAGCTCACGCAACACGTAAACAAAGCCGTGGTGAGATGAAGTCTGAAGGAAAGAGGACGAATGAGCGGCTGTTTACATCAAACAGACTGTTTCTGTTTTAGGGTTAGATAAACAGCACATCAGCAGAACCACGTGGATCTAACATGAAATAACACAAATGTTAGCAAATGTTAATGATAGGGCTGCCACATACGATTATTTTGATAATCGACTAGTCACCGATTATTTTTTGTGATTAGTCGACTATTCGGATCCTACATAAACTGCAGCTTATTGCACCAGCATACAGCTAACATCATTAGCTTCCAGCTTCAAGTGTTTAAGGTATGTGCTAACTAAAAATGAAGACAGTTAATATCATAGTTCATTCAGCTTTTAATGAACTTTGCAGCTTGTAGCAGCATTTCTGACATTTTTTTAATGTACCAATTTTCTATTCAAACATGACATCGCTATTAAGTAGGTAGCTCCCTGTTGACGTTAATGTTAGCAGCCAACTAGCCAATTAGCTTACCGAGATTGTCATTCTTCGTCAGACAATAAATCAGCCACGGCGTGCTGTCTTTTCAGATGCTCGTGCGTCGCCGTCGTTCTGTCATGGAAGGACATTTCTGCTTTGCAGATTTTGCATTGCACACTTTTCTCCTTTATTTTGGAAAAATGCTCCCAAACTTTCCAGCTCTGTTGCCGGCTAGCCATGATACTGTTGGGCGTAACTTTTCCGGTGACATCACGGGTTACCATGGTTACCACTTCAGGTGAAAGTACAGCGGCAGTTTTGAGGGAAAAATAACGTTTAAAAAAATATAAAAACGAAGACGTCGATTATTAAATAAGTCGCCGACGAATTTGATTGTCGGCGTCATCGTGACTAGTCGACTGATCTTGGCAGCCCTAGTTAATGATGAAAAAAAATACTCATCATTAAAAACTGAAAAGTGCAGCACTTTAAAGTGAAACACAAGCATCTGTTCACTTTGTTAAATGTTTTCCATGTAAATGAAACATTTAGCAAAAAAGTCTCGAAACATATCAATACATATATATAAATATATATATATATATATATATATATATATATATATATATATATATATATATATATATATATATATATATATATATATATATATATATATATATATATATATATATATATATATATATATATATATATATATACACATATATATAAACACACACACACACACATATATATATATAAAGTCTGGAAACGTATCAATACATATATATATATATATATACATATATAAATATATATATATATATATGTCGTGTTGATGTACACCCCTAGCATCCCGTGTCTCACTCACTTTATGCGGTTAGCTCGCAGTGGAAGCATCAGCGCCGTGATCGCAGTTATTGTGCAAAATGTTCAGACTTCATTCAAAACAAAAACAGAAAAAGTCACAACTGGGCGTCAACGGCATTATTAAATGACAAACTGATTTAGAAACACTCCGAAAGGGAGGATGAAACAGAGCTCAGCCCGATCCACAGGGCAGATCTATTCAATTCAATTCTATGCTCCAGGTCTGTGAGTTTTAGCACGACAGAGCTTAAATATCATGAAACGAGAACTACGGCGGCTACAGCAGTTTGGAGGCGACGCTTTTTTCAGGTGTTCGTATCAGAGCTGAAAAAATTGTACGGATGCATTTATGGATGATCATGTGATTACAGGTGCTTTCCTCAGCCTGCTGTGACTCATCCCTCACCTTCCCCACACATCAGCAGTTACACGTCGGGGTGTCCCGATCCGACATCAGCAAAACCGGTCATGCACAAGTTTACCAGCCAGAACTGGGGAAGTTTAACACATTTAAACTTCAATTTTCCCCCAAGAAGAGCTACAAACAGAGCAACAAACAGAGCTACAAACAGAGCTACAAACAGAGCTACGAACAGAGCTACGAACAGAGCTACGAACAGAGCTACGAACAGAGCTACGAACAGAGCTACGAACAGAGCTACAAACAGAGCTACTAACAGAGCTACAAACAGAGCTACAAACAGAGCTACAAACAGAGCTACAAACAGAGCTACAAACAGAGCTACTAACAGAGCTACAAACAGAGCTACAAACAGAGCTACAAACAGAGCTACAAACAGAGCTGAACGTCACATCATGCCTGCTGATATGGTATCAGATCGATAACAGTTTCCACCAATAATCAAGGCTCATTTCACTCTGTTTAAAAATAAAAGAAGCTTTAAAAACACATGAATAAAATGTGTTTGTCTTCTTCTTCTTCTTTTGCTTCCTCAACAGGTGAATCTGTTCCTCCAGGTGTCTTATCTTACAATGACATGATAAGATGACACAGATGATTTCACCTCGTTTCGTGCGTTGTGCCGCGCTCCATCCAGGTGAGCGGTGAGGTGATGAAACGCTCCATGCATTAAGTAAAAATGTGACTTTCATTCGCCTCGAGCCTGACACGTTTACCTCACTTTAATCTCATTTTGCTTCAATAAAAACATTTCACTGAGTGCAGAATTTGTTGCAAGACAAACGTTTTTTAAAGACTCGTACACGCTAATCATAATTATGAGAGAGAGTTCATCCAACCTCATTCTCTTTAAATCATGACATGTAATCCTAATCCAGATAATCTCCACTATGAATCATTTTCATCACAGTGATGCTCCTACACACACGCCTCCAATTTATGAGCGTTTGAAATCATGAAAGGGCAATTATCCGTTTAAAATTAATTTCCAAGTGAGCTAGCGTCTTAGCATTCTGTAGCCCAAGGTGCAGGCTCATCACTGAGCCGTAGAAATAAAACAAAGAGAAGCTGCACAAAGGAAAGCTCCTCAGACATCTCTTAATCTATAAATGCAGTTTTACACTGGCAGAAACACACAGAGTGTGTGTGTAGGAGGCTTCTCTGGTTGTGTGTTTGTTCTCTGTATGATATGAGGCAGGTGGCTCAAAGACCCCTCCTGACTTAACCTGGCTTCAGAATCCAATCAGGACGCACCCAGAGGGTGAAGGGTGGGATTGCCTGCAGCCGGATGGAGCATGGGTGGGGGCTGTCAGGGGCGGATTACAAGATAAATGCGAAGACAGAAAGAGAGCAATAAAAGCACGTTAGCGTCCCGAACGGGAGGCAGAGCGAGAAGTAACAGGGAGCCTTCAGGTCTAGCCTGTTGTTCCTCATTTTTGTAACCCAGAAAGCTCGGCTCTGCCTCCTTCCACCCCACAATAAAAGCAATTTGAGCTTACACCGATAGAGCCACGGCAAAGTAATTTACTGCCAACTGCATTTCTTTAGTCCCAGGAGCAAATGCTCAAGGATATCAAATAGCCTTCTCTTGTAAAGAAATGATTTAATGACCTGTTCAGCTGAATTATGATTGTGGACTTTGTGAATAAGCCACTTATATCTATTCTACTATTCATGCAAAGTGAGTGGGCTCAAAATGATGAGGCTGAACTGCAGGTTTGAAGCAGAAACATGAGAGAATTTCGTCTGAGCTCTGCAGCTGTGAGCAGGCACAAACAAAAGGAAACACTCGGCTTTTATACCCGCAGTGAAACTGAACCTCCAAACTCTCTGAAGGCTCAAAGCAATCAGAAAAAGGACTGATTTTAATTTGGAAAAGGAGACGATGTAATGCCTTTCCAGTATTGTATCTTTCCTCTATTGATCTACGGCTTTCACTCGACTTTGTTCTGCAAACGAATTCAAAGGCGGATAGATAACGGCAGAAAAACAGAGCAACTTTTCTGATTTGCAAAAGTGTTCCTAAATGAACAAATCTCAGTTCTGTTACACACACGTTCATAAAGCCAGCCCGGGTCCCAGGTCGGGAGTCTCTGTTTAAAACATCACCAAACACCCCCTCCATGTGGTCCAGCAGCAGCTTCTGGGGCTGGGTTGTGGTCCCAGAAGTCACACTAACTGGTCCTGATTCAGATCTTAACTGGGGCTCAAATGTTTAACACTGATATGGATTTTTTTACGATCCCGATATTTGGCAGGAAAAAAATCTGATAACCGATTAATCTGTGATTTATTTTAAAATATATAATAACTAAAACAACTTCTTTTTCGGTCCCTTAATGATGACAAAAACAAAGATATGAATTACAAGCAGAACATTTTACTGTTTTGGTCCTTTAGTATTTATCAAACTTTACAAAAGAGAGAAATTTTCAGAAAAGCATTAAAAAGGCAGATAATCGGCTGGCCCCGATATAATCGGCTGGCCCCGATATAATCGGCTGGCCCCGATATTTAACACTGCCTTATTCAGCAGAAGAACACCCCTACACACGTTTATCCACCTATGCTACAGAACATGCAAACAGCCACACAGAAGCCGTGTTGGTGGCATGACTTTGGCGTCTTGAACAGAACCACGAATAAAAGGTGCCAGCCCGAGTGAAGAGCACAGAGCGCCTCCTGAAGGTGTTTCATGTCTCCATGTCGTATCTTCCAGAAATGTTTGTGACGTTTAATGTGGTTTTTGCTGTGACAGCAGACTGGAGAGCAGGGCGGAGTGAAACACGGTCAGTGGACCGCTCTCTGCAGAGCTCTGAAAGCCGTGCGAGCGTCAAAGTGCTTTTTTTCTACACAACATTCAAATCCTTCACACACACAAACTCAAACACTCATTCACACACACACACACACACACATACACGTATTCAAACACTCAGAGCACCACGTTTGGAACATTTCAGTGCTCACTCCTCTTTGAACAGACGCCTGCTGCAGCCACTGAAGCTTCTCCTGAGTTCAGCCAAACAAATATAAGATATCATCGATTATTATCCAGCTGGGTTAGAAGAGGCTACTTGATTCTGATTGGTCAAACCCTAAAACCATCAACATCAACAGCATGAACGCTGAACTCCTTCACATAGTGTGACTCTATTTTTCAGTTAGTGATTGAAGAAAAACGACTCACCAGATTTAAACTGTTCTGATCAGAGACAGAAAGGAATCATTTCCCATGAGCACCATCACCTTCTGTTGTAAAATGAACATTTAGTTTGGAAGCAAATGAGTTTCAACACAACTTTTCTTTTTTCAAGACAACTTTTCCCAGGATGCAAAGCAACGAGATGATGTATTTATCTACCAACTCCAACCTCACCAATCAGAGCTAATCAGAGCTAATCAGAGCTAATGTAACCTCACTCTTCATTTGATCAGATCACTGCAGAATCTGCAGCGCTTAATGACTCTAATCCATGAAACGTCCCTGGCACAACATTAGTAGATGTGTTACCGCTGCACATGTGTAAATGTGCAGTTGATTCAGAACAAACCACTTTAAAAAAAACAGTTCTGCCAAAACAGAACGTTGGGTCCTCAGCTGCAGTTTACACAGAACTGGCGTTTTTACTGAAACTAAAAAAAGAAAATTTTTGTCGACGACCTCCAGAGTGGAGTTTTTCTGTAACACAGAGGCCACCGTAACCGTGTTAACAGCAAGTTTCCAGTGGAAACGCTGATGTCACGCTCCACTTCGCACATCACACTTTCATTTGGAACAACTTAAACTGCCATGCACAAAGCGGACAACTATGGCAAGCCGTTTTAACACTTAAAAGCTGAGTTCGACTATCCGAAATTCGAATTACAGATATCTTGAATTCAATTTCGACTAGGCGAAATTACGTCACATTTGCCATTCATGTGTATTGGATGACTCATTGCAGATATCCAAAACGTCATTTCGGATATCCAATATGTGAATTACAGATATCTACAAATGAATTTTGGATATCCGTTATTTGAATTCAAGATATCTGTAATTCAGTTTCGCCTAGGCGGAATTCAAATTACAGATATCTTTAATTCGCCTCAATTTAAGATATCTAAAAATGTATTTACGGATATCATAAATTAAATTTCGCCTAGGAGAAATTCATTTGTAGATATCTGTAAGTCACATTTTGGATATCTGCAATGAGTCATCCAATACACATGAATGGCAAACGTGACGTAATTTCGCCTAGGCGAAATTTAATTCAAGATATCTGTAATTCGAATTTCGCCTAGTCAAAATTCGAATTTCGGATAGGCGAACTCAGCTTTTAAATGTTAAAACGGCTTGCCATAGACAACAACAGCAGTAACAATGGAGGACTAGCATGATGTGCTGCTGAATCTGCTGACTGCTTTTAACTTAATGTTCATCTGTTGCTCCACTTTATTAATTATTAGTTCATTATCGGCTGACCGGTCTTCTTCTGGTGTGTGGAGGAACAGGTGGTGTGTCTCTACAGTTATACCACCACCTACAGGCCTGGCATGCCCACTACTGTACTTTCAGTCCCTCAGCGTTTCCGTGTAAACTGATTTTATTCACTGGTGTGTAAACAAACCCTAAGTCTACCTTGGACAGACTGACTGACACGGTTACCAACTGCACTTTCCTCTCAGGACACATCGTACGAGGCTCCGTCAAGAAGCTCAAAGTATTTCTTTTTAACACAAACTGTTAAAGGTGTTTAATAAACCCGTGAAGTACTTTTTCTTTTCTTTCTTGAGTCCATCATCGTGCCTTTAATGAAACAACCCTGCAGAACTTCACATGAAAACTGATCTTAATGACACAGATTTAACATATGCAGCCGTCACATGGAGATCTCATTTAAAAGCTAAACATGAACATGTGTCTGTCCATTAGTGAGGCATCACACTCATATGATGTACTTCATGTCACAGCTCCCTCTCAGCTGCTTTGTGTCTCCCCAGTGAAGAGCATCATTTCATTCAATTAAGCATGCAAGCCTGTATGCAACCAGTGAGCAGGTTTCTCAGCCGTTTCCAGGTTCATAGAGCACGCTGCAGAGAGAGAGCGTGATGTTAACCCAGATCTATCAAATGAGGCCGACAGCTGACAGAGCGCTCGAACGGAACATGAAAAAGGCGGACAGACAGGATGGGGGATAAGAGAGAGAAGTCTTGACTCCTCCTGTTCTTCTCACCCACTCTGGTATCAGCACACAAACGCAGAAGCACCAAACGAGGAAGAGTGACTAAGTCTCGCCCTGGGCTTCATACAGTAGCTCTTGACAAATCCAAGCTTCGCCCAATCATTTTCCTTCACGCTAGGTTGCCATAGCTACAGCCTCCCTTCTTGTCTGTACTTTGGGATGGGTGAGACTTTACCACAGTGCGTGTGAGTCCATGTGTGCGCATGTGTGTGTGTGTGTGTGTGTGTGTGTTGAGCAGTAACCCCAGCAGATGGGGTCTTAACACTTCCTCTCTGTCAACCTTACATTAACACTTCAGTTGGACGTCCAAGACAGGAAGGTGTGAGAGAGACGAGAGGTGAGCAGCACTGAGACGAGGCAGCTTGTGGGAAAATGACTCAAGTGTGCTGCATTCAATTTCCTGTTCACGTCTCCCCATTCAGAGCCAGCAGCACGTCCTAACACGTCCTAACAGGAACAGCAGAACTCCTGGGTAAGAGCAGGAATATGGACAGAGTCTCCTTCTCATTACAAAAACGGATTCTCTGGTTCAGCTAGCTCCGTCAGCCCGAAGAGTGGAACAAAGAAAAGGTTGATAATCTCACTCTAAGAATGTATCATGTGACTTTGAGTTTCTGTTGACACACTTGGAGAAATAGTACTCACTGCTGCCTCACAGCAAGAAGGTCGCCAGTTGAAGTCCCAGTTCAAGCAAGGTGTGCATACGTGGGTTCTCTCCGGGTACTCTGTGTTTGTTTTGGAAATGAATGGAGATCAGATCTTCTTTTTAACACTACTTTTCTTTGTTACTGGATACAACGAGAGGAGGTAAGGTATTTATCAACAGTTACACAGAGCTGCTGTTTGAAACATGACAACAAGTAAACTCTGTCACTTTGTTCTGGAGTTTAGTAGACACTGCTCTGAGACGTATCTGTAGGCTAACGTGTAACGTTAGTGAATCCTTATTGTCCTGCTCATCGACCAATCAGAGCTAACGTGACCTCACTCTTCATTTTAGTGACAGACTCTCAAGTTTGATCAAATCACTGCAGAATAACTGCTGCATGTGGGCTGAATGAACATCATCACAAACAGATTAGCTCGTGCTTTAGCCTTTAGCTCATGGTTTAGCCTGTAGCTTATATTTTAACATTTAATGTTGCTTTCATCACTACCGCTTGCGGTTTAAGTTTCTTCAAAGAAACCGGTAGCCTAAAGTTTCTCTCACCTGCTCTGCTGCTGTTGCTAGCATTGCTGGACAGGATCCAGTAGGAAACTAACGTTTAGCAGCATGACGCTAACAAAAGCTAATATTTCTACCTCACCTCACAGTCTGTGGTGTCAACGAAACGAGCAGAAGCTAAATGTGGCGGTACTCTTGGATTGATTTGACGTGGTGCTTGTGGTGTTGCTTGTGATGGTGAAAGCTGACAACTGTCGTCAAGGGGTTTCGACCAATCAGAATCAAGCATCTGAAGACAGCTGTGTAATAAGGTACATTAATGATTGTCTCAATCAAAGGAGGATAAGATCCCACCATAAACAAACGACAGATTGCAGAAGAACATCAATATGTGCAACATGTTTGATACATGACTTAACTGCAGTATCTACACACAACGCCGTCATGGATCAGAGCAGCAGACATGTTAACCACACGTATGTGTGTATGAGTAAGTGAGGCGAGAGAGAGAATATGAAAAAAAACACACTGACCTGACAGAAATCTGATAGAGATGGAACTGTGCGCATGAGTCTGTGTGTGTGTGTGTGTGTGTGTGTGTGTGTGTGTGTGTGTGTATTTGTTATCAGGTAGATGACAAGAGTGATATAAACACTTGAGGATCAACATATCAGTAAAACTCCCACCATCTGCCCCCCCGGCAGCCGACTATAAACACAGTGTTCTCTTACTCTGCGATTTCTTTATCTCCCTGCATCGCTCCACTTTTCTCTCTGTTCCTGCTCTCTGCAGTCCTGCCATCCATCATCATTAGGAGGGGAATAGATGACCTGTCTACACCTGCAACCACTCTCAGTCCCTTTACTCTCCGAGGAGGGGAGGAAGGGTAGGGGGGGGGAGGGAAGGAGAGAGGATACAAGAAAGAGGAAAGGAGAGGAGAGGATAAAGTGTGCGGAGCCTCAGATGATTAAACTGGAAAGATAACGATCGAACGATCTGAACATACGTCAGATAAATCAGGTTGCATGATGTGCTTTGGAAACAACATGTCATTAAACTATCCGTCACCTTAACCCTCACTTCTGCCAGTTCAGTGGAGTCATATTCAAATACATTCAAACCAATAACGGGTCGTTTTATAGTCGTTTGAATTTGATTTTTGAATAAAAAATAAAGTAAAAAAATAAATAAAGTGACACCCTAATACAGGAAGTGAGGATTCAGTGGAGGAACACTGTAAAGCCGCAGCCGATAGCAATAGCAAGCTAACAGCTACGACAGCAGACCTGGGAATTTTCAAAGTAGGGATTTTTTTTTTTGGAAATTAATGTGAATTAGCAGCAATTTGCAGGAATTTATATGAACTGCATTAACCTGCTCACGTACCGAGATTAATGCAAACATCTCTAACACAATATTTTTAAATCAAGTTGATAAGAAAAAAAAAAAAACCCTGAAGATTTCCAGAATTTCTGAGAAAAAAAAAAATCCTCACATTTTTTTTCAAAAAAAATTTTAGATGACGGCAACAAACCAGGAAAATTTCAAATATTCCTGAGCTGAAATTCCCGTGAAGTGTTAAAGAAGCTCTCCTGAAATTTACCAGAAATTTTCCAACCCTTTGCAAAACTACACAGGAAAAATATTCACATTGCTGCAAATTCTGACACACTGTTAATTTTTCCCTCCCAGAATCAGCAGTTACTGAAATGCACCAAGTGTGACAGCAGCAAAGAAATTAGTCCAGAGGGTGAAGAATAGAAGAAGAAACCGTCACACACACACACACACACACACACACACTTCCATAAAGAGGACACAGGATGGAAGCCAGAAGGGACACGTCCAGAGAAGAGGGTCGGCACAGCAAAGAGGAGGAGAGGAGCAGGAGAAACAAAAGAAGAGAAGACGAGCAGGGGACACAGTATTGTCTCCTGTTAACATGTAAAAATAACTCTGCTGCTGCTGCTGCTGCTGGAGAAGCTAACTGGGTCAGAGAATTCCCATAGAGAGAGAGAGAGAGAGAGAGAGAGAGAGAGAGAAAAGGAGGTAACACATCGATTCAGTCTGTGGGATCGGTTTGTAGCTGAAGTCAGTCTCCCTCTCTCCACCAGGCTGTTAAAGCTCTCCCTGCACATCCATCTCATATATTGTTTCATCCATCTCTGCGTCCATCCCTCCATCCCTCCCTCTAATAGCCTGTCCCTCCATACTTCCATCTCCTCCTCCTCGGCCTCTCCTTCATCTCCACCTCCTTTGTTTACCCACTGATCTTTTCCCTCCTCTGCTGATAAACACATCCACGTCTCTGTCAGACACACTTACTAACCTTTGTCACATTCTGCTCCTGGGTTCCTCCTTTTTAATTAACCCTGCTCTCTCCTGCTCCCTCTTTTCTCTCTCTCTCTCACTCTAAAAACACATTTCTTAAAGTCTGCTCTTCAGCAGTGAGACGTGTCTTTAACAGACGGTAATGATGCTGGAGCAGACTCGGATTCAACACTCTCCGTCCCTTCATTGTTCAATCCACCCTGTTGATAAATTCAATTGTGTAACAATAGTTTCAGCAGGAGCACTGTGTGTAATATTTGATTATATTATAATGTAGGATTATAGAGTTAGAGCTGTCAAGACGGTTGAGTTCTGAGCATGTCCAAACTTTTCACAGAAATAAAAACAAGGTGCTGGTGCCTGTGTTCAGTCTCTGTCCTCCTTTGGATCAATGCTTTAAGGCCTAACTGCCCACGGCCACCTTAACTTTACACTACAGACTCGTATGTGAGAGTGTGTGTGTGTGTGTGTGTGTGTGTGTGTGTGTGTGTGTAGTGTGTAGACTTGAGAGGACCAGTTGGTCACAAATCACAGCAGAACAGGCGGAAACTGTCAGATTATGCGCACCACACAATATGATAAGATATGACACAGTAAGATACGACCTGATAGGATACGACACACCAACATACTGTTGGATACAACATGACACAATACAGTAAGAAACAATGAGACATGATACTGGAAACCACGACATAACACACCATAAGATACGATAAAATAAGATCAAACAGGATCATATACAGCAGAAACCACACGATGTGATGGAGCCACGAGGAGACCAGTCTGAAAATATGAGGCAGGGCTGAAGTGCTAAAAACTACAGTTTGTCAAGAGTCCACTTCAGGCAAAACAAAAAAAATAAATAAAAAAAATAAAATATAAATAACATAAAAAAATAAATAAGTAAGTAAGTAAGTAAGTTAATAAATAAATAAGTAAAAAAAAACAACAAATTAAATAAATAAATAAATAAATAGATAAATAAATAAAATAAATGAAATAAATTTAAAAAATAATTAAAAATATAATAAATAAAATAAAATAAAATAAAATAAAATAAAATAAAATAAAATAAAATTAAATTAAATTAAATTAAATTAAATTAAATTAAATAAAAATAAAAATAAATAAATAAATAAATAAAAGCTGTTTTTACAGCAGAAATAAATACGTTCACAGCCTGGTACAAAAAAATGTCTCCCCTCTGAATCACTTAATTCTCTAATGACGCACACTAAACAGGGGGTGATTGGTTTTTTTTGACTCAGCAGTTTAGAAGATATTAAGAATGCGAGTTCACCCAATCAGAAGCAGAGTCCAGCTGATTGACAGATGGGTGTCCTATGATTCAAAGCCTGCCTCATTTCTGCATCACAAACAGACGGGTGACGTCACTGAGAGCACATCTATTTATTATACAGCCTGTTGATACAATACGAGATGATACGTTTAAACACGACACAACATAATACAACAAATAAGCGAATGAAAAGAAGCGATATCCAATAAATATATCGGCTAATATATGAAGCAAGAAGGTTGATATACACCTGTTTCTTCAGAACTTCTGCCGGCGGTTATCGACTTCCGGTTTCTTCCACCAGTAAGCTAGCTCAAAACAACTTGTGTAAAATCATTAATGCTCGACAGGTCTCAGTGTGAGCTTTTTAAAAAACATCCGCACTATGACTGCACCTCCGATTTCTCTTCATTTTGTCTCTTTCTTGCTTTCAAAAGCCGGTTACCAGAGCGAGTATGACAGCTAGGCTAACATCATCAGCTTTGTGGTCTCCATGCCGACGTAAACAAAATGTTCAACCGGAAGAGCAAAACCAGCAACCGCTATGAACCATGGGTAGTCAGGAAAAAGGTGGATACACAGGATACTGACTTTAGAGGTTGAAATCAATCACTCCCTTTAAGATAACATCTGTAAGTCTTTACCAGCATCACAAACAGGGAGTCCAAAGATCAAAGAAATCCACAGTCTTACATCTGATCCTGTAAGTGAATCTACACCTGATGAATCTACACCTGTACTGTGATCACAGGTTTTTTTTTTATCTATGTAAAGTAATCCGATGCACCAGAAACCTCATGGTTTGCTGTGTGTCTGGGTTGTTTTTTTAACTGTTTCCCCAGCCAACACCGCAGCTATAAGTGAAACCCATAAACCATGCGATGTGCAGTGGTCAGCAATCCTGAGCACTAATTAAAATCTTTATTGATGAGGAATGCTGTGTGCATGCACAACCATTTTGCAGAATGTTGGGTTTTTTTTTTTAGTTGTATGTGAATTAGCCGGAGCTGTGCACTCAGGGACTTCCTAATCGTTCTGGAAAATACAAGAATTAATGCAAATAAATAAAAAAAAAGAAATAAAATCAGGGTAAGTAAATAACGTCTCAGTGCAGGTCAGTCTGCTGCAGGATAATTAACTTTCTTCATGGCTTAGCCTCATGAATGTGAAAGCTAAAATGCTTTTATAGAGCAAAATGTACCTGAAGATAACGAAGAGCTCAGAGTGGATCAACCTGCAGGTGTGGTCTGACATGGGCAGAGCTGCTTCTTGGCTGACTGAGGGCAGCAGAAATAGCTCGAGCTGACAACAGCATATGTAATGCACTGCAGCAGCTCTCCAGGGTTCCATGTGTAAGGATCCGGTCCGTGTGTGTGTGTGTGTGTGTGTGTGTGTGTGTGCGTGTGTGTTGGAGGAAAAGACTCAAATAAGTAGCAGATTGAACAAGTGAGGGAGACGAGGTTGGTGCAGGGCGTCGTTGTGTTTAAGTTTGTTTGAGACTTATGGATGAAGTTTCTGCTGGTGGTGCAGGGGTCCTCTGCAGACTTTAAATCACAGTAAATGCAGTCTGTCCTAATGAACATAAACGTTGTATTATCCCTCTGCTGCAGCGGGCTTTCACCTGAAGACAAGGCGCTACAGTGTTCCTGCGGTACGCTCCGTCTTTACCACAAATAACCTGCTGTTTACAGGCAGCGACTCTCACATTCTGCAGGTTTTTGTGCAGAAAACTGAAAAATAAAAGTCTTCGTTTGACTCCGACGAAGAGAAAAACAAACTATTTAAAAAAATCTTACATGTCCATGTCTTGAATAATTTTGATGGTGGGAAGAAATAATAATTTAAAAGGTTTATTTTCTTTTCTCTGTCTCTTTGTTTTGCTTTTTTTTTATTATTATTATTATCACTTATTTATTTATTTTATCTTATGAGGCTTGGCTGATGTTTGGGAACTCTTACCATTTGTGCTGATTGCACTGCTGAAGCTGAAGCTGTTGGAAAATAATAAACAATCACAAAAAAAACAAAAAAAAAACCTCTCTCATGAGGAAAAAGGAAAATCAGAAAAATGTGCAACAGAATGTAATTAGCTTCTTTATTTTTAAACTCCTGATCCAGGAAAATCCTCTTTCTGCAGATTTTACAATCAAACAACATCTGCGCCATAATAAAGCATAATGTTCCTAACAAGTAGCTCGTGCGTTCAGTCATGTGCATTTACTTCCTTTCATTTCCACACTTGCTAAATAAGAAGTTAATTTTTCTAGGAAAACATTGTTGCAAACTGCTGAAAGCTTCAGACAGAAAACAATCCCATCCATTGTTTTGAACGTGTTGATTAAATAGTTTGAAGTCCAAAAGTATAAAACCATTAAGCCACGTAATGACTGACTGAGAGGCTGGCAGGGCTAGAATCTGCTCCTCCAGCTTCGACAGTCAAACAAACTTTATTTAACCGTCTCACTCTGACAGAGTCAGCTCGAACGGCTGACACATGACCCTCTGATGAAGTCAGAAACCTGACCAGAGCTCATCACAGTCAAAAAACACACTGTGTCTCTGCCCTCTGATGCTGTTCCATTCAGTCTGCAGTGCAGAGATGACCATGTGGTTTAAATGAGGCTTATATAACACAGGAGGCCACCTGCTTCACCTTTGAGGAAATGAAAGAGGAAGTGCACTTTAGTGTGCATTAAAGCTAACACTGACGTTTGGATTATGCTGAAGAGAACAATCCATATCTCAAAACGGTATATTTTTAATATCTACCAACAACACGCAACAATTTCCTCAACTGTTGCATGACTGTGAGTGTAACCAGCCTCTGAACCCACAGACACGCAAAATATTTCACATCCAGGACACAAAAACAGCCTCAGGTGATTTCTTCATGCACAAAAGCTGAACAGTAGCAAACAGGAGCAAAGTCCCGCTGAGGCAGAGCCGAACTCGACTCATCGACTGATTCTATAAACTGTTTTACACTGAACAGTTTCATTTCTTTCAAGTTTAATCATCCAATCCACCAAGCAAGAGTAAACGGCAGACTGAGCTGTTTGGAATTGGCAGAGACAATTTGGGTTATTTTTCATGGGTGCAACCAACATACTCAGCTCTGCTTCCCGTCCCTCTGAAGGATGGTTCCTATAAATGTGGTTCCTATGAATGTGGCACCAGTTAGAAGGTGAACTTTACAACAGTTTAAGATTTACTGCCAGGAAGAATTGTTCCAACAAGAAAAAAAAAAAGTCTACTAAACAGTAACAGTAATTTATCAACCATCAACAGAAGGTAGAGCCGATTAATCGGCTACCGATTAAGTGACAGAATCTCCACACAGCAACAAAGTTAAAACTCAATCGGCTACCACCGATTAATCGGCGGTCACCGATTAATCGGCGGTCACCGATTAATCGGCGGTCACCGATTAATCGCCGGCTACCGATTAATCGGCGGCTACCGACTAATCGGCGGCTACCGACTAAAAGGCTACCACCAATTAATCGGCTACCACCGACTAATCGGCGGCTACCGACTAATCGGCTACCACCGGCGGCTACCAACTAATCGGCAGCTACCGACTAATCGGCGGCTATCGACTAATCGGCTACCACCAATTAATCGGCTACCACCGACTAATCGGCGGCTACCGACTAATCGGCTACCGACTAATCAGCTACCACAGTTTAATCGGCTACCACCGACTAATCGGCGGCTACCGACTAATCGGCTACCACCAATTAATCGGCTACTACCGACTAATCGGCTACCACCGACTAATCGGCGGCTACCGACTAATCGGCTAACACCGGCGGCTACCGACTAATCGGCAGCTACCGACTAATCGGCTACCACCGGCGGCTACCGACTAATCGGCAGCTACCGACTAATCGGCGGCTATCGACTAATCGGCTACCACCAATTAATCGGCTACCACCGACTAATCGGCGGCTACCGACTAATCGGCTACCGACTAATCAGCTACCACAGATTAATCGGCTACCACCGACTAATCGGCTAACACCGACTTATCGGCTACCACCGACTAATCGGCTAACACCGGCGGCTACCGACTAATCGGCTACCGACATTGGTAAATGAGTTTTAACTTTGTTGCTGTGTGGAGATTCTGTCACTTTGTCTCCAGTCATTTAAAAATAAGTGTTTTGTTTTTTTTTTTTTATCTCCGGCGGGTTTGGGATGAAGAGAATTTAACAGTTGTGCAAAGATTTATTGAACTGTTAAATTCCCATGTCCACCATTATCTAACATAAGACTACTGTACAGGTCTAAAGTGGTGTAAGTTTCATCTTTGTGAAATCAGAGGGTTTACAGTCCTCATGCTGACAGTGTTACTGATTAAAGTTCCTTATTTTCATTTAGTGGTGTTCTGCTTCTTTGTCTCAAATCTTATTTTAGGTATTATAAGAATTTGTCTTCATGTACAGTAATTTTGTCACTTCTTTCTCACCGTTCTGCCTCAATACTTGTCTGTTTGTGGCTCCGATCTCTGGAGAGAAACTTACAGAACAAGTTAAATGTGTTATATCTTGAAAAGTCTACTTTCATTTCTGACAATCATCTGTAATAACCTGAGGCCAAACACAGAACCATGCTGATAAGTCCCACTCTGCAAAGATCACGGCTCTGCCATCCTCCACCACAGAAGAGCCTCCATCACTGTGAACCAACAAAGAGTCTCTCTCTCTACTCCCCTCGCTTTAATGGGACCGTGTCGTGCTACACCGTGAATTTATTCAAAAAGGAAAAGACTAAATCATGATTAACAAATATTGATTAACACTGCTGGCTTTGACTCGGAGAAAGAGCTGCAGGGAAAGTATTGAATATCCTTGTTGAGACGGGATGACTGAGGCTCATGTCTGCTAATTCAATGTGTCTGAGCCCATCTCCATTTCATGCACCTTTAATTTCATTTAGGAAGCAACTCACCTCTCAGTTCTGACTGCTTGTTTGGACTAGTGCATTAGATGCTAATAGCAACACTCCCTGCATTTGGCGTAGTGGTGCACGGATGTCTCACAGGAAGTTTATGACCCCGTCTTATGGGCGAAGCTGTACCGGAGAAGTGAAGCCGCTCAGACGACCCATTTCAGCACCTAATTTGATTTGTTGTGAAGACGAGCCCTGAAAGTTGTTTGCTTACTTCCTCTTTTGCAATTTACACGTTGCTCTCCAGAACAAGGACACTCTGCAGTAACTTACAGAGATGGGTAAATATCACGGGATTTGGTCCTACTTTCTTCAGTCTGTCCTGCAGCTGCATTCAGACACAAACACAGCGCAGCATTACTGAGGAAATAAAACTCAACCCTCCACCCGAACGACACAATATTACATTTTTTTATTATTCAAAACAACTTCTCTTTATTGCTCCCTCCTCTTTATTTTCCCGTGAAACAAAACATCACTTAAATATCAATATCTGTTGTTGTTTGTGCTGCAGATTTTTCCTCCTTGGGCAATTCCAACTCCCACCTGAATCCATTATCCTTTTCAACCAGTCAGCAATAAATGCAGTTAAATCATATAAACAAAGACTTATTTTTGAGACAAGAAGATAAATCTGGAATGCCTACATCATAATGAAACACTGGCAGCAGAAAATGAAGCAAAACAATAAAAAGGGAACTCGTATCAAAAAAGTCTTTTTATATTGTTCAGGCTGAAGATTTCAAAACAAACCAAAAATCCTGAAATCGGAGCCGGAAAAATGTGCACATGGCAAAATAAGATTTCAGCTGTCAGTCATTAGGAGGTTACACCGCGCTGCTTGTGTTTCATGCTGTGAACAAAAAAAAAAAAAAAAGATCATGACAAGGTTTTCAGGAGCTGAGGAGTTGAGCCATCCTGCATCCTAACTCCTCCTCAAAGTTATACGAGCAAAAACAGGAAGTGAGAAGTAAAATAAGTAAAACAGTGGTGGCCAATGCAACTCAATTCAGTCTTAAAACCACTGAAGTCTGAATGCGTCTCACCTGAAACCCTGCAGAGAAAAAAGCTGCCTTCAAAAATTTGCAAAACAGACCTTGCTTGCCGTAGGAGGATGATGGTGATGTACGAACTCTGGAGAGGAGACTCTTCTTCTCTTCTCCTCCAGCCATCTCACTTTCTCCCACCTCTCTCTCTCTCTCTCTCTCTCTCTCTCTCTCTCTTTCTCTCTCTCTACAGCAAAACTTTGGTGCAAACTTTTACTACATTATTGTATTAACTAGTGATGAGCCGGATATTCGTTTCAAACGGATAATGCATTTTTGCCGAGTCCGAGCTCAACACAAGGTTTTTTTTAGGATTATTCGTATCTGTGCTAAAAGAATCCTCATTGGGTAGCAACAACTACTGTCTTCACTCTTCATGCTCTGTGATTGGCCTGTCACACACAGCACACCCCCCTCCCTGCACCCACATGCTGCAGCGAGGAGGTGCCTGCTCTCCTCTTTCACACACACACAGACAGGCAGCGAGTGACAGCGACTACTTCTCTTGCTTGCTTGAGTTGACTGTAGTTTACGTTGCTCTAATCTCTGTACTACTCACTCAGTTTTCTTCTGCTCGTCTCTATTGAGGTTTGTTTGGTATTTAAAGTTACTTCTTCAACTTATTTCCTGTCATACGCGATGCATGTGACAAGACAGGGCTGAAAACGGCTCGTGTCGCGCTGCTCAGTGCCTCTTGCTTCAATTCAGGACCGTTTTTTCAAGGTTTTCGTTGTCTCGCATCTCTTTAGTTCTTTTTTTATATTTAAAGTTACTTGATTAACTGTTTTGCAACGTACACGCAACGCATTTGAAGGCTTAAAGCTGTAAACTCCTGGTGTCGCGTGCCCCCCTAGTTTCTCCACGTCGGTCTTTTTTTTTTTTTTTATTTTAACTGGCTGCTTGATTTTAGTTTTGCTGGTGAGAAAGTTAGTTGGAAAGCTTTGCCCATTCTGAGCACAGTGTTTTTGAAAATACCATTTCAAATCAATTCTTGCCAGTTTCAGACTTAAAATAATGTTCGGATTTAAGTTCCGCCCTTTTTCGGTCAAAACACGCCCACTTTCGGTTTAGGCCCCGCCCCCTACAAGTACAGATACGGATACAGATAATATGGATGGGTAAACAGATACAGATACAGATAATGGTGTACTCGCTCATCCCTAGTATTAACCACGCAACACAAATCTTAAATGTCCCAACAGAAGTTCTGCTCGAAGCAAAGACCAGTGATGGTTTGAATACAACTTCTGAATCTAAAGGAAGGTTTTAAACCTTAGTTTATTGTTGAAGCATTTCTTCTTTTTGGGTGGCAGTCTACTCAGTCCATTGGGTCCATTAACCCTTTAAAGCCTGACCCATCAAAAATAGACAGAAGATTCTATATAGCTATATTATATTAAAGTCAGGGTTGGTAATCAGATTTAGTCTTTTTGTTATTCTGGTTAAAATGATCTTTATGATGTGTTATTTGGAAACGTTCAGGTTATAAAATGTGCTGTATAAATAAAATGCATTGGATATTAACCATTGCTGTTCGTTGTGACCCTAACTCAGATGATAAAATGATCACAGTCGACCACAAATGACCTCTTTGCTTCAGAGGTTCAGACGTGAAGAAGTCAGGAGTCACGGTCTGAAGCACAGAGTCCAAATCCAACTGTGCCGAGCTGCAGCTTACCGTGTAAAAGTAGTCCTGAGTAGGACGGAGACGCACAGATTAAGTCTGAGCTTTTTCCAAAACAAGCCTGGCACCACAGCATGGGCGGAGGAAGCCTCAACTTTAAATCATTTACACTACGACTTTAAAAATGTGGGCTCAAATAACAACACGGTCAACAGTCCATAAACGGCGAGAGGTTTAATACGGTCAGAAAATACCACAGCTGTCCAATCAGCTTCATGTCCTTATTGTTTGACACATCATCAGTCCGGTTAGACGCTGAAACTCCTGGTTAAGGTCAGGAAAGACTTCATCAGATTGGTAAAAAGGAAACGCATCACTGGACTAAACTGACCTTTGGTGACTTTATCCTGCGTCAAAGCAGCAGTTTCTCTGAGTTACTGACACGGATGGATTCCATTCCTCCTGGTTTAAAGCTCAGTGCATCTCGTGTGTCTGTGCATCATCAAGACAGCTGAGATGAAGTTCTGGATTTAATGTCATACGATGAAGACAGACTGGTTTGATTCCCAAAAAGAGGGATATATGAGGTGGGGTATTTTCTGCACTCTAACAACCAGAAAGAAGAGAGAAAAAAAATCATTACTTCTCAATAAATGAAGAATTTCAGCACCATGGAGAGCAAACATCCCCAAAAGAATGTAATAAACAGCAAAGCTCTTTGGAGTACAGATGGGATCGAGGTTTTCAAAAAGGGAGCAGACAGACACGCTCAGAAAACATTTAATTCTTTATGGACTGACTAACAGCAGGAACTGAAAGTCTCTGAATACAGACTCACTCTTTATAGCATCCAAAAAACATCTTCTTTCAGGTCACAGGGTCTCAGAGAGAGCCACAGAGAGGAGATCAGTGTGTGTGAAACGGTGTCTTCAGGTTCAGGTGACACACTCTGACACGTCCTGCTGTAAACTCAGTAAACTCAATATATGAGACTTCAGGGAGAGGAAGCTCTTTTTCTCCTCACTCCACAGCATCAACAGACTGTGAGGAACTAGAAGACATATTTCACTTTGATGAAAGGCCCTGAGTCACTATCACTGCTCTTTGTGTTCTTATCTTTCCCATTTGCCGCTCATTCCAGCATCAGCAACAAATCATATCAGCTCCGTTTAGCAGCTCTACGCTGGCTGCTCTTTGAGCTGTAATTTTAAATTTATTGAAAACTATAAAAAGCCCCCCAGCGACACACGAGACCACTTCTTTTTTTTTTTTTTTTTTTAAATCTCTAATGAGCTGAGGAGCCGCTCGCTCCTCGCAGCACAGCCCAGCAGCTCGTTCCACAGACTGAGCCGAGGTTACAGAGTCTTTGCTGTCAGCGCTCTCTGGCTTTGCAACTTCCTGCAAGAGGAACTCGTGCTCCCAAGATCCTGACATGATATCAGCGCTATGTGACCGGGTCTGCCGAGACCAAGAACAGAAGGGGGTGACGCAAGGGCATGGGAAGGCATTGCTCAGCCTTCTGGAGGAGTCCGGTCTTTAACTCATTGAGCCATGCATGAAGGAAGGTGCCCAAGAGGTGACCACGGTGCCACGCCAACACCTCATCGTCTTAGAAACGAGCACTGCCAGTGAAACGACGGTCCAGTGGTGCCAGAAAGCGGCTCCTTCTCACACCAGAGTTGTGGGAAAAAAAATCTTAGTTTTAGTCATAGTCTTATGGACGAAAATGATAATCAAGTTGAGTCGTATTTATGTCTAGATTTAGTCGACGAAAACTCAAACGGTAGTTAAATAAAAGAAATTTTAGTCTTTTAACAAATTAATTTCAGTTGATAAATATTTCAAACTGGAACCAACGTTAACAGGTTGAATCAAGTGTTGCGGTTCGCGTATTATTTCCTCTCCACAGTGAGTCCATATTTGGTCATATCCTGGACCCATTAATATTGATTACTGGTGCTCAAACCTGGTTAACCGAGGTTGGATAAAGAAGACACTTAATAACACAGCTGCTGACGGCGCCGGTGTTTCAATGTAAAGTGTGACCCTGTTAGCTGGTGATGTTAGCCTAGCATTAGCTCCTAGCTGTGTTGTTCCTCATGTCTCTTTGTTTGTTGGAGTTCATTGTTCATTGTTAGCTGTTGTCCAAAGGGCTCTAGTTAAGCTAACGTTAGCTTCTGGAGCTTAGCTTCATTAGCTTATCTGTAATAGCCCAGATAACAAAGGTTGACAAACGTTCAGCTGAATGATTTAGTGTAAATACTGTAGCTCCAAACTAACAGAGACTCTCTTCGTCGGTTACTGGTGACGTTAGCCTAGCATTAGCTCCTAGCTGTGTTGCTCCTCATGTCTCTTTGTTTGTTGGAGCTAATTGGCCTGTTTTGTTCTAGTTTTTGTTCTTTGGTGATCGTCCATCACTGTTAGCTGTTGTCCAAAGGGCTCTAGTTAAGCTAACGTTAGCTTCTGGTGCTTAGCTTCATTAGCTTATCTGTAATAGCCCAGATAACAAAGGTTGTCAAACGTTCTGCTGAATGATTCAGTGTAAATACTGTAGCTCCAAACTAACAGAGACTCTCTTCGTCTATAGCCATTTGTAAAACCTTCCTGAAAATCATTTAAAATCTTTTCAGCAGCTAAGAGCTGTTTTAACTGTAGATTTATAAATGATTCAAAGGTCTTAGCCAGGACTGTTGGTGGTTGTCAAAATTTCATGGATGTGATTCCTCATGTTTTCTAACGACAGACTCTATTATTTCTTTTAAAAGTATCAAACAGGAACACAGCGAGATGTAATTTTACAGTACACAGAGTTGGTCTCTGTTCAGAGAGTCATCATAAGACACGATAATATGTTACAGGTCACTGTCCCTTTAAATCGGACTCATTCTAAGTGCTCAATCCAAGCTCCGAATGAGCTACACCTCCCAACCACAGGTGTACTGGCATGATGTGATGTTTCGATAGTTTTACAGAGCTTCAGGCTGGAGAGGGAGAGAGAGGGAGAGAGAGAGGGAGAGAGAGAGAGTGTTTGGAGAGCGCTGTGTGGGAGCTGTCGGACTGCAGCTCTAATGAGGTTGGAATGAAAAGCCGGTGAGGTGGACCACAGTGTTTTACTCCAGTACGTGGTGCTTCCCACAGAACATACACAGAGTTTAAGTGACAAACATATTAAAGCATTTACAGGCTGTTTGTACTGGAGTCAAACATTTAAGATGATAACTCAGATTAGGATTTTAAACCAAGAAAGGTAAATTGAAGAGGCACAAAGCATCATATAATTTCATGCTCTCCTGCTCCTCTTTTCTCTCCACAGCTACACACATGCACAAAAACACACACACACACACACACACACACACACACGGCAGCTGGCTGAGTGGTGTCTGACTGTACGTACGTAACTCAGTCTGATGTGTGTGCTGGAGTGAGACGATG
>CM061157.1:28434622-28539622 GCA_030710495.1 Labroides dimidiatus | reverse complement strand
CCAAGCACAACAGCTTGATTGGAGAAACAGAAGGCGCCTGCCTTGCCCCGTGGTACCAGGTCAGTGGCTTGGTTCAACCAGATTTGTTAAACCATATTGGGTTTCAAACTGGCAACCCTCCAGTCGCACTCCAAACACGGTCTGCTTGGTTTGAATAAATAGCCTGATCTTCCAGGAAGCCTTAATGAGGGCAAGCTACGGTTTCCCCTGATCTAAGCTCTTTTTGACGCAGAGAGCAGAGCTGGGACATCCGAAGACGAGCGTCTGTGTGTGTGTGCGTGTGTGTGTTCAAGAGAGAGTGAGAAGGAGAGAGGCAAATAGAGTTCAAAGTTGAGTCTGTGTAAATTGATTATCAACATGTCTTTGCTGTATATGTGCTAAATGCTGCTGTCAGTGTGTGCATGTGTGTGTGAGCCACACACGAGGCATCGCAGAGGAGGTGACAATCAGTGAGCCTCAGTGCTTGAGTGAAAGAGCAGATGGACCCCCCCCCCCCATACCCAACTGTCAAACTGTCACAGTGAAGACTTCACCCAGTCCATTCATGGCTTCAGTCCACGTCCAGGTGCAAACCAGCAGGTCACAAGCTAAGAGCAACACAAGCACTATGACAAAAAGTCTGAACCAGGTTAGAATACTGACGACTGACCTGTGGCAAAGTCCCGCCCTCAAACGTGATGAGCCAATCACAGTGTGTGTATCTATTCCCATACGCTCAGACATTCCCTGCTGCAACTCTGACTCAAGGTAGAGGCTGGGTGAAGGGAGTGTATTTTTAACCCTTTCCTCTTTGGATCAAGTTGTGCTGTAGACACAACATCCACTCAACGTGAATAAAATGAACGAGGATGTTTACGTCTGTTCTGAGGTCAGTCAACATCGTATGTGAGGCAACATGTACTTTACTTTGCTGTAAAGAAATATAAAGTTATCTCTAACGTTAGCTAAAGTTAGCCTAGCGTTAGCTCCTAGCTGTGTTGTTCATCATGTCTCTTTGTTTGTTGGAGTTCATTGGCCTGTTTTGTTCTTTGGTGATCGTCCATCATTGTTAGCTGTTGTCCAAAGGGCTCCAGTTAAGCTAACGTTAGCTTCTGGAGCTTAGCTTCATTAGCTTATCTGTAACAGCCCAGATAACAAATGTTGTCAAACGTTCTGCTGAATGATTCAGTGTAAATACTGTAGCTCCAGACTAACAGAGACTCTCTTGGTAAAGATGGTAAAAAGGAGGTCAGATTTTTCTCCTGACTGATGCTGATCCTCTGTCTTGTTGTCTGAGATGCTGATGGAACCAGATGTGGTTTATCAGGTTTGCTCTGGGACCTGGAAGTTTTGTCTTGTAACTGAAGCTTTTTATGGACCTTCAGCAGTAAAATGATTCATATATCCTCCAATGAGGAGTTCAGACCCTGCTGGTGACTTCTAGATGATCTGTGATCTTTCTGTCCCCATAAACCATCAATGTCCTCCTAGATGATCTGTGATCTTTCTGTCCCCATGAACCATCAATGTCCTCCTGCCATAGCGCCTGACACTGAATGTTCATTGGTTGTCTGAGTGAGAGGAGGGGGGCGGGGCTTAGCCTCAGGTTGATTAAGGGGCAGCAGCTTTTTCGGCTCAGTCCTGCTCTCTCCTATGAGGGTCTCAGTGAATTACAGTACTTCCGTGCAACATTTCTCCAGTTATCTTCCACATCCTGTACACCACGTGCTCTCTGATCACCATCAATGCTTCTAATTGTAATTGCTTAATCAATGATGCTAAAGATGGGATATTGACACATGGAACGTAATGGGTGCAGAAATAATTGTTGTGTTACGGCTAACTGCTCTTAAAAGAAACCACCAGCGCAATAAAAGGAGCATTCTTTACCACCAGATAATAAACCCACACAGCTACACCTGCTGAGGGATTTCTCCTCATGGTCACTGTTTTCTGTGAGCCTGGTGTCATGTTGGAGACACATGGATCCTGCACAGATCCACAGCACAGGGTTTACAATGCCATCTGGAGCATCTCCATCTGTGTACGTTCTGTCGGTGTTTGATTTTCAAAGAGCAAAGATCGTGAAAAACAAAATCTGTGGCACGTCATCTGCTTCACTGGCTTCAATAACTAAAAATATGAAAAGAATACTTTTACATAAACTTTGATTCTCTTAAGCATCAAGATTTATGGATTTCACCAGGAACTATCAAGAATTTATCGAATAGTTGCTTTTATATCAAAGAAGTTCTTCACAGAGACTCTTTACAACCACCACTCACTGAAGTTCTCCAGCTCCAAATAAATACTGAATCCCAGTTGTTGTTGTTGTTTTTTTTTTTTTTAATGCTGTGCAAATTCTCAAAATCATGCCATTGTTTTCTTTACTCATTCACATCCGGCTGTTTTCAAGCATTTTGACCAAACTTTCAAGACCCGAGACTAAACTCTTTTCTTTCATCAGAAAAGAAAAAAGTTTGTTTCCACCACAGACTGTATAAAATATGGACGCCGTCTCCGCGGCGTCACCCGTCTGAAGCCCATCGTTGGACGGGGCCATGTTTGAAATGACGCTGGCTTTGAGCTTCCTTTCTAACAGCTATAGGACGCCCGTCAGTCACCTGAGCTGAGCAGAGCCTCTGATTGGACAAACTTTCGATCCTTATATCTTCTCTGAATTAGAAAAAAAGGATCATCACAATGTGAAAAACAATCATTGAGCATATATATATTTTTTTTTTGTTCAAACCCAAAACCCACCCTCAACCCCAACCAGCCAGACAAAATAATAATAACAATATAAACATTTATACCGCCATGTTTTTTGCCTCCACACCTTCAAAATAGGTAAGAAAAGGTTTCCAAATATCATCAAATTTTTGGACAGAACCTTTTAGTGTGTGTCTTATCTTTTCTAATTGAATGTAATACATAACATCTCTGACCCAAAGCCCATATACAGGTGGGCGTACATCCTTCCAATTCAACAAAATTCTCCTACGAGCCAAAAGTACACCAACAGAAATTAAACAATCCTGTGCTTTCTGTAGTGGCCGTTTGTCCACAAAAAAGGCAACGAAAACTTTCAAACAAACTCTTTCGTAAAAAGCTCAAAAGGCCACTCTTGCACCGTGGGTTGTGGCGTATGCAGATAAGAAAAAACACAAGGTCCAAACGAATGTCCAATTTGTACAAAAAAACATGGTTTATTTAACCAGAAATCAGGCAAACACAGAACAAAGGAAAATTCCCTGTGCCTCTCCCGCTCCGGTAAAAAAACCATTTGCCCACCCAGGTGCATGCTGGTCCCTACCGTGCGCCTACCTATATATCCTAGAGTGCCACCGTGCCCAAATTAAACAAATAATAAACAAAACACCCAAACTAAAGGAATGATAAACTACTGGAATACTAACAAAAAAGTAATCATAATTAAATCAAAATTAATTGATTTAAAAATAGTATAAATCTAAACACTAAACTAAATTCTAAACAAAACAAAAAAAAAAACACTAAATAGCTCCTACACTTTCGATAAGCGATTATCCAAAGTCACTCCAAATATTGCAATGAACGGGCAAAACCACATATTTTAGAAAAAAGTATCAAAAATATTTTTCCAAAAATTCTGCAATTTCAAACAGGTCCAGAACATGTGTAATAACAAGGCTGGTTCTCGTCTACAGCGGTCACATGTCGGGTCAAAGTCGTCTCTGATCTTACTCGATCTAGTTTTTGACCAATGAAGTCGATGTACAACTTTAAACTGTATTATTGTTGCCTGAGACAAACGGATGAAGAAAAAATTCTGTCAAAAATATTTTTCCGGGTCTCATCTGAAATGAACGTGCGTTTTTCTAGTGTGTTGCCATCTTCGCAGCACGTTTTATAAATGCTGCTGTCAAATTGATGAAGATGTTTTATTAATTTGCTTGTTTTGTCTTTTTGCACGTGTTTTCTAAAGATGCAGTGCAAAGCCTTTCCAGTCCACAGCGCCTCTTACCTCTGTGACTGACTGACATCAAATAAAACACATGATGAAAAATATTCACGTGATAAAAGTTTTACCTTGCAAGTGTGCAAACAAAATCAAATCCGAACACAAACCAATCACAGGACGGCTCTGATCTGAGTCCTTAACGGATCCCATGATGAAGGCTCCCTTTGTGTGACTGTAAAGCTGTCACACACAGTCAAAGTTCACGCTGGCAGCCACTCCAGGAAACCAGACCCTGAACGGTTCATTTAAGGTTCAGAGTTGCTGTGGAGTGGTGCAAGCTGTGGCGCAGGAGACCTTACATGGCCATATCTCACACTCACGCTTCAGTGTCTCTTTGTTTCTCTCTCTCTCTCTCTCTCTCTCTTTCCTTGCTCATCCCTGTCACTCTGAGCTATTCCTGGATTCCACACAGAGGTGAAAGGAAACAGGAATGGCTGCAGTGGCTGCTGGTGGGAGCTTTTTTTCTCTGCAAAACAGAAAAACACTCTCCCTCTGATATCACACACACACACACACACGCACACACACACACGCACACACACACAGATAATATTCCTGTGCTAATGACTTTGATCCGTTGACAGTTGGGATGATATTTCCTCAAACACGCCACGGTTCCTGTTTCTGCAGATGGACGGCAGAAGGAGTGTGTGTTTTCATATGCCCGTGTGTGTGTGTGTGTGTGTTTGTGTGTGTGTATTTGCATGCGGTGCCTGGTAGCAGCACAGTTCAAAATGAGACACAGTCAGCTGGGTGGATCTCGGGTGCAGATGGGTCCTTTATTATTGCCATGCAGTGAAATATTCAAAACAGAAGCACCCGCTCTGCTCGCTGCCCTTTGTTCCGCCTTCTCCTGCACCACTGGGACTCTCCCAACTCCCTGTTGTGCTTACTGGATCCTTGGCAGCCAGCTGCCATATCAGCCAATTAGAAAAGCTTTTACTAAAGCACGAGCCAATTGGATTAGTGCTACACGTCCTTGCCAGATGAGACCCCTTAAATGTGCTGCTGTATGCTAGAATCTGAGAAGTGGTGGGCAGACTCCTGTTTCGCTGACAGGCACCGGGCACCAGAATACACACTCAGACACACACACACACACACACACACTCAGTCTGCAGGGTCAACCCATGAGATGACCGAGTCTCTTCTGTAAGTGTGTGTGTGTGTGTTACTGTGGTTCCAGAGTGTTTAAACCAATAACAGAACGTAAAGCAGACCAGAACCAGAGGGTCCAGTGACGCTTCATGCTGCTGCATAGAACAGACACACACACACACACATACAGGTTTGCAGAACATAAAACAGACGAAGCAGACTCAGACAGATAAGAGGAATTTAAAACCATCATTTTGGATGGACTGAGGTGATTCTTCTGTAACAGGTGATCTGAGGAAACATCGAGATTTGTGCCTCGGGAAATAAAAACTGACTGAACTTGTTTCAAAACAAACTTTAAGGTGTTTGCTTTACCTGACTGGTAAAGGCCTCACAGACTGGAACACATTTAAATAATGCAGAGATTTACTGGCTTGTGTCTGTATTCAGACGTCTGCTTTTCTGTTTGTCTTTGGTGTGAATGTGCTGCAGGTTTACTGTGCGTCCTTAATCTGGGGACGTCAAACACTCCCAGGAAAAAATTCAAGAAAAATAGAATTAAAAACATTTTATTTGATCATATTTGAGTCTTTTAAGTAAACATACGTCGTTTAAAAGTTATAAATTAGGGGAAAAAACAAAATTAATTCTCTGATTAAAAATTGAAATATTAGGAATTAATGTGTTACGACACATTTTCAGGCAGCCTCACACCTCAGGAAGAGGGAAACTACTGTTGGAGGCTCGTCCTGCTCCTCTCTGGATTCAGGATAACATCATCAGAATTAAATAATTATTACAGCATTATTACAAGATATTAACTCTTTATTAACTGTTTACAGTCAGGAACAGTCAACAGTCGACGCTGCAGAGGCATCATGTCGATCTGCAGAGACTTTTCTGTCAGTGATGAGTAGAGCTGCCACATACGATTATTTTGTTAATCGACTAGTCACCGATTATTTTTTGTGATTAGTCGACTATTCGGATCGTACATAAACTGCAGCTTATTGCAGCAGCATACAGCTAACATCATTAGCTTCCAGCTTCAAGTGTTTAAGGTATGTGCTAACTAAAAATGAAGACAGTTAATATCATAGTTCATTCAGCTTTTAATGAACTTTGCAGCTTGTAGCAGCATTTCTGACATTTTTTTTAATGTACCAATTTTCTATTCAAACATGACATCGCTATTAAGTAGGTAGCTCCCTGTTGACGTTAATGTTAGCAGCTAACTAGCCAATTAGCTTACCGAGATTGTCATTCTTCGTCAGAAAATAAATCAGCCACGGCGTGCTGTCTTTTCAGATGCTCGTGCATCACCGTCGTTCTGTCATGGAAGGACATTTCTGCTTTGCAGATTTTGCATTGCACACTTTTCTCCTTTATTTTGGAAAAATGCTCCCAAACTTTCCAGCTCTGTTGCCGGCTAGCCATGATACTGTTGGGCATAACTTTTCCAGTGACATCACGGGTTACCCTGGTTACCACTTCTGCGCGTATGCGTCAAGGACAGAACGGCAGACGAGACAGGTGAAAGTACAGCGGCAGTTTGGAGGGAAAAATAAAGTTTAAAAAAAATATTAAAACGACGACGTCGATTATTAAATAAGTCGCCGACGATTTTGATCGTCGACGTCATCGTGACTAGTCGACTAATCTTGGCAGCCCTAGTAATGAGACAGAGCGCTGAGCGGCTCTGAGCACAAATTTTATGCCTGCAAGTCAACGCCATGGGAGGCAAAATTCAAAGATTTTTTGAAGTGCAACTACAGTCTGTATGTGGATCATTCAGAGCTCACTGAAATTATTAAAGAGCTCCGAATGATTCGGGTTTTTTTTTTACAGAACTTATCGACAGCAAACAGTTTATTTTCTGCAAATTTTCAAAGAAGGCACGAGAATCAAAGCCATGTTGATGAAATTCTCCCGTCTTCTCTGCATGTTGCTAACATCACTTGAGAGTCTGATGATTACCCCAGTTTTTTTCAGTTTTTTTGATTGGACAAACGGTTTGTAAATGCCAGTAATTTAAAAATATGTGGTACTTTAATCCTGCCAGCAGGATTGGGATCCTGAGGGTTAATAATGGACTGTAGAGAAAAGACTTTAGTCTATGTTTCCCATATTTTTCAGTCTATGATTCTTGGAGATGATAATAAATAAAAAATGTGCCCCAGAAATGAAGCTGTGAGAAAGAAATGTGTCAGTTGGAAAGGATTTTCTAGAGAGATGAGAGAAAATCAAAGAAAAAAACCGAGCGCTCATCGCTCTCGTTCATCGTGCTGGTGTAACAGCAGCCTGCGCTCCCTCCTTCCCGTCCTCTTATCTATTTGATGCTGATAGAGAGTTCACTGCTGAGTCAATGCTCGCCAGAAAGAGTCTGAGAAAGTGCTCACGGTGGCCTGGAGCAGCACACACACTCAAACCACACAGGTACACACAGGTACACACAGGCACCGACTCTCAACCTGACCTACACTCACCTTGTAAAGCAGCCGCTGGATATTTGTGGCTGAAAAGACACTAAAACACACAGAAGACCAAGAAAATCTGAAAAAAAAAAAACACACCAGTAGAAATAAGAGTTGATAACATTATGGCTTCCTCCCCTCTGTGCATTCAGGGTCCATTAAACGTGGCACAGAGGAGCATTATGAAGCCGTGACGAGCAACAACAAGAGGTCTGTGTGTGCCGCTCCATACATCAACCCTAACTAAGAAGGAGCCGGGTGTTAAAACAAAGACACCCCACATTTCTGTCTCGGCAGGGCAGGTGTGGCTGTACGGGTTAAAGGGGGGGGGGTGCCTCCTGCACATGAAACAGGGTGGAGCAGGGTGGAGCAAACAAAAATAACCCAAAGGCAACAGACCATTAGCCAAGCCTGGAGACCACCAGACGCAAAGACCTGATAAACTGGCTCTCTGAAAAACCTGCAGCAACACCAGAGTGGGGAAACTTATGGTGGCCCTAAAGTGCTAAACATGACTAAAAAAAAATCTGTTCTCTTTTTTTCTCTTTGTTTGTCTTTCCTTTGTTGAGGCATTTCTTTTATATTTTCTTCTGTTTACCTCAATTTTTTGTCTTGTTTTCTCTTTTTTCAAGAGGGGAGGTGGGGTCTTGTTTTACACTCCAGGGCCACAGTAGAAAATAGTTCACCAGGCGTTCAAACTGCACAAACTGCTGCAGGAGTATGACATTTTTTCGGGTTGCTGTCTGTCATGTTTGGCAGGAGTGTGTGGACCTTTGCGCACTTCACGAGCCGATAGGCTGTTATAAAGGTGGTTGCCATTTATTTACCGGTGTAGGTATGTCAACGAGCTGGTTCAGCAGAAACAGGTGACACTTCAGCGTTTTCTTCCTCCACCGTCATTCACGCGCTCCAGCACGCGCGCACAAAAACAAACAACCCCCACAAACGGCTGAAAAGGTAAAGCCTGTGTTTTTGAGGAAATGACTCCAGTCATGTAAAATAGTGCCTCAATTACTTACTTTTGGTTCCCTAAAGCAGTAACCTCGCGAAATGTAAAAAAAAAAAAAAAAAGAAAAGAAAAGGGAAATGAAAGTATACCACACACACACACACACACACACACACACACACACACTAAAAAAAAAGAAAGTAAAACAAATTTGACGTTTAAAACCCTTCAACACGAATGATCCCAAACAGACTGAACCAAACATTAATTTGAACTCACTGTTAGGCTGAAAGCAGACCTCACTGTGTGTTCAAACGATGGATATCTCGCAGCACAGAGCGGAAGTGGGCTATCAGACACCTGCTATAAAAGATGAGCAGCTCAACCGCCACCTCATTCCTCGCTGCTTTATGTTAAAATCTTCTGCAATCAGCGAACTGAAAATGTCGACGACAACACGAGGAGCGTAAACCCGTAAACGTGTGAAACGTTTAACTTCCCCTTTTGGCTCTTTCTGGAGTGATAAGCGAAAGTAAACCAGATCACCAGATAAGGAAACAATAAAATAAGTTCAAAGCAGATCCAAGTTGGACTTCAAACCCTCCTTAGAGGAGAAAATGGTGAAATACCAACAGAATCGCTCAAACTCCTGCCGGTGGGATTTTCTCTCCCGGGATGACAGCGCCGATCATGCACGTGAAACATTCACAAAATACAGCGAGAGATAAAATACCGAGGACTTACAGTGTTTGATAGACGCCGGCTGGGTTAAACTTGCTGCCACCATAACACAGAAATCCAAAGAGGCAAAAACAGAAAGATTCCGAGCCCGTTCCGACAGACGAGAGACCCGATTTGAGCTGTCACCGTCCGACCGCAACGAGGAGAAGTCAGACTGCGAGTGCCAACTGAGGCAGCGAGCGCGAGCCCGAAGCCGCCTGCTGGTTTCTCTGCTCTCGCACGAGACACGAGAAACACGGGAGAGAGCGGTGTGCCACAGATGAATGGTGGGGAGAAATACGCATGCGCGGACAGGAGCCCGATTCATTCCGGTGGAGTAGGGCTGCAAAAAGACTGAAACATGGCAGGGCAAACGAGTTGCGTTTGTTAATTCGTGATTTATTTATTTATTTTTTTTCTGAGGAAACATTCGAGAAAATCTTAAAGAGAGCACTCATTCAAAATTACATAAACTACACAAACTATGAATGCAGATAAAAAAAATATAAAATATAAAAAATAAAACAGGCTACGTAGCCCTGATTGAGACAGAAATTAAGAAAATACAATGCATTCCACTAAGTGTGCATATATGGGTATTTTTAATGATATGAAGATGCACTTCTGTACATTCTCCCTGCATTTTGAAATGTTCTGTCATGAATAAAAAAAAACTCAATTTAAGTATTAAAAAAATAGTTAAAATAAAAGTATAAAAAATACAAAACTTGACCTCTTTGCAAGCACAGTAAAGAAACATGGCATTTTGATTTGGGAATAAAAAGGAACCTGATTAATCATCCTCTTATTAAGTCAAAGTATAATTCGGAGTTTAGCAAAGACAGTGAGTAGTTGGAAATCAACATCTCGACCAGGAATCTTGCTCCATCCAGGAGAAGCATTACCCCCTTCCAGACAGCCTTATAAATAATTCAGCAATAAAAGCTTGCCTCTGCCTGCCTGGTTGCATGCAGCACTACAAGCACCCCCTTTCGCTCCCCGCTGCACGCGGCGTCAATCTTTGCAGCCGTCACCCATTAAACAAATCTCGGAAGCAAAATAAAGTTACATCAACATTCTTGTTTCGCAAATGGCTGTGGCGGGTCAGCCGGATCAGTCAGGGATTACAAGGCTTCTGTCAACTATCAATAGCCTCGTGTGCACGCGAGAGGCGAGGTGGGTGGGGGGAGGTGAGAGGGGAGGAGCAGACGGTGCAGAGCAGCCAGGCGATGCTGCTGTTTGTCCTGTCCGCGGATCGGAGGAGAGCACAGAATCAGCCCGCACGCGACGACCAATTTAATCCACAACATCCGGTGCCAGAACACCGCGTTTGACCTGCGCGCGACGCGCTCTCCCCGCGGAGCAGCCGAGGAGACGTGAATGCTGGAGAAGTGAACACCCAAGATGAAAAAGCAAATTACCTGCACGCTGCTCCTGTTCGGTCCGCCGTTATTACTCCTCTCTCACTGTGGCTATCAGCCCCGCCGCTCAACGGAGTTTAGACAACGGGATTTGTTCACGTGGTTACGCTCGGTGCTTGTAATTGGCGGAGCTGACGGAGAAGCTGCTCGGTCGCACCTGCACGGTGAACGGTTCAACATGCAGGGAGGGAGATAGAGGGGAACAGATTGGTGCAGGGAACGTAGTGTATCCTTAAAGTGGGACCCCCTCTCCAAACACACCTTGTCTCTTTAGCAGCGTGTGTGTGTGTGTGTGTGTGTGTGATGTGGGAAATACAGTATGATATTATACTATATCTAACGCTGAGGCGTGTAAATGTTGAAAATCCAAAATTAAACTTATAACTTGTGGATGCAAAGGCATCTTGTGTTCGGTGTGTATTCATCAAACCACAAACTGCACAGAAAATAAAACAGCATCACTTACAGGCTCAGCCCAGCGCAGTTATTTTAAATTATATAACCACTTATAAAAATTAGCCTCAGTTAGTTTGCTTTTAAGATGACCCAGTGTCCTTTATCCATCCCTTATCTTTACCACTTTAAGGGTTGACTCAGACTATATTATGGGAACAGTTTTTAAGGGCCTGTGTCCACCAACAACATCTATTGTGCTGAATTGAGACTCTACAGCCACAGTTTACTGGAATTGGGGGAAAAAAGAAAAAGCTTTTGAATCTTTTTTCAGCTGAGTTTCTGTTCCATGCAGAGCTTCCCAGTTGCTGTTGATAAAGTTGTCGGATCAGATGCGCTGACCCTCATGATTCTGATTGGTTGGTGGTAAAGATGACATTGACATGTTTGGGGTTGAGCCAACTGTAATCCGCAAGAACGTTGGAACGAATAACAACTTTCACTTTAAAACCCAAATCGGCAGGAAAAAAAAAAACCTGCTGTTGATTTAACGTCTATGTCAAGACTAGATTCTAGACCGAGATATTTTCATATCACACATTCCAACACAGTAATTTTTAAGTCTGATCTCTTTTATTAAATGTGGATAAATGGACTGTATTATAGTGCATCACAATCACCAAGTAAACAAACAGAGGAGGACAGCAGGATGCTATCTGTTGACTCCCTCAGTGACAGTCAGCTGCTCCCTCTGATCCATCATCCAGCCCTTGCAAATGTCACCGTCTGTGAGTTATTAATTAACTACGTCAGCATCCATCCAGGGGTCTTTTTTCCCCTCTGAAGTTAGAGGGAAGCAGCCTCCCAGTAAACACTGAATCTATGGGTTAAACTTGCTCCTTTTACTGTGTCTCAAAACTTCCTGAACATTTTTAACTGAGAGTTTGAAAAATAAAGTGCACTGAAATTAACAATCCATTCAAAGTAAAGCAAAAAAAAAAAAAAAGTGACATGTTGATGTGATAAGTGTTAGTCTCAGATCTCTTTTCAACCATGGCTGAGCTTTGATAAACTGATTAAGAAATCCAAGTGAAATTTTGTGAATAAATAAAGCCTCCCCTAGAAAAGAAAAGGAGCAAAAAGAAATGAAGATGCTTGCAAAATCCTTGAATTCTAATTTCCCTCACCTTCCAGCTGAACAACCATGGAGTGAACTTTTACACTTTAACCCTATGTTTGGGGTGCTCCCGTCTCACGGGCCGTGGGTAATAACTTGGGTTACAGGTATTTACTTTGGTTCTTTTATTCTCGTGACCAAACGGCAAGGACAGTCCAACAAAACATTCAGCATGCCGTCTCCAACTTTCAACTCGTCCGTCCCTTAATTCGGTCCCCCTTTATACTAAACAAACAGGAACCTAAATTACAAGAAGGGTAATAATTATACTGTGCAGGTAACTAAAATAATACCACAAATAATATTACAAATAATGTAATAATAAATTAAATAATAATAACTTCTCCCAAAACAAATACCAAACACTTCAATCACAAAAGAAATAATCCAAAACTTAGATTACACACTTTAACCCTTCACAAAGATCTGTCATTTCCAAAATGTACAGCTCTGTTCGGTCATATGATGGGTATCTAACCAACAACATAAAAGAAGCTTGGGAATGTGAATTGGGATTAGTTTTTGATGAACATTGGTGGGAATCTGCACTGAAGGTTATTAATAAAGCCTCTATCTGTGCCCGTTTGACCTTGATACAGTTTAAGGTCAAAGTTGGCTCGGATCTTCCCTAATATGTTGGACGTTTGTGATAGATGTGCCGGCTCACCCTGTAACCTTACTCATATGTTCTTTTCTTGCCCTGCTCTGTCAAACTTTTGGCAAATTTACTTCAATACATCGTCCAAGGTGTTTTCAAAGACTGTCGATATCTCACCTCATATAAGTATTTTTGGTCTTCCGGAAGAATATACCCGTTACCCCACTAAAGAACTGGAAGTAATGGCTTTTACCTCTGTAGTCGCTAAACGCCACCGCCTACTCAACTGGAAATCCACAACAGCTCCTTCCAGCACTCAATGGGTTAAAGAGGTCATGTCCTTTTTAAAAGTAGAGAAAATTAGATATTCAAAACGGGGACAATTGAATAAGTTTTTATTTTATGGATGTTTTCGCAACAATAAAGCACCCACACTTTTTCTTTATCTATTTATTTATTTGCTTAACTTTCTATTTATTTATATTTTACTTATTATTATGTTAATCTTATTTGTTCATTTGTGTATACTTTCTTTTATTTAATTATTTTCATGTTTATGTAACCTATGTTAATAATTTTACACAGACTATATCTACATTCTTTGTTCATTATGTTTACTATCAGGTTTTGTAATTGTCTTGTTTCTAAAAAATTGAAAATTACTTAAACAAAAATATGAATCCAAGAAGATGCTGAAGTTAACCTGTGGTTAGGTTTTTTTCTTGAGTAGCATCACCTGCCACACATCTTTCATGTGCTTTGCTGAAGGTCTGGCCCCCTCATGAGAGACATGAAGCACTACTGACATATTTACATTCACAAACATACCCACAGCCTTATAACACAGACCTTATTACGCCAGGGTGCAAAATCTTAATCGCGTTACACTGGCACAGCAACAAACAATCAACACATTATTTCTTGTATTTACGTGAAATCTCATTACTCGCTTCAACACCTCAGGCAAAATATCAGCTCTCTGGCGTGAAATCTGCAAATGTGTATGTTGTGAATACAGTTTAGTGATGAAAGGGAACAAACACCGAGCATGGATGTTCACATCCTAATCAGAGGGACCATCGGACTGTACGCCACCTGCTTCAGTACACAGAATGATGGATGTAATAGCAGTGACTCCATTGGGTAAAATTCAGTCTGGATGTAATTATCTCTCCATGTAATGATCGTCTAATCAGGTCACTGTTAAGCAGTTTCTCTTGAGAAGCGATTTAATCAAATTCATTAAAGACGTTTTAATAGGTGTAATGTAAAGCTTTATTATGATCATGTACATGGCAGACATTAATGTACTGGATTTACCCTTCTTTCCTAACACACACATGCAAACAAATACACACACACACACACACACACACTTCACAACATGTTTGATCAGAGGCTTTAATAGCGCGCTTGTGGTTGAGGCTTCTAAATCAGGGAGCGGTGAACCACTGAACACAGCCCATACTTCACTCCCACTTTTTACACATGCACACCAGAGCGCACTCTAGGGGTGCAAAATTCCTGGAATTTTCCAAATTGGAAACCTTCCATGGCAATTTTTTGGAAGAAACAGGAATTTACATTAACTACATTTACCTGGTTATATACATGTATAAGCTGACATGCATGAATTTTCAGTGATTTTTCCATAACTGAGTACAAACAGAAAGCATAAATATTTTTCATAAGCAAAAATGCATGCAAATGTTCCTGATACAACATTTATGAAAGATGCTAATCAGTTTTTAGAACTGAACTTTAATAGTGTTTTCTTACTGCTAAACAATATTAGCCAAATAAGCTGTCCACTAAGATGGTATTCATAAACCAAGCTAGCTAGCTAGCAACATATGCTATGTATTTAACTTAATATCAGGAACTGTCCAATAATTTGTCTTTCTAGCTAAGCTAAGCTAGTGAAGCTAACATAATTCAGTGCAAGTTTCACAAAGTTAAGTTAGCTAGCTATCATTACAATTAATTTATTAACCGATGTTAGCTCGCTACAATGCTAATTACTCACGTCTGTCAGTTGGTGTCTTATCTGGCAGAGCTAACAGAAGACTAGCTAGCTAGCTAACCTGCTAGCTAGCCTCTAAAACTGAAACACATTCTGATGAGTATTTGTTAGTTTAACTTAAATGAGTCCATCACTTCAAGTGAAACCATCAAATATATTCACCTCAGTACCATCATCAAACCTGACCCTGACAGGACTTCTAGAGTCCAGATCCAGAGACGTGGTCTCAGTGTTCATGCTGTAGGCTAGTGAAGCAGAGACTGATGAGGATCAAATGTGCTGGAACTGTTTGCACACGTGATTCATGGCACACAGCTGAGTTTGCATCCAATCAGGTTGATTCAACCACGATCATTTTTAAACCTCATTCAAGTTGATGACAAGAGCACACACACACACACACACACACACACACACACACACACACACACACACACACACACACACACACACACACACACACACACACACACACACACACACACAGTCAATGGTGCAGGAGTATTTTTAGATTTCATGTGGGTTGCAGATGCTGCTCTACTCAACCAGGTCACAGCAAACAGAGGAGTGTTTTCACTGATACCTCCACCAACCGTTACCCCATAAACCTGTGAAGTCTTATATTCAACATTGTTCTTTTGAAGGAACATGAGAGCAGAAACTGTGATCATCGTGCTATCTGCACCACCACTGCTTGTTTCCTTCCTTTTCTTCTTTCTCCTCTCAGATTGCATTTTTCTTCATTGGTCCTGGCAGATTAGACCAAGACACCAAAATGGCCTGCAGGCTGTTGGCAGTGATACGCTCTATATTTTTCCCTGCACAGTTTTGGCCCATTTTAAAAGCATTTTGTGTTTTCTAGGCCAGCTAAGGGCATTTATAATTGACTGGTGCATGAGAAATATGACACACTTACAGTACCAACTGTTGAAAATTTACAACTCCTCACGACCTCAGAACAAGCTGGGATGTTACTCCTGTTTCCAGAGTGGAGGGGCTTCCCTTTTTGAGGATTCAGGGGGGTGGAGAGTTATTATCTCTGAGAACAAAAGCAGAAGAGCAGGGAACAGAGCAATCCCCCCATCTCCTCCTGTTTCCTTCTATCCTTTCCCTTCATCCGCCCCCGTCCTCCCTCTCCATCCCCCATCCAAACACAAACGCCTGCCATCTGACACCCCTCTTAGGAGTTCCTTTTTAGAGTTGCCTCCACGCACACATAAACACGTCGTGAGGAAGAGCTTGTATGTTCTCAACACCAGGCACAGGAGCAGGCCAAACTGCACAGGGAGAAACAGACGGGTGGACAGACAGACAGGCAGACGCACAGCTTTTCTGCAGGTCATCCAGGCTTCTGTGCGCGTCAGAGAAAGTGGCAGAAGCAGAAGGCCAGCGACGGACTTTCCGTTGGTGGATCATGGTGCACTGCAGGTCGCAGAACTGTTGGTCTTTTGGTGTGATGCCACCTGGCTGGACACAGGATGTTGTGTGTGTGTGTGTGTGTGTGTGTGTATGTGTGTGAGGAGTCTTGCTGGGCTGGACGGGACATGGACGTTTGGCAGATGGCGGTGCCAGCGTGGCGTGAGCCGAGCGCACACACATGAATGCACACAGGGTCACCAGGAAGACTTTCAATAAAGTTGACTCTGATATCCCATGAAGCCGTCTGATTCTGTTTGTTCATTTTCTCCCTTCAATTATTAGGATCCTTCACAATGCACCAGCAGTTTAATAACTTCTTCTTATTAAAAAAGTTCCCTTGATTTGTAACAGAGGAGAGGACGTGTCATTGTCAACAAAGGAGCAATCACTCTTTAGGGTTCTGTAAATTAATGCCATTCAACACGAGACAATACGGCCGTCAAACAGGTGCTCAGAGGCTTTGTTCTCTTGATTCATCCCGTCATCGGGTGAGTTTTGAACTTGATGTAATTTTATAGTTCCATTATGTGTAGGGGAGAACGGGGTTGGTTGTCACAGTCATTATATCTCACCACCAGGGGACGCTGTCGCTCAAATTTTGGTATTGAAACTTGTGGAATTGACAAATGGCTAAGCCCCGCCCCCCTCCACTCACTCAGACAGGCGCCATGGCAGGTGTCACAGTAGGAGACATTTCACAGGAGGACATTGATGGTTTATGGGGACAGAAAGATCACAGATCATCTAGAAGTCACCAGCAGGGTCTGAACTCCTCATTGGAGGATATATGAATCATTTTACTGTTGAAGGTCCATAAAAAGCTTCAGTTACAAGACAAAACTTCCAGGTCCCAGAGCAAACCTGATAAACCACATCTGGTTCCATCAGCATCTCAGACAACAAGACAGAGGATCAGCATCGGTCAGGAGAAAAATCTGACCTCCTTTTTACCATCTTTACCAAGAGAGTCTCTGTTAGTTTGGAGCTACAGGATTTACACTGAATCATTCAGCAGAACGTTTGTCAACCTTTGTTATCTGGGCTGTTACAGATAAGCTAATGAAGCTAAGCTAACGTTAGCTTACCTAGAGCCCTTTGGACAACAGCTAACAATGATGGACGATCAGCAAAGAACAAAACAGGCCAATGAACTCCAACAAACAAAGAGACATGATGAACAACACAGCTAGGAGCTAACGCTAGGCTAACTTTAGCTAACGTTTGAGATGTTAAAGATAACTTTATATTTCTTTACAGCACAGTGACGACATGTTGCCTCACATACGATGTTGACTGACCTCAGAACAGACGTGAACATCCTCGTTCATTTTATTCACGTTGAGTTGATGTTGTGTCTACAGCACAACTTGATCCAAAGAGGAAAGGGTTAAAAACACACCCCGTCACCCAGCCTCTCAGGATACCTGGAGTCAGAGTTACATGAACCCCATGAACACCGTTTGACTCAAAGTCTCAGAAAAATCTCAGAAAACTGACTTTCTGTATTTTAACTGATGTCCAGCAGAGAATCTTGAGGTGGGAGGACTTTTTATATATTTTTTCTGTCAAATTGTAAATATTCAGCTCCTCAGTGTTTCTCTTCTGGGACTTTTAGACAATAAGTTTATAACAAAACAATCATTAACCTTAAAACCTGTGAGGGGAAATCCATAGTTTAGATTTTTATGAGCTAATTAGTTGTTACGCAGTTGTTAGCCTTGATGCTAGCAAGAAATTCCAGTTGGAGTTGGTCATCACATTGATACATGTGTATGTTATATACGGTAAGTTGGTCTATAGATGTGTTTCCTGTTCATGTTATTTTTATTTTGTGTTGAGATGTATTAAGTCAGTTAAATTTTTAAATTTAGTTCTGTCTTCTCGTCTTTTTTAGAAGGTTTTTTTTTGTGACGGGGTTGTTTGTCACGGTGTGTCAGAGTGTCTTTGAGTGTTTATTACTACTTTATTACAACGAGTCTTAAAATGAGAGGGAGACACATTTGAAGTCAACACATGAAGCTTCAGTTTGATGAAGGAACGACTGCTGAAAGATGTTTGATGATGAGCAGCTCACACCAGAGTAAAAAGTGTGACAACCAACCCCAATCTCCCCTACTTACAAACTCACTTGTTTGCACTTATATGGATTTAGACACTCTCTCCCTCACACAAACACACACACACACACACACACACACACACACACACTCAGAGGCTGTGGCTGAGCAGCTGTCTTGGGAGTGGACGACACCTCTATTGTTGGAGTGTGATGGATGAGAGCGAGCGCTGGTGGACGTTTCCTCCGCCCACCCTGTGTGAACCTTTATTGCTGCACCTGAGAGAAAGCAGCTTTTACCTGAAGTCCTTTTTCCGTCTCATGAGACAAGAGGAGAAATTAGGATCACATGACTGATCACATGATAATCACCTCTTCAGCGCTGCTCCTCTACTTCACAGATGGATTTGCTTTGAGTGTTGGAGTATTTATGTGCTTTGGGAGAGCTGATTCACATGTAGGATTTGATTCAGTAAGCCCCAGTAATTTCCCCTCCCTCCCTCTCTCTCTCTCTCTCTCTCTCTCACACACACACACATACATACCAAACACACACACACAGACAATGTGGTTAGTGAGTAAATAATCCGGTTGGGGTGAACATCTGTTGTCAGTGACAGGTGATGGTAAGGTGAGACCACACTGATGCCCCCAGCACATCCTCACACACAAATAACCAACAAACACTCACACACACTCACATCAAACACACACACACACACACACACAACATAATGCTGGGTGCAGCTCAAGCCTTTGGCTGTCAGGCTGGATCCTCGTCCACTTTGCACAGGTGGTGACAGCGTGACACAGACTCATCAGAGGAGTCGACGCTTCTTTTGTCAGCCGGAGCTTCAGCCCGTCACAGGAAGCTTTTCTCTGGCTGCTTCTCCTCATGGACGGTCTGTAAACATCATCTTGAGAAGGAAATACAGTACATGCAGTCATTATACTTCTGACCTCTGACCCCTGACCTTCCTGCGAAGGGGAGAATAAATGTGTCCTTGTTTCAGATCCCTGATGCATCCTTAAGGGGGCGTTAAAGTTTGGTATCTGTCCAGGATCATAATTTATGAGCTAAATGAAAACATTTCAGTTTGATGGGACACAGGAAGTCCTGACCGGTCTTTGTTAATGTCACTTTAAAAAATCCCATCAGCCCCTTGGTGTCATGATTACTGTAACTCTCTTCTATCTGGTTGTCCTAACAAGTCTGTTAGGACTCTTCAGCTGGTTCAGAATGCTGCAGCCCGGGTTCTGACTGGGACCAGGAGGAGGGAGCATATCTCCCCAGTGTGAGCGTCTCTACACTGGTTACCCATAAAGTTTAGAATAGAATTTAAAATTCTTCTTCTGACTTTCAAAGCTCTTAATGGCATTGGGCCATCCTATCTTAAAGAGCTTGTCGTGCCATATTATTCGTCTAGATCGCTGCGTTCCCAGCATGCAGGCCTGCTCGTTGTACCCAGGGTCTCTAAAAGTAGTCTGGGAGGTCGAGCCTTTAGTTATCAGGCTCCTCTTCTCTGGAATCATTTACCGGCTGAAGTTCGGGGAGCAGACACCCTCTCTACTTTTAGGAGTCGACTTCAAACTTTCCTTTATGATAAAGCTTATAGTTAGAGCTGGATCAGGTCTGAACCAGGTCTTAGTTAGTCTGCTATAGGTTTAGACTGTTGGGGGGAACTGACACACAAGGCTCCTGTTTCCCTCTCTTCTCTATCTGTCAGTCTAACCTCTAACCTTAATGTCTCATTAAAGTTATTAACCATGGATCTCTCTGGGAGTCTCTGAGTTTGTCTGTTAGGTTCTTTGGATTGTTGCTGTGGACGGCCTGCTGCCATGGACCTGACAGACTCCAGCTGCTACGGCTTCTTACAGTTACAGTTTCTCCGTGATCATCTCTACAACACAGAAATATGGACTCTGTGTTTATGTCTCCCTGTGTCTTTGTCTCTCTGCCCTCCCCCTCCTCAGATGTCTGTCTAACATGAGTCTGGTTCTGTCCGAGGTTTCTGCCTGTTAAAGGGAAGTTTTTCCTCTCCATTGTAACTTGCTAAATATTGCAAAGGTCTGTACTCATGGTGGGTTAAGATGAGATCAGACTTCTTATCTTGTCTTGATGTTGGGTTTCTGTTAATACCATTTATTATCATTTACAGGTCTAGACCTGTTAACGCTTGGAAAGCGTCTTGAGATAACGTTTGTTATGAATTGGCGCTATATAAATAAAGATTGATTGATTGATTGATTGATTGACTGATTGATCCATGTCGTGCTCCTTTAACATCTGTTGCTCTTGCTTCATCTTTGAGGTTTCGTTTCTCGTTCTCTCCTCTCGCCTCGCATGAAAAATGGGGACTGTAAGGGGAGACAAAGCGTGCAGCCTGACTCAGCGGGGGTTAGCTCAGGCCCGATTAGTCTTCTCACTGCGGCTCCGTCTTCCCGTCCTCTGTCTCTCGACCCTGTGCATACTTCCCCGCTCTCTTTCCCCCCCCTAATAAAAAGGACGGAGCAGAGGACGGTTCGGTGTAGGTGAGCTCAAACAGGCGTTCAACCTGCCCTCTCGTTCCGTTTTTATTCTCTCTGTTTTTATCTCTCTTTTCACATCTTTGCATGTGGGAGCAACGAGCTAGCATGGATGCCAGCTAATGAGCCTCCCCTCAGGTTTCGTGGGCCAAATTTGACAACAGACAGTAATGAAGAGAGGAGCCTGTTTAATAACCCTGATAATGTGAGTTTGGGCTGCGAGATCTGGGACTCGTTTTACAAATGATGTCGGACGTCCTGAATCCACGCTGTGACCCCCCAGAGGAGGCTTATTACAGGTGTCTGTTTTCAGGGCTTCACTCTGGGCTTTAAACTGGAAACACTGAGGGGAGACAGTTTGTCACTTTGACTCATGAGTCTGTAAACTCAAAGGCTCATTTTTTTTTTTTTTTTTTTTTTTAACAATATGTTTATTGAACATTTTTCTAATAATAAAAACACAGAACACAGCTCAGACACAACAAGACAATAAAAATAGATGCAGAATATCATTGGACATCTCCATACACACCTCCAACCCCACCCGTCACATGGTACATGTAGGCACCACTAACAAAAGACAAAACAGATACTACACAGGTACTAGATCATCCATTTAACTGGAGTTTGCTTTACATAGACCGGTTAAATCAGTTCAGTTCAGAGAATCCTAGTCATGGGAGAAGATAATATAGGTCCGATGTATTTCAAATATGGGTCCCAGACTTTATGAAAAGTATCCACTGTTGAATGAAGCATACATGTAATATATTCGTTGGGAATAGAATCCATTATGAGATTATGCCACGATTTCTTTGTGGGGATGGTGACCTTGCCCCAGAAGAGAAGTATGTTTTTCCTTGCTGCAAAGGTCAATAATTTAAACAGTCTTTTATGTTTGCTGTTGACAATATGTGGATAAGGGAGGCCAAGTACAAGGCACACAGGGTCCAGGGGTATTGGTTTGCGAAAAATAATGGACAATTCATTCACAATATCTGTCCAGTAGCGGTGTAGTTTTACACAGGACCACAAACTTTGGGAAATTTTTGGGTCCATTTTGTTTTTGAGCACAGGTGTAAAATGTACACGGTGTAAGATTCTAAACTGAACAGATTTAGCTCGATTACAAACAGATATATTCGCAGCATTGGCCCAGATCTCCTGCCAGGCTGATTCATCTATAGTGACGCCCAGGTCTCTCTCCCAGGCCTCTTTAGTAGCCAGGGAGGTTAGGGGCAGATTGGAGGTAAGTGCTTTGTAGAAAGTACTAATGTTTTTTTTTGGATATCTGAGAGGTCAGTGCTCTTTCCACAGAAGAAGAAGTGCTGTTAGTCGTTAAAGTAGTGTCTGTTATAACAAAGTGTCTGATTTGTAGGAATCTAAAGAATTCACTCTTTTGTAAGCCATATTGTTGCTGCAGCTGCTGAAAGGAGAGCGTAGTCTGATTGACAAACAGGTCTCCCAATTTTGTCAGGCCACGGGTAAACCAGGTTTTAAAACCCTGGTCCTGGCAGCCTGGCAAGAAGTCTGGGCCATTTAAAAAAGGTGTAAGAGGAGATGTTAGATGAACACGACCCTCTAAAGTGCGAATGGACCTCCAAGCTTTAACTGTGTTTAAAGTGATAGGGTTAGTACAAAGTTTCTTGGTCCCATCATGATCATTCACAAACAACAAATTCAAAGGCTCATTTTAAAAGTGTTGATTTTCATGTTTTGAAGCGACCGAGTTGTTCAGTAATTGAAAGTAATGAAAACTGAAAGAACAAATCAGGTCCAGACATTTGCCTTCATGTGGGACCTGCTTTTTATTCTCATCACTGCACACGTGTGTGTGTGTGTGTGTGTGTGTGTGTGTGTGAGAGCTGTTATTTTAAATCAAACCATTTGCATTTCAGTTAGCAGGACCTTGTGCATGCACACTTGTCCAAACACACGGAGAAGAGGACGCTAACACGTTAGCTTAAACAGACTGTCGTCCAGATGATGCAAAGCAGTGAAAGAAAGCAGCCGCTCGTTCTGCTGTTCCTGGAGGTGTTTTGGTTCGTCTTTGCGGAGCTTCTCAACGACTTTGACATCAGAAGAGGAGGAGAGAAAAAGAGGGACGTAAAGATGGAAGAAAACTGAAGAGGAGCTGGAAGCGTAGCACTGATCTCGACCTTGCAGATTATTGGATATTTTCCTCCGTTGATGGCTCCTCTGTCGGCCTCGTGCTCCTTCCGTCTTTCTCCAGCCTACACAACATGTCAGTACTTTCATCTTCCCCCATCTTTACATCCGTTCAGTCCAAATCTGTGCACATCATCTCCTGAGAGTCTCCCTAAAGCGCTGCGGCTACGTTTCTGCTGAAGCACTTGAAAAGCTGCAGGAACAAGGAGAGGGCCACAAGGGAAGAAAGAGAGAAACGTATAGAGGCTCTTAAAGCTGAACCAGAAAGCTCCTCCGTTTCCTGCAGCGTGCTCGCTGAAATTATTAATTAATTATGATGGAAATCTGCTGCTGCTGTCGGCTCCTGAACGGGCCCCACAGATTCTTTAAGGGAGCAGGTGTTAGAAATGGAATAATAACCTTATATCACAACCAGATTGTTGAAATATATAATAAATAGAAGATAATCATGACGGCAGGAGATGCCACAAACAAACCTTGCATCTGTTTTTTATGTGCCTGCATCTGCCAGTGTGTGTGTGTGTGTGTGTGTGTGTGTGTGTGTGTGTGTGTGTCTGAATCCTTCCATCTGTTGTTAAAAACAGAGCTCCTCTTAGATCAGGCTAAAAGTAGAAAATATAAAATGATTCAGCTTTCCTCCTCTTTTGGAAATCTTTAAAATAAAAAAATCAGAGCTCATTAATTTGGTTCATTGTTTCGTTGAGGGTCACAGTCAACTTATTCACTTTAACAAGACCTTTAAAAACAGATGCTGTCTGTATCTTCATATATGTCACTGATAATGGAAACGTGTGCAGTTAGCTCAGCGGCTGAAGCAGGCTGAAGCGGGTTGAAGCGGCTAAAGCGGCTAAAGCGGGCTGAAGCGGGCTGAAGCGGGTTGAAGCGGGTTGAAGCGGGCTGAAGCGGGTTGAAGCGGGCTGAAGCGGGCTGAAGCGGCTAAAGCGGCTAAAGCGGGCTGAAGCGGGTTGAAGCGGGTTGAAGCGGGCTGAAGCGGGTTGAAGCGGGCTGAAGCGGGCTGAAGCGGCTAAAGCGGCTAAAGCGGGCTGAAGCGGGCTGAAGCGGGTTGAAGCGGGTTGAAGCGGCTGAAGCGGGTTGAAGCGGCTGAAGCGGGTGAAGCGGGCTGAAGCGGGTTGAAGCGGCTGAAGCGGGCTGAAGCGGGCTGAAGCGGGTTGAAGCGGCTGAAGCGGCTGAAGCGGGTTGAAGCGGCGGAAGCGGGCTGAAGCGGGCTGAAGCGGGTTGAAGCGGCTGAAGCGGGTTGAAGCGGGCTGAAGCGGGTTGAAGCGGCTGAAGCGGGCTGAAGCGGCTGAAGCGGGCTGAAGCGGGCTGAAGCGGCTGAAGCGGGCTGAAGCGGCTGAAGCGGGTTGAAGCGGGCTGAAGCGGGCTGAAGCGGGCTGAAGCGGGTTGAAGCGGCTGAAGCGGCTGAAGCGGGCTGAAGCGGGCTGAAGCGGGCTGAAGCGGGCTGAAGCGGCTGAAGCGGGTTGAAGCGGCTGAAGCGGCTGAAGCGGGCTGAAGCGGCTGAAGCGGGCTGAAGCGGCTGAAGCGGGTTGAAGCGGGTTATAGCGGCTGAAGCGGGCTGAAGCGGGCTGAAGCGGCTGAAGCGGCTGAAGCGGGTTGAAGCGGCTGAAGCGGCTGAAGCGGGTTGAAGCGGCTGAAGCGGCTGAAGCGGGCTGAAGCGGGCTGAAGCGGCTGAAGCGGCTGAAGCGGGTTGAAGCGGCTGATGCGGGCTGAAGCGGGCTGAAGCGGGCTGAAGCGGCTGAAGCGGGTTGAAGCGGGTTGAAGCGGCTGAAGCGGGTTGAAGCGGCTGATGCGGGCTGAAGCGGGCTGAAGCGGGTTGAAGCGGCTGAAGCGGGTTGAAGCGGCTGATGCGGGCTGAAGCGGGCTGAAGCGGGCTGAAGCGGCTGAAGCGGCTGAAGCGGGTTGAAGCGGCTGATGCGGGCTGAAGCGGGCTGAAGCGGGTTGAAGCGGGTTGAAGCGGCTGAAGCGGGTTGAAGCGGCTGATGCGGGCTGAAGCGGGCTGAAGCGGGCTGAAGCGGCTGAAGCGGCTGAAGCGGGTTGAAGCGGCTGATGCGGGCTGAAGCGGGCTGAAGCGGGCTGAAGCGGCTGAAGCGGGTTGAAGCGGGTTGAAGCGGGCTGAAGCGGGCTGAAGCGGGTTGAAGCGGCTGAAGCGGGCTGAAGCGGGCTGAAGCGGGCTGAAGCGGGCTGAAGCGGCTGAAGCGGGCTGAAGCGGGCTGAAGCGGCCTGAAGCGGGCTGAAGCGGCTGAAGCGGGCTGAAGCGGGCTGAAGCGGCCTGAAGCGGGCTGAAGCGGGCTGAAGCGGCTGAAGCTTGTTCTGTCCTGTCCAAGAAGGGAGTAAAAAAACTGTCAAAAAGTGGAAGAACAAGGTTCTACTAATGAGGTCAAAATGAGGACATTTTCGTTTTTAGTCAAAAATTTCCCAAATGCTGTTAAACGGATCAATAAATTTTGAACGCAGCTTTTCCCAAACGTGCTCAGCTGTTTTCCAAACCGCCTGCTACATGTGAGTGTAGCGTGCGCTGCAGACTGTCTCCTGCTTTGGAATGTAGTCTGTTCTGTTGGGTCTGTTGTGCAGGACGCTGCGCTGGTTTTCAGAACCACAGCTGACGGATTTTTCTACAATTCTACAACAATTCTACAATTTCATTTAGCAGACGCTTTTTTCCAAAGCGACGAACAACACAAGCAAGAATTTTGACAAGAAGGAGAAACCTTATTAAGTGTGAATAAATGCTTCAAGTTAGATTTGTCACAGGGACTCTGTCATCAAGTGCCCACAATTAAGGTCCAAAGTGTTCCCTGAACAGGTGAGTCTTCAGACCTCTCTTAAAGTAGAAGGGGACTCTGCGGATCTTAATGAGTTGGGTAATTCATTCCACCATTTCGGTACAGCAGAGGAGAAGAGTCTGGCTAGAGATTTAGAGCCATGCTGGGCTGGGAGCACCAGGCGTCTCTCACAGGCAGAGCGTAGCGGGCGGGAAGGAGTGTAGACCTGGATGAGGGACTCAAGGTAGGAAGGAGCCGTTTTTTGTCACTGTTTTATGAGCCAGAAGAAGAGCTTTGAAGATTTTTGTATTTTTTTAATATTTGATGTTTTTTATAAATGTAGAAAAGAAAATATGAGTAAGAATTCGTCTTGATTTCAACCTACAAGAGCTGCCATGAACGGCTTCGTTATATCGAAATAACGAGAAAAAAAAATGTAATAACAAGAAAACAATCTTCGTTATATCAAGATAACGAACTAATAAATAATTATCACGAGATAACAACAAGATACATGGTCGTTCTCATCTTCCATAGGGTACATGGTGGCATTTCAGTTATTCATATGCAAAGAGATGCCTGATAAAGCATTTTATTATAATAATAATAATAATAATAATAATAATAATAATAATAATAATAATAATAATAATAATAGAGGAACAACACATTTATGTATAAGTTAAATTAAAGGTAAAGAAAATAAATATCAGACTAAATGAACTGAATGAAGCGAGGAGTTATTTTAAGTTATTGTATATTTTTGTGGTTTTTGGTCGTTTCATTATTTTCGGTGGTTTAAGGAACATTTTAAATCCATTTAGAAAAACGTGAAATTCACGGAGAGGTTTCAGGGTCCTGAGGGGTTTTATAAAAAAACACATCTGAAAAGGAATTAAAATTATAATCCAGCAGAATCATCAGATTTGAGTTTTTATACATCTTGTTCAGATTTTTACACGGCAGCAGCGGTTTCTTACAGCTGGGCGTCTTCTCCTCTGCCCAGTGCTTAATTTGTCCCCAATCAGGTGCCGGGTCCCCCTTCGAAATTGTGCGCCGAAAGAAACCTTTTTTTCGGGTTTTAACATGTTTTTATCTTCTTTTTGACCTTAATTTCTGCACTTACCTAGTATAACATTTGCAGCAACATTTGGCACAACATGTGGCCCATCAGAACACTTGGAATCAATTTGGAATGAGCAATTTAAATAACTGACATATTGCAAATAAACATATTTTATTGCTAATGGGATTTTTTTTGTGTCACTGTCATGTTAGCACCACGCCAGAAAAAAATAAATACAATAAATTTAACAAAAGCCTGAGAATCAAAAATCAAGAAAGAATTAGAAAAAAGGTCTGTATTCGGAAGGATAAATGACCAAACATCACTAGAATGATGTGTTGTGCACTCTGCACAGTAATAATGTATCCAACCAAACTTGACAGGCAGCAGACACAGTCTGATTAAATTTCCTGTCTATTTGCCACGTTGTTGTGAGCTTTGCCCACAAATAACTTTATGCTTGTTAACCGATTGTCTTCTCTTGTAAACTGTAGTCACCAGTGGTGACTACAGTTTCTGGTGAACTGACGTCACTGCTCCCTCATCCTTATCTGTGCTCCTGACTGCACAGACCACATCTTCAGCAGCTATCATGCTGTCACCACCCGTATCTGCGGAGCCGGGCTCTGCCTCCGGAACAACTTTGGCCAGTTTGGGGTCTGGCTGACCGACTGGTTTAAAGAAACTTGAGAGTTTTGATTGTTGCTTTGACATTTTAGCAGGCCAAGTGTAACAGCGTTGTCAGTCACCTGGCTGTGAAGTGTCGTTTGTGCGCGGTGCCGGTGCGGAAACAATACCTTCGCAATGCGCATTGCGTTGTGACACGTGACGGCATGAATCACTTTTCCCCCCGTTTTACCTAATTTCTGAGTAAAATGCATAAGAAATAAGCCAACAGGCGTCACTTCATAGAGGATTAAAGCGCAGAGAAAACACAGCTAAAAACACAGTTTATTTATTGACAGGAAAGGTCACGGAGCAGATCAAAGAGGTGCCGGAGCGCGCTCCGGCTAGCTCCGGCACAAATTAAGCACTGCCTCTGCCACTGTTTGAGTTTCTCACTGGACGGCGCCAATTGCATTGTGGGATTGTAACTGTGAAAAGTTACGTCTGACAGAAGGGGCGGGGCGAGTGCACATCCTGGTACTTTGACCGAACTTGTTCTGATGTGGACTTTAAACTGGAACAGAACTTTGACTCTGAGTGATGACGTATCACAGACGTGTCAGTCCAGGAGTACGCTGAAGTTCTCCTGGACTGACTCAAGTACCAAGCACCGGGTCTGTTGTGGAGCAGGTCCTGATTCTGATGACGGCAGTTAAACATGAGGATGAGTTCCCTGGAAACCAGCGGCCTCCACAGACACCAGGTCTCAGTCCAGTCGAGCTCCTCTGGGAGGTGGTGGAACGGGGGATTCTGATGCTATGATTGGCTGTTTTTTTTTTTACCAAGCATACTCTCATGTTGGTTTATTCCATCAGAGCCGTGTTGAGCCGTGTTGAGGAGAACACGTAAGCAGTGGTGTAATTCTTCCAAATGAATCCATCCAAGATTTCCTCCAATTCAGGCTTTGAAAAACTAAAACAATCAGTTTAATATCAGTGTGAGACCATCTGGTGAAGCTATAAATACATCAGTACGTCCCGCTCACCAGTCTGGTTATAATAAGAGCAGATGATGATGATGATGATGATGATGATGATGATGATGATGATGATGATGAGGATGATGATGATGTGGTGGTTGAAACTGAGACTGTTGGCATTTGAGTCATTTTTACCGAGTTCTTCACTAAAATAATCCATTAGGACGATAATTATTCCTCAGCGCGCTGCCTGCTCATTCCAGCCTCAGTGTTTTGCTAACTGTGTGTGTGTGTGTGTGTGTGTGTGTGTGTGTGTGTGAATATTTCTGCTGTCTGATAATTGCCATGTGTGAGGGTGTGTATTTCAGAGCAGTGTTCTAAGAGCATTGCAAATCCCCTGGACTTACAGCTGAAGGACTTTGTGAGTGTGTGTGTGTGAGTGTGTGTGTGTGTGAGTGTGTGTGACTGACACTTCTCTGTTTATATTGTCCTCATTTACTCTCTTCCTTTCTATTTTTCTCTGAGTCATTTCATCTCTTGCCCTGTTTGACCCTCTCTTTTTGAACCCTTTCCCGCCTGATGAGGCCCCTCCCCCTCCCCTAACGATGCTTCGGGCCCCTGATTCTGGCCGTACGATGAAAATAAGCGCAGGATATTTACATCTTTGGGGCTAATCCTCTCTTTAATGCGCCCCTGGCCATTAATGGTCTTCTTTTATTCATGAGTAGTCTGGTATGCAGAGTTTAAAGGTGTTAATGACGGCTCAGTTTTAGAGGGGCAGCTGTCTCCTCAGAGAACATGCGGCAGTGGGAGGTGTGTGTTCCTGCTTGTGTCTGCATATCTGGGTGGCCAAGTGAAAGTTAAACGAAGACACATGATGCAGAGAAAAATATATTTCCTAGCACAGACTTCTTTCACTCCTCGGGAAGAATCCCTGGAGGCTTTTCTCATTGGTTTTATTGGTTTTTATTAAATGAACCACACGAAAATCAGGATCTGGAACAAGAAAATGTTTTAAATGAAATAAAATTTGACACTGAGAGATCAGTGTTTGATTCTCTGAGGAGAAGAAACGTCACCTTGACGTCACTGATGGCGTCAACGTTCCTGACGTGGCGAGGAGATCCCACTGGAGATGGTTTCTGGGCGGCACAGTGGAGGGGGCCCCATCATGATCTGGGCTGCTCTTTCCTTCAATGGAACAATGGAGCTTCAGGTTGTTCAGGGCCGTCAAACGGCGCCTGGCTATGTGGAGATGTTGCAGGGGGCGTCCTTCATGATTGAGGGCCCTGCTCTGTGTGCTAATGACTGGGTTTATCAACAGGACAACGCTCCAGGTCGCAATGGCCGCTGCGTCTTCCCCTGATCTAAATCACACTGAGAACATTTGGGGACGGATGGAGAGGGATGTTTACAAAAATGGACGTCAGGTCCAGACGGTGGACGCCCTCCATGAAGACATCTTCACCACTTGGAGTAACGTTCCCATGAGCCTCCTGGAAACACTCACATCAAGCATGAAACGATGGATGGTGGAGCTCCTTTTGTCACACTTTGATTTATATTTTAGCAGGTTTTCAGTTTTCAGGGGATTTTTTTTGGGGGTGGTCTTAAACTTGCATTTCATCTTAGTGCATTTTGAAACTCCACTTTGCACCCTTTAAGATCCAACAGTGCAAAATGTAAATTCTTGCAATTTTTCAACCGGTCTTAAAATGTTGATGAGCCGATCCGTGTCTCGTCACACTCTTTATTCCAGTCTTCTCTTTTGTTTGGGCCGATTCTGATTTATTTTGTATTCATGTCAACTTCACTTCCTGTCCTAATGTGTTCAACATGCCTTTGTGATTGTGTTCCCCGCCCTGATCATTCCCACCTGTGGCCCCATACACTGCTTGATCTGAAGGCCGTTAACGAGGTTTTTTGTTATTTTTCCTCCTTTGATCAGTTTAATACTGTGGTTGTCTTTTTCATCCTTGCCTTGTCTTTTGCTCTAACAGAGTGTTTTCTTGTTGCTGTTGTTGAAACTTTGTTTGCCTGGCTCCTTGAGCTGGTTCTTGTTAACCTGTTCTATCAATAGCAGCATCAGCAGATGGAAAAACTGATATTGGTCTTCCACCGCTTACAAAAATGCAAATCAGATTATTTTAAATTAAGTACTGCTCATGTAAATTTTTATCCAATTATTTTCCTTTTTAAAATAATTTAAAAAATGTAACTTTAATAACAAGCTCTGTAAGAAAAGGACAAAGGTGGGATGTTTTGTGACTCCATGCTGAGCAGAGGCTCCTTCAGAAGTATTAGATTTCATTCTGTGTGGAAAATGTGCCCCAATCATTTTCTTGTTTTCCACACTTCTGGATAAAAACTCTTCTTGACACTTTTTTATTGCTTGGTCAGTCTAGATTCTATTTGCTTCTGACAACCGGAGATCCTGGAGCTTTATGACATAACTGCAGGTTATTTTCAGATAAATTACATTTTGGTCTTGGACTCCTCAGCGAATCAGATGGCAGATGAAATCACTGCAGATTTCAACCAAGATTCTCTGTCTGCAGAAAATCTTTATAAACCCTGAACACAAACAGACACAAACCGATAATAATTCACAGCAAGGATTCATGAAATAAATATGAGCTGTGCCAATTATTCTATGCTTTTGCAGGTCAGAGATAATATGTGGGGAACGGGTTATGGAAGGTCAAGCGGACTAGAATCAGAGGCAGAGTGAAGGGGTCTCATCTTACTCACTAAATGCTGGTTTAGAGCAGACTGATGAAAAAATGTGATACATGCTTTTCAAGAACCTTTTTCTATGACTTAGACCAGTGGTTTTCAAAGTGGGGGCCGGGCCCCCTGGGGGGCCGCCAGGGGGTGCTAGGGGGGCCTCAGAAAATTGGAGGAAAGGGGAAAAAATAGAATCAAAATATATATATTTTATTATCCTTTTTATTTAACCATTTCTCCTGAACGTACAACATGTAAACTGCATAATCATCAGATTCTCAAGTCTCCGACTAAACTTAACCGCACATCGTGTGACACTTCCAACTTGAGCATGACAAAGTCATCATCTGTGTCAACTGACAGTTTGTACAAGTTATCAAGCTGCTAACTAGCAAATAATTACAAAATTTTGACTGGAAAAAGATTGAAGTAGCAGCCCAACAGGAAGGATTCTGCTGCAAAAAAAATCTAAGAACCCATGGCAAACTAAAATTTGAAAATATGAGGTCACATACATTAAGTATAGCTTAATAGTCATATAGAAAAATGGCCATGATTGCCCGAAATGGGTCCTATTTCTGGAGACGCTCTCAAACAAGTGTCTCAAACAAATCTTCAAAACTTCAGCGTCATTTGATACAAAAACACCCGACAGAGGCTGAAAAAACAGTCGACTTCTTTAGACGTAAAGAAGAGCATTTGGTCAGACAATCTGCTGCTTTCATACAGCAAGCTACCTTTCCCACGTGGCCCTAAAAGCATCATTTTTAGCCTCATACCATGTACAAAAATAAAAAAAATCTTGGTTTGCAAAGGGGGTCCCCAGCCAGAAGCTCGTGCTGTTTGGAGGCCTTGGCATGGTAAAGTTTGGGAACCCCTGACTTAGACAACAACAACAGTGAGCTAAAATACACAACTGATCATAAAGCTCTGTCAAATAGTCCCCCTCCCCTGTCCCATGGTGTCCCCCAGGGTTCAGTGCTTGGTCCCCTCCTCATTATTCACTACGTTCTCCCAATCAGTAAAATAATCAGTCCCCACGGTCTCTGCTTCCACTGCTACGCTGACGACATCCATCTTTACATCTCCACCAATTCAATCACTGCTCCAACCCTCTCCACCCGATCAACTGCCTGACAGAAATCTAATCCTTTATGTAGGTAAACTACCTCCTTTCAACCGTCATCATTGGCCCCAAATCCCTCACCACCACGTCCTCACACGTCCACAACCTCCGTATCATTTTTGAGTCCCATCTCAATCTGGAACATCACATCAATCATCATAACCGTCTTCTTCCACTTGGAACATCTTGCCGCTCTCCATCCATCTCTCTGTTTTTCCACTGCTGAAACCCTCATCCAGGCCTTCATCACTTCCAGACTCTGCCTGAACCAGTCCACTTTCAAAACCCTCACTAAAACCCACCTGGTTTGAACAGCGTCTTTGAATGTTTAGAAAGCTCCATGAGATCTTCACAAGACTTGTTGAAATGATGAGGTCATCACATAAGGATCTACTGACTGGTTCATGGCACATTGGAGGGGATGGGCCTCAAACACCAAGGTCTTCCCATGGTTTCACTCTGACAGGCCTCTAGAGCGCTGGCCAATCAGAGTGAAGGGGGTCTGTAGAGAAACATGGACACTTTTCTTTTTTTTTTTAAAGCTGTTAATGGTGTAAAGCTACTACAGGGGTATTAAAAATCCCCTCTCTGAATAATTATCTGATTCACATTGAAGTGGAAATTTTCAGTGAAAATCACATCAGACGAGGTCATTATTTCCCCACTCTCAAGCCCAGCTGAGAAGGAAAACACTGTTTTTACCACAGTGTCAACAGGCCGAGGTGAAACGTGCTGAACTGTGTTGGGCTGAACCTTTCGATATGGTGTGAGTCATGAAGCTGCTGCTGTTACATTCCAATATTAATCACTGTTGTTAAAAGGGTTTTCAATCAATCACAGTCCAGTATTTACCACCGCTGGGTGATAAGAGGAAGTAATCAGTGAGTCTAATTAAAGTCTTCTCTGGACTTCAGCGAGTGATCAGGAGCGTCTCCCTGTTTGTGTCTCACTGATGAAGAAAACAACACAAAAAGGAGAAAAATCAGTGAAACTCTTAGATTTGATTGGTGTGTGTTTGTAAGTGTGTGTTTGTAAGTGTGTGTGTGTGTGTGTGTATAGTTGTGTTTTTAAATCATTTCAGACATTTTGAACGTGTTCGACTGATGAGTGATGGAGGGTTAAATAAAGAGAAAAGGGCAAGCGACGACAGCTTGCCAGTTAAAAATCATGTCTCAGTTGTTTGTTTTACAAGCAAGGATCGGTTTACTCTGTGTGTGTGTATGTGTGTGTGTGTGTGTGTGCGTGTGTGTGAGACTGCCTCTCATCTGCAGCCGGAGACTAGATTCACACCTGCTGAAGATTTCTTCCCAGACACTCAGAAATCTGTCACCTCCACGTTCCGTCTCTCCTCGTCTCTTTGTTGCCGTCAGGTTTTCAAAGACCTTTTTTTTCCGCCTCCCCCTCCGTCGGCTCCCTCCCTTAAACTTTACATCCATAAATTTCGCTCCCCTCCGGTGAGATTTAGAGCACGTACATCTTCCCTCTTTTTCTTTTAAACACGCTGTCACTTTTTTGATGGTTCTCTCTTCGCATGCGGAACTTTTTCTCATTACTTCTTCTTTTCTGTCTTACACTCACCCTTTTGTGACTCCTTCTTTCTTTTTTTCCTCCCAGTGTGTTTCCTGAATAATGGCTGCATTCATAGAGATATAACATATGTGCCACATTACTTTCTAGGACATAAACTGACAAAAAAGGAAAAAAGATAAAAACAAATCTTCTCTTTATTAATATAAACATGACATTTAAAGAAAAATAAAACAACAAAGTGATCAAATAATAAAACTACGAGTGTCCACTTTTGTAAATAGAAGCTACGAGGTTGTTTTTAGCTTACTGCTAGCTAGCTAGCACTAGCTAAATGAGGACCCCCCCCTACCCAGCCTCTTCGAGATACTGCAGAAACACTCAAAGAAAACAAAGTAGCTTTATAAACCATAAAAAGAAAAAGAGAGTTAGCCCATAGCTCAAATATGTAATTCTCTTGTGCAAAAACATAAATAGTGCCTGGAAATCTTAAAGACAAATACAGATATACTTCAGTGTTTTTTTTCTTCAGCAGAAAGCAAAAAAAAAAAGATGTCGTCCATTTTTTTTATTTGGACTAATCTAAAATTATAAATAATGGTTTAAAACTGCAGAAAAAGAAAATCAGAGGTAACCTGTTCTTTGCTTTTTGTGAACCTAGCTTAACACTAGCTCAAAACTAGCTAATACTAGCTAGCACAAGGCTAACACTTGCTTAGAACTAGCAAACACAGCCTTGTCAACACTCCATATGTCCCGATTCACCCATGTTTGCTTCTCCTTTTTTCAGTTTGTGAACTATATATATATATATATATATATATATATATATATATATATATATATATATATATATATATATATATATATATACATATACATATTTTTTTTTTTTTTTTTGGGGGGGGGGTCTTTTTGTGCCAATCTTTGTCAAATTGCACAGAATAAGAGTCCAGTCGTGTTAGCACAGCTAAGAACAGCTTATCAACTTAAAGGTAGAGAGTTAAAATTAGCTCTCCACAGCACAGCTAGCAGCTCTTTATTTAAGAGTTAGAAAATCTGAGATTTTTAATAAAAAAAGCTTTTTGTTTGTTTATTTTGTTTTTTGGTTCCTTTTTTTTTAACCTTTATTAAAAGCAGGAAAAGCTGCTATGTATGTATGTATGTATGTATATATATATATATATATATATATATATATATATATATATATATATATATATATATATATATATATATATATCAGCTCACAGTCCTGCAGTCGTACTTGAATCACTCTTTTATGCTGTGGTGTTACAGGTGTTTATTGCCTGCACTTCATAAATACCCTTTAGTTATTCATATGGATGAATTAAATATGATAATTTTTTAATTAATGAGCCACAAAGGTCCAGTTTGCTGGTGGGACTCTGTTTCAAAGAGGCGTCTAGACCACAGTGGCTCCTTTAAACCAGCTGATTCAATCTTTAACTTCTGAACTCGACACAGGCCGCGTTCACAGACTGACGTGACTCACACAGAGCAGAGACCTCAGTGTGAAGTGCTTTGCCAGGCTTTCACACCCTGAGTGCCATCAAATCTGTCAGTATGAGCCCAGACTCTGGAATAAAGTGGATTTATAAACAGCTGACCTTGTTGACGTCTCTTTAGCGTCTTTCATTGCGTGCCAAACAAGTGTAAAGCAGTTAAACAGATAAAGAGGATTTCATTCTGTTCAACACGAGACAGATGACCTGAGGATGACAGATGTAACCTCTCTCCTCAGCCAGGAATGAACCTTTTTTTCCAAACACACTGTATAATAATTATACCTCAAGAAGCCAAATAACTTCAGCTCAGGTTTTTCCATGTTTTGCTTATTAAGGTTGATAACCTTTCCAAACACTGCCCAACACTTAATACAGCCAGGGTTAGTCAGGGTTAGTCAGGGTTAGTCAGAGTTAGTCAGGGTTAGTCAGAGTTAGTCAGGGTTAGTCAGGGTTAGTCAGAGTTAGTCAGAGTTAGTCAGGGTTAGCCAGGGTTAGTCAGAGTTAGTCAGGGTTAGCCAGGGTTAGTCAGAGTTAGTCAGGGTTAGTCAGGGTTAGTCAGAGTTAGTCAGGGTTAGTCAGGGTTAGTCAGGGTTAGTCAGAGTTAGTCAGGGTTAGTCAGGGTTAGTCAGAGTTAGTCAGGGTTAGTCAGGGTTAGTCAGGGTTAGTCAGAGTTAGTCAGGGTTAGTCAGGGTTAGTCAGGGTTAGTCAGAGTTAGTCAGGGTTAGTCAGGGTTAGTCAGGGTTAGTCAGGGTTAGTCAGAGTTAGTCAGGGTTAGTCAGGGTTAGTCAGGGTTAGTCAGAGTTAGTCAGGGTTAGTCAGGGTTAGTCAGGGTTAGTCAGGGTTAGTCAGGGTTAGTTAGGGTTAGCCAGGGTTAGTCAGAGTTAGTCAGAGTTAGTCAGGGTTAGTCAGGGTTAGTCAGAGTTAGTCAGGGTTAGTCAGAGTTAGTCAGGGTTAGTAAGGACAGGTGTGTTTTACTGCAGCTCTTTATAAGAATGAATATGAATATTAATACATTTTAGCCAGCCATGGACTGCACATCAAAACAGACAGCACATGTTGTAACGGACTTATGAAGCCAAACCCCATGGAGTGCCCCCTGCTGTCTGGCTGCAGCATAGTTCCTAAACAAGCCCCCTTATTTAAACATAAGGAAATTTTCCTGAATACTTCCACAGGACTATGGGTCCCATTAAATTTCAGCAAAGTTTCTTGAAAACTTTCATGGGGATTTTAGCTCAGGAATATTGGAAATTTTCAGGGTTTTGTTGCCGTCAGGAAATTTCAGGAAATTGTCAGGAATTTTTTTTTTTAACCGACTTGAATTAAAATCATTGCATTAGAAATGTTTGAATGTCTGTTTATAACAAACCAAAATGTTTAATATTTATACAGATATATATATATATATATATATATATATATATATATATATATATATATATATATATATATATATATATATATGACCAGCTATATGCAGTTAATATAAAATCACAAAATGAACTCCTGTTAATTTCCAAAAGTTCCCACGAAAAGTTTTCAACTTTGAAAATTCTCTGAGTTTTCTGACCCTGTTTGTGAATAAGGTTACTGCTCCTGGTGACTGTAGTATCGTTTTAACCACGGTATGAGGTGCTTCGACCTGATCATTAACTCTGCCAACTAAATTTAATACACATGAGATAAGAAGCAGGAAATGATGTCAGAATGACTGCAGATGTTTTTCTCCTAACGCAGCAGAAACATGCTAGCTTCATTAACACCCGCCCCTCTGTATATTCAGACAATGAGGTCTTATTTATAGCAACCGATTATCCGCACACATGCAGACATTCAGAGGGCACGCACAGACACCACGGATCAGCTGATATTTGTCAACAATGATATCGTACAGGCTGTCGTTGTTGTTTTTGTTGTTCAGCCACAGGAAAGAAAAATCTGAGCAATGAGATCAGGAGGAATTTCTGTCACGCTGATGGGTGTTGTTTGTGGCGTACATGTGCCAGAGCCCAGATACCTGTAGGGGGACAACAAAGGATCGCGAGCAGACTGGAATAGTCCAGGAGAGTGGGAGCTTCATCACTGTAAGTGGGATTATTTCTGCTCTTTATTAAACACGGACATTATCCAGCAAACACACAAACGCAGCAGAGCAAAGGGCTTCATCAGGAGCTGCAGACGTCCTGCTTTGCTGCACATCGACTTCTCCTCTTTAAACGCAGCCGTGAAAAGATTTATGAGGAGCGAGGGAAACGAGCTAACAGTAAGAGTGCAGCTGAAGTATTTATAGAGTTTTTGGGAAAGAAGTCACAACACAACCACCTGTTCCTTTAAGTATTTACTACAGACCACCAAGAGAGAGAGAGAGAGAGAGAGAGAGAGAGAGACTATATATATCTCACAAGTCATTATTTATACTCAGTTAAGTATTAATACAGTAAAACATGTGAAGTTTTCTGTTAATTGTCCTGTTTGTCTTTATATTTAAAGTCTTCGTCCACACGATGAAACCAGGATCTGAAACAGAGCTTCAGTTCAGCTCTAATTGTTTTTCTCACTCAAGACCTCAGCTGAATCCATGCTCGTTATACGTGAGTAATCAATGATCGTGTTTATTGATCTTCAGCCCAAAGGAGGTGGTGGTCGGGGGGGGGGGGTCAGGCACCAGGGACAGGCTGCATAAATGACTCAAATCAATGCTCTCACACTAATTGGCAGAGAGCTGATAGAAGTGGGCGGGAGCTGTTGAGGTCAATGTTGAGGTCAACCAATGTGCAGAAAAGGTGATCAGTGGTGATCTAAGGAGCGGGTTACATGTGACCTTCACCTGCTCTCTGACTCATCATCAGGAGGAAGATGCTGAATCCGTAGTTTTACTCTGAGATGTAAGAAAAAAATCGATCAAATGCAGGACAGAGCTGTACGAAAGAAATCATCCAATCAGAACAGCTCTGGAAGCGTGACTGCTTTTAGTCCCTCTGTGTTTTTATCCCTGTGTTCCATCTGCTGCTGCTGCTGCTGGTTCCTACATGACTGTGACTTTAAACTGTTTTTATAAAATTACATCCTCTTATTCTGTGAAGCGTCTTTGAGCATCTGGAGAAGAAACGTTGAAAATATTCAAAGTCTCAAATTAAACATGTTTGGTTTCATTCTGTCATTCAGCAGCACAAAAAAAAAAAAAAAACCTAAAAACATTGCGAAATATTTTGGGTCTGAAAGAAAAAATCCTGCTACATGTTCAGCATGTCCAGGAGAAGTGTGTGTGCACTTTTCACATTTCTAACCCTTGTACTTTTTTAAATATTCAGCATTTTCCAAGTTATTTTGGCCCATTGAAATGAATAGAAATGTTCCGTCACCATGGAAACCACACAGCTGTCATGAGGGGTTCTGAGGTTCAACAAGCATTTCAACATCAATCGACCATCAGTAGATCAATAGACCGTGTGGATGCAGAAATATTCTCGTTCCAGTTCAGGTTTGTCGTTTTTTTTTTAGCAGAGACCCCAAAAAGAGTCCAGGGATTAAAGGGTTAATGCTGTTTTTTTTGTTGGGTTTTTTTTTTGTTTGCTGGCTCCAAACTTATATTTTTGCATCCCTTTTTTTTTCGAAAGCAGTTTGAAGCTTTGAGGCAGTGAAATGAACAATACGTGGTATGAAGAAGCAGCACAAGAGGAATAAGGAGATGTTTATATAAATATATATATATATCACCAAATGTTGTTTCATTTATGAGTAACTGCTGGAGCAGAATTTAACACTGATATCCAGAGGGATCAGATTGTTTTAGTCGTCTTATTCCATCGTTTGTTCATCGTTGCTCTTTGATATTCACAGTATTCTCCTCTCACCCGTTCGTCTGAACTGTGATTTGATTCTTGTGTTTATGATCTCCGGTTATATGATTGATTCTCTAATGTGCACAGAGACGATTTAAGCTGGAGAGCCTTACTTTATTATACATCCGTCATCGTTCAGTTAGGGCTTCGTCGTCACCCTGCACGCAGCATCCGTCGTGTTTGTTTCAGGGAGCTGAGAAAGAAAAAAAAAACAGCATGTGGAAATGAGAACGTGTGATGTGAGAGACCGAGGCCTCGGGTTAACAAAGGGAGCAGAGGAGAGAGGGGAGGATGGATGAGGCGGGAGAGGAGAGAAGGAGAAGTGAAAGATCAACACCTCCTTTATGAATCCAGACACCTGGGGCCCTGTGACCTCTGCCTCCTCCCTGTGAGTGGCAGGATGGTGGCAGGACTCAGATTATTGGAGCCCAGAGGTGTTTATAACAGATGTGTTTGTTTGTGTGTCTCACATAACAAGCGATGAAAAAACAAAAGAACATCGAGATTAAACAGCAGATTTAAATACGGAGCTCCATCCTCCCTGAACAAATCAAACTCAGCTTCCTCTGAGGAGCAGCAGAGTCTGTTACCCTGAAACCAGCCCTGCAGAAGTCTCCAGATCGACCCCAGGATGTGGCGCGCAGAACAAGTTACCAACAAGATGCTGTATGAGGGAAGACCAGCGAGGAGGATGAGACTAGCAGGATCAAGAGCTGCCAGCCGGTGAACTGGTGCTGTGGGAACCACGTCACAGGTGCAGATCAGGAGGGCGTCCAACATCAACATACATACATGTACAACAAGCCAATCCAATCATTATACAGCTCTCTGAATGACATCACTCGACACTGTGAATAGCTCAAACTGTTGCTGCTACTGGATGGACATTGTTTCTCATTTTTGTTTTGTTTATTATACGTCACCTTTGCTTTGTCCTAATATATGACCCCAATGCATGCTACTACCCTTGTTCTTTGCCCTGTACTGCTGCAATACATGAATTTCCCCTCTGGGGATCAATAAAGGATTAATTTATCTTATCTTATCTTATATTCATACAACACACTTTAAAAACAACAGGGTTACCAAAGTGCTGCACAAAAACACAAGAAATAAATCAGTAAAATTCAAATGTTAAGATAAATATAAATGGATATAAAAAGAATAAAAACTAAAAAAACATTAAAAAGTAAATAAATAAGTAAAAAAATTAAAAACAGTAAATAAATAAGTAAAAAAAATAAAACAGTAAATAAATAAGTAAAAAAATTAAAAACAGTAAAATAAAAAAGTAAAAAAAATTAAAAACAGTAAAACAAAAAAATAAAAAAAATAAAAACAGTAAAATAAAAAAGTAAAAAAATTAAAAACAGTAAAATAAAAAAGTAAAAAATTAAAAACAGTAAATAATTAAGTAAAAAAAATAAAAACAGTAAATAAATAAGTAAAAAAAATTAAAAACTGTAAATAAATAAGTAAAAAAATTAAAAACAGTAAATAAATAAGTAAAAAAAATAAAAACAGTAAATAAATAAGTAAAAAAAATAAAAACAGTAAAATAAATAAGTAAAAAAAATTAAAAACTGTAAATAAATAAGTAAAAAATTAAAAACAGTAAAATAAAATAGTAAAAAAATTAAAAACAGTAAATAAATAAGTAAAAAAAAATTTTAAACAGTAAATAAGTAAAAAAAATTAAAAACTGTAAATAAAAAAGTAAAAAAAATTAAAAACAGTAAAATAAATAAGTAAAAAAATTAAAAACAGTAAAATAAAAAAGCATATAAAAAGAACTAAGAAATATACATAACACAAGACCACACAGCCCTCATGCTGGGTTAAAAGACAAAGAATAAAAACAGGTTTTAAGACGAGATTTTAAAGTATGCAGAGAGTGTGTGTGTGTGTGTGTGTGTGTGGGTGGGGGGGTGGGGGGGGCTCATTCCTCAGTTTAAGGAGCTAACACTAAAAACACACGATCACGCGGGTCTTTTGTCTGCTTTTGGGGACGACGAGGTGTAACTGCTCAGCTCACCTTGATGCTCTTGACGGGGTGGAGACAAGTATGAGGTCTGAACTGAGGTTCCAGTTCCTTAAAACTTTCCTTAAAATTAAATTCCCAAATGGACAGGAAGCTGTCCGGATGCAGAACCAGGATGACTGTAACCATGGAGACTCTCGTCTGAGGACGACCTGGAAGCAGAGACACTTTACAGAAACATGAACAGGGTTAAACCTTTGAACATGATAAAAATATTATCTTTATTAACAGAAACTCAACATCAAGACAAGATGAGATGAGAGCGAGACTATTCAACCACAGGAACCATGTAAAGAACTAACTGTGAAATGTGCACAGACTGATATCGTGTTTTCCGTGTATGTTTCCTGGTTCTGAAGCTTTTTGTCTCCGTACTGAAATCTCATCCCCTGGTAACTGTGTTCACATGGTTTGGTTCTGTACTCTGAGGGTTTTAAATGGGTCATTGTTCTGCAAACTCACCAAGTGCTGCCTGCAGCTTAAAGTAAAAAACAAGAGCAGCGAGGCACCAAACCTTGATGTTTTCCTCTGCGCTGCGAAAAGTTTCCAGAGTTAAAGACTTTTCTGTCAGACGTGCAAACAGTGAGATCAAGTAACGCATCACGTCTCCTGTCAGGAGAGCTCAGAGTTTAAGAGGCAGGCGGCTGGGGCATCGTTAGAGGCTGCAGCCTGCAGAGCCTGCTGCAGATGCTCTCTGTGCTCATCAGGCTGAATCTGAAGACTTCTTCTCTCACATATCAGGATGAGAGGTCACGGCGGGGTCATGGCGGGGTCAGGGAGCGCGTGCAGAGGTGATATATTTATAAAACTCTCTGTCTGTTTGTACGGCTCTTTATTTCTGTTAATCACCCCCTGCTTCTCACCCAGAGCCCTGCGGAGCCTTCTCTGTCTCTCTCCCACTGGGATCCAGCTGCCTGACTGGAAACGTCTGCCATTAAGTCAGACTACAAAGGACGACAGACAGCCTCAGCGTCCCTCAGTTTGCCCCGTCCTGACCTCCGTGAAGCTAAAAATGACTCTGATCCTTCTCTCTACTCTTTCACAGTGAGGAAAAAATAATCAAAGGACGTCATTTTCAGTCACTTTCTTCTCCTGTAAGCTTTTCACTCCCCTCCCGACTCACAGCAGGATAATTTAATGTTTCTGCACTTAGAGCCGAGTAAAAATCAGCTGTTATATATTAATCTAGTAAGACTGCTCCCGTGTATCTGAGGGGTGACCCTGGGGTGGCACAGCCCCTTATTTAGCTGATTGGGGTGCCACCCAAGGGACCGCTCCTTTTTCTTACTCTGTAATTGGTTCAGTCAGAGTTTACACTCCTGGATCTAAACCAGCCAATGAGACTCTACTGCAACAGACGGCCGTTTGAAAACATAAATGTCTCCATTCAGAGGGAAGAGGACACCGAGAGGTCGACCCAAAACATTTCAGCAGCTCTGAGCCGAAGGATCTGAAACGAAGGCCGTCACTGGAGCCAATAACCATCAGACGGCGTCTGAGAGAGACGAGCTCAAAGAAGAACAAACCTCTTCAAAGACCTCGTCTCCTTCAACGACACGAAATCAAGAGCAGCAAACATGGGACACTGAGAGGAGGAAGAAAGTTTGATTCTCTGAGGAGAAGAAACGTCACCTTGACGTCCTGATGGCGTCAGCGTTCCTGACATGGCGAGGAGATCCCACTGGAGATGGTTTCTAGGCGGCACAGTGGAGGGGGCGCCATCATGATCTGGGCTGCTGTTTCCTTCAATGGAACAATGGAGCTTCAGGTTGAACAACAGTCAGCCAGTCCAGTCCAGTCAATCAAAAATCCAGTCGGTGTTTTACGGCTGGTTTGTGGTAAATGGTAACCAATCAGAGCGCTTCACACTGCCAGACACGTCTCCCAAACCCCGGCTTTCATGGCAGAGGCTGCTTTAGTGAGGGACCATCAGTATTACCTGACCTCACTTACACACACACACACACACACATATATATGTTTATGTACATAAATGACACATTTTCAGTTAAAGCAGGTTTGACTTTCAGGGGTTTCCGTCCTCTATCTTTACCGTCTGTCATGTTTGTGGTTTGTGTGGGAGCTTGAGCCTGGAGGAGGGGACACATGGACAGGTCACAAACCTCTTACAGGCCCAACATGTAGAGACAAGCGACCACTCACACACACTCACACACACTCACACACCTACGAGCAATTTCAACTCACCAGCCGACCCACAGGGAGACTGAGCTCCACGTAGAGGTGAAGAGGTGAGGCCACAGCAGCAGCAGCTCCTGGTGGAGACAGAAGAGGTGAATCAAGTGTGTTTGGACATGTTGAAATCATTTCAGTGGCTTCTTATAGTTAAAAGCAGCAGAGGTGTGTCTGTGTGTGTGTGTGTGCGTCATGGTGTGTGAACGTATGACTCTGCATGATCAAACACGTCATGTGTGTTTCACTGATCCCCCGAATCACAGAGGGATCAAACAGAGACAGGTGAAGCTAGTGCTGCACATCCGACACACACACACACACACACACACACACACCTGCATAAGTTTTAACGTCACCTAGAAACAGAAAGAGAGGTTTTACAAGTACAGCAAAACATGAATGCATGTGTGTGTGTGTGTGTGTGTGTGTGTGTGTGTGTGTGTGTGTGTGTGTGTGTGTGTGTGTGTGTGTGTGTGTGTGATTTGCCATCTGCACAGCAGCATATATGAAAGCACTCCAGAAGGTCATCCCCAGCGCCCAGGAGATCACTGGCTGCCCTCTCCTCCCCCTCCTTCAGTGAGCTGTGCAGCTCCTGCTGCCTCAGTGAAGCTCTGAGCCTGTTATCAGATCCATCCAGTCCTGGACGCTTTGGGTCTGAACTGTTTGACTGTCAGGATGCTAAAAACACTAGCGAACAGACAGAAAAAGAGTAGATTAAGAAAATGTTTGTTTTGGTTTCCCCTCAGGGAGAGTTAGCTCTAAAAGCATCTTTGTGTTTATTTGTTAAACTGATGCTTAAACTTCACTGTTTGCTTGAGGTGAACAGTGACAGTAAAGGTATTTATTAATTTAAAAGAAGCCAAGACTGACCTGCCACAGCAAATCAACCAGGATCCAGCTGATTGGTTCATTTTCACTAAGCCCCGCCCCCCTCCTCTCACTCAGACAACCAATGAACATTCAGTGTCAGGCGCTATGGCAGGAGGACATTATGGTTTATGGGGACAGAAAGATCACAGATCATCTAGAAGTCACCAGCAGGGTCTGAACTCCTCATTGGAGGATATATGAATCATTTTACTGCTGAAGGTCCATAAAAAGCTTCAGTTACAAGACAAAACTTCCAGGTCCCAGAGCAAACCTGATAAACCACATCTGGTTCCATCAGCATCTCAGACAACAAGACAGAGGATCAGCATCGGTCAGGAGAAAAATCTGACCTCCTTTTTACCATCTTTACCAAGAGAGTCTCTGTTAGTTTGGAGCTACAGGATTTACACTGAATCATTCAGCAGAACGATTGACAACCTTTGTTATCTGGGCTGTTACAGATAAGCTAATGAAGCTAAGCTAACGTTAGCTTAACTAGAGCCCTTTGGACAACAGCTAACAATGATGGACGATCACCAAAGAACAAAACAGGCCAATGAGCTCCAACAAACAAAGAGACATGATGAACAACACAGCTAGGAGCTAACGCTAGGCTAACTTTAGCTAATGTTAGAGATGTTAAATAACTTTATACCTTGGTGCCTTTTCTACTTTCAACCTGCTTATGATTCAGCTGTGCAAAATACATTTTCTTGTAGTTTTTCCCAGGTCTTAATATTTTGTTCAGGCTTGTACCAGGAGAAGTTTCTCAGATTGGAAAAAAAAAAGCAGTTTTAACCTTTGCTGAGTTTATTATTTTCCACTCTGAAGAAAGAAAAACATGGTTAGTTATATTTTCCCCACTGCCTGCATGTTTTTCACTTCCCTCCGCTGCACAACAAAGAGTCTGATTTCATCTGGTCTGAAGTGAAAGTCTTCAAGGTTTTCATCTGCAGAATCTCTGAACCTTCTCAGCCAATCACCTGGTGAGTCAAACTGTGATTGTTAGAAGTCACGACAGCATAACGTAGCGGTACAACCAACAGACCTCTGCAAGGAGACGCCACCAGGGTTCAGATGGTTTTAACGGAGTCTGTACAGACATCTGTAGCAGGTGCAAGGTCGTGATTTATGATTCATTTTAAAGATTGAAAAAATCGACAACAGTTTTTTTTTTCATGGTAAAGGTTCTGATGAGTCTGTGACCCAAAGATGTTTCATTCTTCCCACAAAATGAACGACTGGAATGAAAACTCCCTAAAGCCTGTGGAGCTCTGCAAATATCTGCAGAATAGTAAAACTTTTTCAAGAAAGTTCATCTTAAAGGAGATTAAAGATACGGAAATGAGGAATAGAGGTGAGGAATTCTGGGAGTTTTCAAAGTTGGAAACTTTCCATAGGGATTTTTGGAAATTAACAGGAATTTTCTAGGATTTTTTCGGAAAAGCATTTTTACCTGTTAATATAAACGTATAAATATTACAGATTTTGTGGTGTTACAGCAGAAATACATGCAAACATGTCTAATGAAATATTTTTAATAACATACCAAAAAAAAAAAATCCCAGGATTCAAAAAACAAACAAACAAACAAACAAAAAAAAAGGTGACAACAACAGAAACAGAAAATCTTCATGAAAATTTTCAGAAAAACTTCCCGAAATTTACTGGAAATTTTCCTCCCATTTCCAACAGTTTCTGAAGGATTAGTAGTCAGGTATGTTTCAGTGAGTGAAGTAACTTATGATACTTGTCCAGAGTAAACGGAGACACAAACTTTAAGAAAAAAACAAACAAACAAAACAACAACAACAACAAATTATATTTAAAAGAAAAACTGTAATTCTAACAGTGAGGATAAAAGGCTGTAAGAGGCCTGGATGTTACTGAGAGACACTCACCCACTGGTTTCTAAAGAGGTCTTATGAGGCCTGGTGGTGTTGGCCGCCATGTTGGAAATTCAACTTAAAAAAAAATAAAATACCAAATTATCTTTTAAGAGCCTGATAGTGTGAATGTGTCTCTGTCAGCTCCCGGTGTTCCAGTTTAAAGAGTGACCCTGTAAACTGGTGACCTTCAGCTGAACGTGTCAGTGGATATCCAGCTTACACAGAATAAGTCCTCAGGACTTCATCTGATTGATTTATTATCTCTAAAAATACTCTCATTAGATAAGTATTTAATGATAATCTAAAAACATTCTAGATGAAAGCGTCTGTCTGAAAGGTAATAAAACCAGCACGAGCTGAATCTCCTCCAACAGGCGAGCTGTGGTGTCTCTTTGTATCGCCCTCTACTGGTTGAGCGGTGTAGTACAACTACTTTTATTTCTTCCCCATGCATCATGACCTGATTTGTATGATCATCACAGGACTTCAGGTTTCTCAAAGTGGTGTTGACATCAGGATTTGAATCTCTCGACATGACGAAGCAGGAGAAACCGTCCTCGTTCATGAAGGTTTGTTTCCGTCTCTGTTTGGTGAGGCTCTTTTCTGTGTTTGTGAATTTTTATGCACTTCCACAGAAGACAACATCCGCCTGATTTGGAAATATGAGCTTAATAAGGAGGACAGAACGAGCTGCAGCGTTGATGGATCGTCTCTAACTAATGCTGCACATGCATGGAACCAGATTTAGTCAAATTGAGATAATTCGATTCGTTTCTTCGTCTCTCAGCTTGTTTTTCTCCCGGTAACGACGGTTTGGTGACGTTGCTGCAAACTGGGACTCTGCTGATCCGTCAACACGCTCTCCGCTCGGCCAAACCCCTGCTTCTTATTAGATTTCACCCATAAATAAGTGATGACTTTGCACCTCCCCCACCTCCCTCCATCTCTCTCTTTTCATCTCACCCTCTTCAGGCAGCTGTGGAGGACACTCAAGGTTGAACAATGTGATTCTGTGTGTGTGTGTATTTGTGTGTGTGTGTGTGTGAACTGTGAAACAGAGAGCAGAGATCAAAGGACACAGCGGGGGTCCTGGTTTCATTCCAGGAGGCAGGAGCTGATGGATGTTCGTCCAGAAAATGAAAAGGAGATAAACAAAAACAGGCAGAGAGTTTAAAAAGGAATAAAGGAACATATTAGTGTAACAAAGTGAATTATAATAAATAAAAAAAAACATCAACAATATTCGTCCAGGCCTCAGAAAGCCTGGACCAAATGAACTTCTTGTAGAAATGGGTCACAGCTCAGGGAAATAAAAGAAGAATGTCCTGGATGTAGATCTCTAGATGACATCATTTCACAGGAAGGATCCGTCCAATCACAGCATGTTAGCTTTAACATGAACCTTGAGAGCTTTCATGCAGCATTACGCTTCTTTATAAGTTTAAAAACACTTACTGGGGATTTATTTCTTTAAGTGTCTGAATAATTAATATGAAAAGAAAGAAAGAAATTCTTGAAGTCCAGAATAAAACCTTCATATTTTTATAGTGCTGGTTCAGCTGCTTCACTGCAGTAATCTGAGAAAACAGTCAGTTAGTTCTGTCAGACACGTCTGCTTTAAGTAGAAACAGTCGGTGGTGATGTGAGATCTGCCGTTAAATTCAGAGAAAGGAGAGAAAACGTCAAGCTGACAAGAAAGCAGCTTCACGTCTCTGTTCCTCAGTATCTGAGGTCGGATCTGTGAGGTCTGTCTGTCTGAAGTGGATCACAGCGCCACACTGTGGTGATGTCATGACTCTTAACAAGGCGTGTGTTTGTTTTGGAAATGAATGGAGATCAGATCTTCTTTTTAACACTACTTTTCTTTTTTTTTTTTTCAAGACGACTTTTTACTGGATACAACGTGAGGAGGTAAGGTATTTATCAACAGTTACACAGAGCTGAGGCCTGGACTACGAAGCTCGATTAACTCATCCAGGATCTCTCTCTGTTTTCTGGGTTGACTTAACGAGACATCCGCAGTCCTGATAAGCGGTACTACGAAGCTGGATATCAACTCGCTGAGTCAATCCAGAGTCTTCCAGCCTTGATCAGAGCGCGCTCACATTAAAGGGCGGAGTTTGCGGCTTCTGACCAATCACAAAGATGGAAAAACCCTGCCATGCGGCGTATTTCTCAATGGAGGAGCAGCTGGTTACTCTGCGAAGATACAAGGAATTCAAACACGTTATACAGGCCAAACGCAACACTGCAGCTGCAGCAAAATCCATGAAGGAATGCTGGCAGAAATTTAACGACTCTGTTAATGCGTAAATTCGTGAGATTATCCAAAATTAATTCATAGGACAATATAAACGGACAGCACTCTGATCACTCAGTTTGACTTTATTACAGCACAGACGTTTGGAGCAGAGCTCTTCATCAGTGCCCTTCCTTTGGTTTATATTTTCCATTGAGTTCTGAGGCTCAACACCCCGTCTGAGCGTGTTTTGTGTTGGAATATTAATAAATAAAATTAAAATCAATACTAATTCTTAACTCCCACGTAGTTGCGCGTTCGATAAATTCCTGTTTCTGCAGTTCTGCCATGTGTGACCATTATTATTAACATCATTATTTAAGATGCAAACAGTGGAGCTGAACGGACTTGAGGAACAAGTATAAAAACCTCCTTCAAAGCGGTCAGTGAGGCTTTATTTCTTCACTCTGTCTCTGATGTTTGGATGAAATCAACTGAATTTATTTATTTATGGATCCATCAGCTGACAAATGAAGTTCAGACCATTTGATGAAAATCTGAATCTCTTGTACAGAATGACCACGTGAACATTAAAAGGATCGCATCTCTCCCTAAAAACTCTCTCTCTCTCTCCTGAGCGCTCTGCACACCAACATCGACAGGATCTTCTAAAAATGGGCGGGGTCTTTTACAAGAAAGCTGATTGGTCAGGAGGTGTTGTTTCTCTACTCATTGATCTCTTATCAAGATCTTAACCTGCTCCGAAGCAGGTTAGCCTTTCAGCATAAGTTGCCACGGCGATTCATCTCGGTAAGAAGTGAACCAGCTTCGTAGTACAGAAAATCCAGGGTTAACCCAGAAGTTATCTCGCTAAGAGAAAATCCAGCTTTGTAGTACAGGCCTCTGATGTTTGAAACATGACAACAAGTAAACTTCTTTGTATCTGAAGGCTAAAATGTAACGTTAGTGAATCCTTACGTCCTGCTCATCAACCAATCAGAGCTCACGTAACCTCACTCTTCATTTTACTGACAGACTTTCAAGTTTGATCAGATTCCAAACAGATGAAGAAATCTCAGGAAAGAAAAATGCAACATCCTTCAAATTTAGCTTGAAGAATAATAACACCCAGACCTGTGCAACCTGCCACTCTGAGCTTATTACTGCACATATTTAGATCAATATTCCAGTACGAGATAATTACCCCCAAAAATGTGCGTAAATAGCTTCAAACAAACCCTGATAACTCTTCAGTCATTGATCCGAATCTCACCAAAGAGGCAGGATGCACAGCTCTGTTCATGACAAAAACAGCCTGAAAGTTTCAGCCTGTTCTTCTTTTTTTATAGTGTTAAAGAAATCACAGTTTTTAGACCATTAAACTGTCAAAATGCAGAATTTGAAAAAATGGACCTGAAGTTTAGATCCTCTGTTGGTCACATCAGAAGGCTCCTGGCTCATAGGAAGGATCTTCTCTTTCGTCCATATTTTTTCTACAAAAAAAGAAGAAAAAAAAGAAAATGAAAGTCACTTTGTCGACACTACTTCAGGTGATTCGGTTCAGCAGTGAGAAGAGAGATCTGTGTTTTCTCTGCTGGCGGGGGGGATTTCTTGGATTTATTTTGTAGTAATGTTGGACACTGGAGCTGGGGAACATGGGAAATGAAGTCTTCATCCCAGAAAAACATGACAGATTTCAGCTGAGGGGGCGACTGCAATCAACACCAAACAGTCAGGAGGTCAGAAACCCTCAAAATTAACAAACGGATCTTTAAAGTCGCCTGAACGAGAGGCGGCAGTAGCTGTGACTAGCATTAGCATCGATAAATAAACATGATACAAATCCTTCCTTTGAGCTTAAACCTCTTTTAACACTGATATTAAATGTTCTCATTATATGGAAGTGATGGAGAGTGAGCTGAGTCGTATCAGCCCGACAAGAAAGAGGGTTTTAATAGCAGCGTGACGACGCTTCACTGAACACCAACAAGGAGGAGGAATAAATGAAACTGTTGATAGTGAAACACACACAGATGGATGGATGGACGCCACAAAAATCACTTCTTTTAAATAGAGATGTATAAAGATAATAAACGAACAAAGTGAGATGAATTTTGGATCGTCTTTATGTTGTGTTTTAATTTGGCGGGACGTGAACACTCAGAAGGAATCCTGCTACCATCTGCTGTCATCCTCTTTGTCTTCTTTATTTCCCCCTCTCTCTCTCTCTCTCTCTTACACACACACACACACACACACACACACACACACACACACACACACACACACACTTCCTCTCTGCTGTCACTCCTCTTTACAGCTCCCCTTCAATCTGTCTCCAGTTCATGGTTCAGTATGACAGTCACATGTTGACTGGGTCAAGGTCCGTGCTGCTTGAGAGGCTGCTGAGAGAATAAGTAAGAAGCTGTCACAGTATGTCTCTCTCTCTCTCTCTCTCTCTCTCTCTCTCTCTCTCTCTCTGTGCTAAGTGAGTGAAATGATAGAGGGAGAGAAAAGGCGTTCAGTTTATACCCACAGTGAGCTTTCACACCATCCAATCTAAATGTTTGGAATCTAAATTAATTTAATTTGCTCTTAATGAAGGCCGTGTGGGACGGGCGGGTTGCTTTCAGTGCAGTGTGTGTTATAACTCTTTCTTGTAGCGTGTTAATGGAGCCATCAGAAGCAGCAGATAAGAAGTAATAAATATTTAAATAGTTCTTTTTTTTTTTTCATGAGAATGTTTTTGAAGTGATATCTTCTTCGGTCGTGGTGCGAGCTTTTGTGGAGCGGGCACATCCAGAGAGAGTGTTAATGCATTAAATAAAGACTTGTATTTCTGTATTTCTACATTTCTTTATTTTTCAGATTCTGCTTCATATATATATATATATATAAATATAAATATATATATATATATATATATACATATATATATATATATATATATATATATATATATATATATATATATGTGTGTATATATATATATATATATATATATATATATGTATATATATGTGTGTGTGTATATATATATATATATGTGTGTGTGTGTATATATATATATATATATATATATATATATATATGTATATATATGTATATATATATATATATATATATATATATATATATATATATATATATATATATATATATATATATACATACATATATATATATATATATATATATATATATATATATATATATATATATATAAAATCATACTTGAGTGCTAAGAGTGTCTGAGGCCAGAGGAACTCCTGGAAATCGTTCCACACTCGGGGAGATAAAGAGGTGAGCCTGAAGATGTGAGAAAAATGAAATGGAAAATGAAATTCATTCTCGTTTGTATTTCTCACTTACTTCATGATTTATAGGATTTATTATTTTGTAAGATTTCAACTTTCCAAACTGAGCTTTGAATCAAATGGAGAATAAATGAAACACCTCTTTGGTCACGTTTGTCCGAAAAAAGGAAAAAAGTAACTTTTAAAAAATAAAAATAAAAACTACTTCCTCTGTCAGACTCTGTTCATTATTCAGATTATTCTATGCATGCTGTTAAAAATGAAAGGCAGCGTATTTATGTGTGACTTCAGTATCTATGCATAAATTTAATCGATTAAGATGCGACACAGATGTGCTCTTTATATGCTTTTTGTCTCTTTAAGCCCACCGTAGTTAGGCTGCTACAGTTTGACACCCCTTTGCTTTTGAATCGTACATTTTACTTAAAAGAAAAATCCAGCTCAGCTGTTAGCAACATGCATGTGAGTCAAACAGGCGTAAGCTTTGAGCTAAGCATACAGGCGCAAGCCGCAGAGCACTGATAGGTTTTTATTTATGAAATACTTTTGAAGTAGTTTAAGATTAGTTTTTATAAACTCTTTGGTGGCTGGAAGTTTTGAGCTGATGGGAGCAACTCAGATTTTGAAAACAATGTGAAAGAACACTGTGGAAACCATCACGCTTTTTAAAGCTGGTTGTTGCATCAAGGCCCCGTTTACATGACAACGGTTTTAGGATGAAACTCAAAGGTATTGTTGCGTTTCAGCCAGCCTAAAATGGAAACAGCAATCTGGATTTTCTGACGTCATGCTCCGCTTTGCACATTACGTTCTCAGTGTGGCGACTTAAAGTGCCATGCGCAATCTGGACAACAGCAGTAACAATGGCGGACTGCCCTGTTGTGCTTGTGCTGCTGAATCTGTTGCTCCACTTCTGCACTCAGCGAATTTCAGTCAGCGTTTTCAGTCCTCCAGCGTTTCCATGTAGACGCAGATTTTTTTCTCATTTTTTTTCATTTTTAAGTGAAACGTTGTCGTGTAAACGGGCCTGAGAGAAAACCTATTAAAAAAGTTCCTGATCTCACTGCTGACACATTTTTATGAGTCTGACTCGCCTTGAAGTCCAACATGTTAAAGATTCAGTCGGGTCACAAACAGGACTTGCTTCAGCCATGAGGTCGTCCTCTACTGTTTGTTCTTTCTGAGACACACGCTTAAAGGCATTAGAAATATTTCAGGTATTCAACCTCTCAGCCTCTTGTCTCTGAGTTAAAAGCTCATTTGTTTGAATATTTATATGGTCATTAAAAACAGGAAGTACCTCACACCAGGGATGGAAAGAGAACTTTAATGTTCCTGCTTTCAGTCTTTTTTGAGTCTGAGCTGCTGTCCATGGTGCTGATCCACACACATTAAGAAGATGAAGGGGAAGATTTAAACCACAATAAAGTACAAAACATGATAGTGTGACTTCATGCCCAGAATTTGATCCAGATTATAGTTTTGCCCTTGAATGTTATTCAATAATCTTTCCTCAGTCGAGAATAATCAGATGAGAGAGAGGACAGGACCCGCCTCCGGCTCTACGGACAGAAAACCATCTGTTTAAAAGTCTACCTCAAGGAGATCAATCTCAGTAACCATCAGGATCCCTTTGAAGCTCAATATCGTCTGTCAGTGAATTATAGTCTCACTCATTCAGCTCTCCTGAGATTTATTCAGGGAAAATCAGACGGCAAGATTGACGTATTCAGAGGTTAAAACCAGGGCTGTGAGGAGCGCTGAAATATTCTGCTCAAATACACAAAGAGTTAATGAGGTGTTTTTTTTTTCTTAAGTCAAAGTAGCAGGAAATCTACTGAAGTAAATTTTTTTAAGAGTGTTTCTTTAAAATCTGCTTAAAGTGCTGAGTGCTTGTTGTTAAATGAGGGTGTGTGGAGGTGTGAGCTGTCAGTCAGAGCTGAGCTCCAGATGCAGTCTGAACATCTCTTCCTGTGCTGATAGTTGAAGTGGAACCAACAGCAGAGCATTAATGTGACAACAACACAGATTCAGCTTGAAGCTCCTGAATATTTGAGTTTCCTCTTTGTTTTTATTCGGACCTTTGGAGATGCTCCCTACACCAAGAGTTCACTATGAAGAGTCCGGATTGCAGGACTTCAGTGTGTTCTTCTCCTCCTCTACGTTAGTGAGACAGTCTAACCAGGTGTTATCAGGTAACTTCCTGTTATTTCGTACTATACTAACTAGACTGAATTAATCGCTGCAGTTCCTCCTTCAGCTGCAGTCGTGCCTTCCTGTTTCCTTCCTGACACACAGTAATAATCAGACTGAGTGATTACATTACACTGAAATGAAGCTCTCACTCAGATTTGCTTCACATTGTAATTTCAGTCATATGAAGACCTCTAGTGGTTGAAAATGATACTACATGCAGGCTGAAGCCTGAGATTTACGGAGGAACGTGCAGAGCTGTTTGTTTTTGGTAACAAACTTTAACTGGATGCAGATATCAGCAGAGCTTCGAGGATGATGGAGGAGTTACGACTGGTCACAGAAATATCATTCTGGAATTGATTTTTCTTACACATTTATTCTGGATTAAGTATTAAAAAAGGTGCCAGCTTCCCTGAATTGTGCAGAAGAAAACAGGGTTTTACAGTTTATTGCTTTATGATCGTACCGAATCGTTCTAACAAACACTTGGCGTCTAATGGCTCCATCGTAACTTCCTCCATGTACAGTGTAAATTTAGACACGAGTGTACGAGTTGGAGGCTGATGGATCGAATCTTGGGAATGCCAATCATACATCATCAGTGAAACAGAAGAACTCCCCCCATCCCTCAACAACTCTCTGAAGTATTATTAAGAACTTAATCCCTGACTGCTCGGGTGAACTCCCCCCCAAGGGCCAACAGAATCAATGTATGCGCGCATAACCTCAAGTGACCCGCAGCAACTACTGCTGCTGTTATTGAGCTGGTACAGAAGACAGTTACAAACAGCTTAAAGACATTTTAAATGTTAAACTGAGGTTGGAAAGAAATGGATCCTAATTTCCCAGTGAATAGAAAAAAATAATTTTATTTAAATGTTAAAAAATACAAAAAAATGAGCTACATTTTAACATCATTTCACCTCTGGTTACCATAGTGACACCATAGACCAAAAAGACCAAAAACAAATAAGACCATCAGTGAAATGTTTGATCATTTCTATGCTTTCATTTTTATTGTTATTGGATGATTGACAGCTGGCTGTGGAAACCACAGTGTCTTACTGGTTAAAGGACTTTGTGAGGACTTTCTAAGTGATCTTGAAAAAGTCTTCAAAGGCTAAAACATGAGCGAAAGGCTAAAACCATAGTCTAAAAAATGATGGACGCAGTCTCTGCGAAGTCACCCGTCTGTTTCTGAAAGGGACTTTTGAAGCAAATCAGGTGGAGCGGCCATATTGGAAATGAGGTGGGCTTTGAGTCTCCACTAACAGCTATAGGGCGTCCGTCAGTCACATGATCTGAGCTGTGCCTCTGATTGGGGGAACTCGTGACCTTATTATCTTCCAAACTGCCGAGTTACAAAAAAATTCCTCCACAAAATCAATTCAAACCACACAGCAGCTTTAAGGGTATTTAAATTCAATGTGAACATAGATAATGTTCATATTAGAGTTAACACATGTATTCCTGACAGTGCAGCAGTGTCTTATTACAGGTTCTCACTGAGGAGCTGCTGATGTTTGATTCACGCCTCCCAGACTGAGAACATCGTCCCTGTCAGAGCTCAACCAGGAGCAGATGAATCACCTTCAGCTGGCTGGACTGCTGGACTCATTAAAGAGTTGAACACACACGCACACACACACACACACACACACACACACACACACACACACACACACACCTGTGTTCCTTTTAACCACGCTGACCTCAAAGCATATGACAGAGAAAAGGACAGAAGCTGCTGTGCCTTTTGTGATTCTCATCATTCAATCATTCTACATGAATGTCTTTATTTTTACATTATTCTGAAGTATATTAAATATTTGATCTTAGCAATAAATAATAATAAATCAGTGCATCCATTAAACTAATTAGATAGGAGTTTTAAGAGGCGTCTTGTTGTCCTTTCTCTCTAATGTGAAATTCAGCCGTCTTTGGCGCCTCCTGCTGGCTGAAACATGATAAGCTTAGAAACGGTTCCTGAACTAATGTTGACTGGATGCACATTTCCTCTACAGTTTTTCATGCCTTTACAGACACTTCTTAGACTGAATTATATCAAATAAGACAAAATAAACCATAGAGTCTCTCAGTTTAAGAACAAAATCACAAACACTGGCAAGAGAATCAACATGAACCAGCGCTGCTGGAAAGATTTAGGTATGAATCTCCTTTAACTCCAGACAGGATGAGGAGTGAAGGTAATGGATTGTTTTTTTAAACAAGTAAATAATTCACTGTGCAGCTCTAAATGAATATAGTTTTTAAAGAGGGGGTATTGTGCTTTTTTTTTTTTTTTTTTTTTTTTTTTTGAGGCTTTAGACTGTCCTCGTGGTTCCCCTTGTAGTGGCTTTACATGATCAACAGCTCAAAAATGTCCTTATTTTTCTCTCAGTGGTGTTTTAGAAAACCTTTATTTCAACCTCTGTCTGAAAACGTTTCATTTTTGCTGCTGTCTCTTTAAGGCTTCCCGCTCCTCAAACCCATTCCTTCTGATCAGCCAGCCCTCTGAGAGCCTGTCAGGGTGCAGAGTTACAGACAGACCTCAGTGTTTGAGGCCCTCTCCTCCAACATGTCATGAGCCAGTTAGAAAATCCTTGCTAATTTGCTAATTTTAGAACTAATTTCAACAACATATAAATAAGCAGTGGTGTGAAAATTCAATATGTTAAGCATTGTTACTTTATATCCATGTTAAAATACAAGAAAGCAGAATACCCCCTCTTTAAGTTTTATTTATCTTTTTATAGATGACATTTTGAATTTTACTCTTTATAGACATCAAAACATGGTCCCAAAAAGTACAGCAAAACATGAATGTATTTGTGTGTGTGTGTGTGTGTGTGTGTGTGTGTGTGTGTGTGTGTGTGTGTGTGTGTGTGTGTGTGCGCTGCTTTAATTTCCGCCTTGATGACAAACAGGGCTTCAATAATTCATCCCTCTGTCTCCCTCTTGTTTGACAAATAGAGGCCACGTCGTCGATACCAAACCTGATGACAGAACAATAAGAAGCTCCGTCAGCTTGACCTTTTCCTCTCCAGCTCTCATTTATTTATTTATTTTTTCTTGTTTCTTTTTGCAGCATTTCTCTTTTATTGGACAATATACAACAACCGCTGACAGGAAGTCAGAGAAAACAGACATTATGACACCCAGGAGGACGGTTGGTTGTCCACTGAAAATAACGAGCTGGTTCAAACATAAAAAGATGAAACATGTTCAGGGGAAGGGATAGAAAAAAGAGGTTTGATAATAAAAGTCCTGCTGCATCCTGGACAAAACTCTGTGTTCTAAAGCAATTTTTTCATCATTTTATTTTATCCTGATTTTGTTCGTTTCTAGTATTTAAAACCACATATTTACTGTACAAATTTTCAATCAATGATGTCTCCAAAAAAAGCCTTACTTAAGTGAAGAAGGTAATTTAAAGAAACCTGCTCTGCAGGGAAGAAGCCTCACTGTTTTTACACTCAGGATGTTGAACTGCAGATGAATAAAGTATTTTATTGAACCAGATGTGGATTAATATCACAAGCTGACCAAAGTTACAAAACTGCAACCTCATAGCCAACTCAAACCTTTTTACACTGTTTTTGTTTTCTCGTTTTTTGACTATTTATTCTGCTTTCTTGTACCTCCTCCTTTTCTTCAGGCCTCCTGTCACCTCTTTAAAGCTTCTAAACCACAACGTGTACCCCACTCTTTCCACAAACAAAAATTAAAACAGTTAGGATTTATGTTTCACACTGAAATTTTTTCACTTCTGTTTCTGTGACCTGTTTACACTCTGAGCTGTTCAATCAATCAATCAATCAATCAATCAATCAATCTTTAGATATATAGCACCAATTCATAACAAACGTTATCTCAAGATGCTTTCCAAAAGCTTTAACGAATCCCAAATCGGTAATTCTCATCTTTTCTAATTCTACTTATTTCAAAATAAATAAAAAAATAATTCTAAAAATAATCTTTTTGCCCTGAATTTTGAATAGGAGCATATGTACCAGTCTGATCATGCTCATCTCCACTTTTCAAGCAATGAAGCAATGAATGATGATTTTTTTAAAAAACAACAAATAAATAAATAAATAAATAAATAAATAATTTAAAAAAAAAAAAACTTTTGTTCCTGGAAATGCTTGACAGTGTGATTTTTGTGATGAGGGCATCCTTCCACATCTGAAAATGGTTTCAGTTTCTCTCTATGTCATTACAGAGCACCTCAATTTTGGGTGTACCCAAAAGTAGGGTGTTCTGTCATCTGACCCCAAAAGAGGCCTAAGTATGTATATGTGTGTGCGTTTGTGCTTATTTATTTATTTATTTATTCCATCTAAATATTGTAGTTGGAACTATAAATTCAATAATAACAATATCAGTCAACATTCAACAAAAGTCATTCTTTTTTATTTTAAATATCCTAATATTAGTTATTAGTAGTATTTGCATGTCTCTTGTTCCTCTTCGGTTAAAGTTCTGGACTGTATAAGATTAAAGAGGTGGTCAGGGTGAAAGGTAAAGTATGATGCAGACGTTGCGGAACCAAAGAGAGGGAAGTTATTAGTGGATGCACTCGGGCACGGAGGCTTTCATTCATTTGCGCATGCGTGTGTGTACCAAAACATCGAGCAAGGATTTAAAAATAAAATCCAAAGATTTAACGGTCGAATGAGTGAGACAGGTTTCATATGGACACAGTCTGATAAGATGAGGTAAGCTAACACTTCCGCATTAATCTGACTGAAGCAGGATTTAGTTAACGCGACGATATGACAACAGCTAGCATGCTAATCAGCAGCTAACGTCTGTTTTCATTTTATCTCTTCCTGTCTGTTCATAGCCTTTTATATCTCTTACTGTCTGTTAATGTCTGGTTATAGTTTTTATCTCTTTCTATTTATTAACGCTAAAGTTTGGTTCAGCGTTTCATTAAGAAGGTGTTTCTGCTCCTCAGGTGTGCCCGGTCTGCAGAGTGACAGCTCAGTGTGTGTTCAGTGTTACCTCACTGTGTGTGTTGAGTGTGTTAAGTGTTGCCTCACTGTGTGTGTTGAGTGACTGAACGGTGTTTCGGTCAGCATGTCAGCATCGGACGGGGCTGCAGACTGTCCTCAGGACATGGAGGGGATCTGTGTGATGCCTGATTTAAGCTCCATAAAGACGGAGCCGTCTGTGGGAGGAAGCCCAGACGACACGAACACTCAGAATGTGGCCATGGGCATCAAATTCATTCTGCCAAACCGCTTCGACATGAACGTTTGCTCCAGATTTGTAAAGTCTCTGAACGAGGAGGAGAGCAAGAACATCCAAGACCAGGTGAACTCTGACCTGGAGGTGGCTTCAGTTTTATTTAAAGGTAAGAAGAAGTCTGCTCATGATTCTTCTCAGCAAACATTTACAACATTTGATTTTGAGTAACCTGCTAATTTGCTTCTTTTTCAGCCGAGTGCAACATCCAGACCTCTCCCTCTCCGGGGATACAAGTCCGCCATGTTTACACGCCGTCCACCACCAAACATTTCTCCCCCATCAAACAGTCGACCACCCTCACCAACAAACACAGAGGCAACGAAGTGTCTTCTACACCTCTGCTGGTGCACTGTAAGTACTACAGTTTGGATTGTTCCTCTGTTTATTACTCACATGTGAACTAACGCTCGCGTCTTGTTTCAGCTCTGTCCATTCATCAGCTCGCAGCCCAGGGTGAGATGGTGTTTCTGGCCAGCAGGATTGAACAGGGTGAGCAGTGCAGTTATGTTTTCACAGAAACATCGTTTTTCTTGTATCAGCCTGAATCCTGTTTGGAACATTTTTGGATGTTGATTTATCGTTTTGTGCTGGGTTTCACAGAGACTGTGATCAATCTCCAGGACGAGGAAGGCTTCACCCCTCTGATGTGGGCTGCTGCTCACGGACAAATCGCTGTTGTTGAGTTTCTGCTCCAGAATGTAGGAACCAAGCTGTAGATGTTATATCCAGATGTCTTCTTTATCTCCTCCTCATGCTGAGAAAGGTAACGTGTTGTTCTTCTCTGCAGGGCGCCGACCCCAACCTGCTGGCCAAAGGGAGGGAAAGCGCGCTGTCTCTGGCCTGCAGTAAGGGATACACAGATATTGTGAAGATGCTGATTGACTGCGGAGTGGATGTTAATGAATATGACTGGGTAAGAACAGGAGTCTGGTGTCCAGAGCAGAAGCCCGTCTGTCCGTTTGGCCCTCTGTGATATTTCTCTCTGTTTCAGAACGGAGGAGCCCCTCTGCTCTACGCCGTCCACGGGAACCATGTGCGCTGTGTGGAAATCCTGTTAGGTACAGACAAACCTTTTCAAGTCTCACCTTCAAACATTTGTTTTATTGTTGACATGGAATGTGTCAGCTCAGACTCAAACTGCAGAAGAGCTGAGTGTTTGTGTTTGTGTTTTCAGAGAGCGGTGCTGATCCCACCATCGAGTCAGACTCTGGGTTCAACGCCATGGACATGGCTGTGGCCATGGGTCACAGAAGTGGTAAGCAGTCAGTCAGTCAGTCTTAGTTTCTATCACGCCAAATCACAACATTCATCAAGAAGTTTTCTTCTCTACAACATCAAGACCAAGTTCCACAAAGTTCAGTTAGCTAGCTATCATTACAATTCATTCATTAACCAGTGTTAGCTCGCTACAATGCTAATTACTTACGTTTGGCAGAGCTAACACCAAACTAGCTAGCTAACTGGCTAGCTAGCCTCTAAAACACACTCACAACATGTTTGATCAGAGGCTTTAATAGCACGCTTGTGGTTGAGGCTTCTAAATCAGGGAGCGGTGAACCACTGAACACAGCCCATACTTCATTCCCACTTTTTACACATGCACACCAGAGCGCACTCTAGGGGTGCAAAATTCCTGGAATTTTCCAAATTGGAAACCTTCCATGGCAATTCTTTGGAAGAAACAGGAATTTACATTAACTACATTTACCTGGTTATATACATGTATAAGCTGACATGCATGAATTTTCAGTGATTTTTCCATAACTGAGTATAAACAGAAAGCATAAATATTTTTCATAAGCAAACATGCATGCAAATATTCCTGATACAACATTTATGAAAGATGCTAATCAGTTTTTAGAACTGAACTTTAATAGTGTTTTCTTACTGCTAAACAATATTAGCCAAATAAGCTGTCCACTAAGATGGTATTCATAAACCAAGCTAGCTAGCTAGCAACATATGCTATGTATTTAACTTAATATCAGGAACTGTCCAATAATTTGTCTTTCTACCTAAGCTAAGTTAGTGAAGCTAACATAATTCAGTGCAAGTTTCACAAAGTTAAGTTAGCTAGCTATCATTACAATTCATTTATTAACCGATGTTAGCTCGCTACAATGCTAATTACTCACGTCTGTCAGTTGGTGTCTAATCTGGCAGAGCTAACAGAAGACTAGCTAGCTAACCTGCTAGCTAGCCTCTAAAACTGAAACACATTCTGATGAGTATTTGTTAGTTTAACTTAAATGAGTCCATCACTTCAAGTTAAACCATCAAATATATTCACCTCAGTACCATCATCAAACCTGACCCTGACAGGACTTCTAGAGTCCAGATCCAGAGACGTGGTCTCAGTGTTCATGCTGCAGGCTAGTGAAGCAGAGACTGATGAGGATCAAATGTGCTGGAACTGTTTGCACACGTGATTCATGGCACACAGCTGAGTTTGCATCCAATCAGGTTGATTCAACCACGATCTCTCTCTCTCTCTCTCTCTTTCTGTGTGTTCAGTCCAACAGGTGATGGAGGCTCACTTACTGAAGCTGCTGATGGGGATCAGAGAGTGAAGCTGAAGCTGCAGAGATGCCAGGCTCTGGACAATCATGTAGCGAGCTCACAGGAACGTTTGGTCCACAGAGACACTTCTGCAGCTTCTCATCACATCAGCTTCATCCAGTCAGTATGAGGAGGAGGAGGAGGATGATGATGATGATGAGACCTCTGACGCTGCAGCGAAGGACGTTTGTTTGAAGTCTTTTTTTAATTGTACATCACATCACATCACCATGGGTGGTGTGAGCCTGTCATGAAGTGTTTTTAAACTAACTTATTAACCAAGATAAAGACTGTTTGAAACCATCAGGACGTGGCCTCGTGGCCTCGTGGTCTCTGTGAGGAGCAGGTTTCTGAGGACCGGACTGACGTGTATCTGAAACTGGATGTTTTTTGACGTTTGTTGATTATTTTTGGATTATTTATTTGAATTATTGAGCCGTTGTGATGAAGTCTTTGTCTCTGTGTTGTGATGGTGTCCGCTGACTCCTGTGAGTGTGTTTATAATGAAGCTGTTATTTAATTAAAATAATGAACGATCCGAGTGGATCCCTGGAAATTAAGTGTTTGTTGTTTGTGGACAGAAACTGGAGGAGAGACAGAGAGCGGGGCCGAGCTGCGTGTGGACAGTAGAAAGGTTTATTCCAGATACGGAGGTTAGAGCGAGGCCACAGAGAGTTCAGGTTCAGTAACACGGAGGAAACAAACACTTTACACACACCTCTCTCTACAGGACACACACAGCTCGACAAACATTCACAGTCTGATGGAAACACTGAGGAGGAATCCTCCAAACACCTCCAGCCTCTGCAGAAAAACTCATTCAAGACGACACGGCGCTTTGTTCAGATGTTACAGCTCAGCACCACGTGTCCACAGACTCTCCTCTCCTCAGGTGTTCTAACGCCTCTTCAAATAGAAGAACTTCCTTTTCCCCTCCTGGTCCCGTCAGGTTCAGACTCTCCTTCGTTTCCTCTAGTTCGCTTCGTCTTTGGATGCTTCGTCAAAGTTCTCCACCAGATCTGAAAACAACAGAGAGAGAAGCTGAGTTAAAAGACCCTGAAGGTCCACAGATGAAAACATCTGCTGCGTTTATTCCACAGGTTTGAAAAAAGAGGTTTTCTAACTCACGTCCACTTAAAGCTGCTCGTTTCCTGTTTTACAGTTTAGATATGTGGGAAAAATGTAAAGTTCAGACACAAATACATGTAAAAACCAACTTTATAAATTAAACTATAAAATTAAAGTGAGAAATAAAACATGAAGAAACCATATTGTTAATTCAATGAGGGGGAATAAAAGAAAAACGTTGAACAGTTCAAAACTTTTCCTGTAAAGTGTTTTTGTCACATTTGACAAGTTAGAGAAATAAAAGGACAAATAGACGTATTTAAATAAAACCACAGGGAGAGGATCAAATGTGAAAGAAAAGACAAATTTATAGAAAACAAAGAAGAAAAAAAAAAAATCTGTGACTGAAAAACGAGATGAAATTAAACTGCTGCACTTTTAAAAAATGATCTGAACACTGAGGTCACAAACACACTTCAGCCAGAGGAGGGCGCTGCAGCCTCTTCAGTGAACACACGGTGCTCCTAACAAGGAATCAAAGCTTCAGAGCGATTCAGGAAGTTTGTGAGAGCGACTCTGAGCGAGGAGGCGTGGTTGACCCTGTCGCTAGGTAGGACACAGTCTTCTAAAAGCTGATTGGTTGATACTAAAAGGAAAAAAGACTGAAGTAATGAGAGAAGAGTAAAATGAACCCATCATATAACTTGGACTGTATGAAGAAATGTGTCATCAAAGAGCGCCGATGGACAAAAAGTCAAGGTCGCGCTCCGTCTGATGAAAGTGTTTGAGCGGGCAGCCCGGGTTCAAGTCCAGCCTGTGGCTCATTAAAGGAATAACAAGCCTGAAAAACTTAATGATAAATAAATAATAAAAGGTAATGGTGACAGTATGTGTTTGATATTAATGGTGGACACACTTCCTGTGATCACTGGCATCCTTATAAAAAGCGGTTTGATTTGTCAGAGCGACCAAACGAAACATCAAAAAGAACGAGAAAGCCCGACCGGACACACGAGCAGAGTCTGCTGCTGGCTCAGCTCCTGGAGGAGGACAGAAGAGGGTGAAGACGGAAACTGGGTCCCTGGATCACGGCACAAGAGAAGAGGCAGACTTGGGAGCTCATTGCCCAACAAATCAATGCGTCGTTTCCTCTCCGCACACAAGAGACGAGTGTGAGCTCCAAGCTGTCCAAACTCAGGGGCTGCATCTTCAGACCAATTACATCACAACGCTGTGCGAAGGCTGTCTATATGAAGGCTCCTACTATCCTGCGCAGCCTCCCAAATCCCAAGATCCTTTGCTCACCGCTGCTTAGTCCCAAAGAGAAGAGGGAAAAGGCACAACAGTGACATCAAGTATCCTGGATCTGACCTTTAAATGTAAGCACTGGGTTTATACTCAGTTTTTACTCATTTAAACATAAACTTCAGGGGGACTGGAAAACCTTCAAATGTTAACTGAAAGTTAAAATACGTGAGGCTGGTAATTCATTAGCATGTAGCATAAATTAGCATTACGTTAAGTTAAACATTTTGATTGAATAAAGAACTCAGTTTAGGATCATGATCAGGTGGAAGAAACTGACGTAAGAGTAAGGGCGGGAAACAATCCGAAGGCTGGACTGTCTGGTCTGTCTGGCTGGACCCGTCTTCAGAGTCCGGGTCCTGGATAACTTTTATCTTGTCGAGGGAAAATTCCTTGAATTCTAAGATTCTTCTAAGAATGACGTCACTGAGAGCCACTTTGAGCCTGAGGATGCTTCCTGAGTACGGGGCTCTGGATAATCTGTTGAACCAGCAGCTTCCTGAAAACGCTCCTCAGGGTTATAAAGTGAGCACTAGGGGGCGCCGTACAGCTGCACATTAAATTCCTAAGCGCAGGGAACAGAATCATCTGGACTGTTTTAAGGACGGTTTAGGCAGACGTCTGGGTTTTTTTTTTTTTTTTAATAATGATTGTAAAACAACGAGCAGATGAATCCGGAATGAAAACGAGTCTAAGTTTGAGTCAGAGGTTTGAGGAAACCATCATCATGTCAGGGAACCGTTGAGGCTGTGTTTTTCTCAGAAACCTGAGAACCGTGTTCTTCTCTCGCTGTCACAACTTCTGACAGCAGCTGCAGACGGCGTAAAAAGATCTCTGTGAAATCTGTGGAGTCTGACCTCGACGGGGTCAAAGGTTAAAATGGAAACAATCAAAGAGGTCTGAGTGAACGTGTTCCTCCAAAACAAAAAGGAACTTTTAACGCCAAGAACAACACCATGACAACAGACTGTTAACCCTGCATCATTATCCTCCAACCACTCCCGCCGCTGAGCGCCAGAAAAACCGTTTATTACATCAGAAAGAGGTCCTGGAAAGGCCGAGAGCGCTCTGATGCTGACCTCATGTTCTGCTCACAGAGACAAACTGAATCTAATAAACGGTGAACACAAGATAAAAAAAAAAAAACCTGCAGTCAGGGATGAATCTCCTTCATGAGCTCATAGAAAACAAAGCTGCAACATCAACAGACGGAGGAGTTCAGGAGAAGAAAGACCAGATTTAAGAAACCCAGAGAAAAAAAAACGAGCTGGACTCGTGTGGAGAGACCGCTGAGAGTTTTTCTTTAGGAGTAACTTCAACACTCACCTGGAACCTCGTCGTCTTCTTCTTCTACTGTTGCTATTGGTGCTTTTCCATCTGCAGCTGCAAGAACAAGACGATCAGTGAGAAGCTCGCAGGAGAGAAAACAGCCAGAACAACCAAACCCCGCAGGACCAAGTCATCATCATCATCATCATCGTCGTCGTCATGTTTATTATTCAGCTTTAAACTAAGACTGTCTCAACCTGTGAGCTCAGCTGGTGTCTACAGGTCTACAGCTCATCCGCACATGCTCAGTTCACCCTGCATGACTCGAAGATGAGAAAAGGATGTTTGGCGTGTTCTAAACATGACTAAAGCCCTGTTTCCACTGGGCGGTCCGGTCTGGATCAGTACAGTTTGGTACGGGTCGGGTCAGTAAAGCCTGATCCTGTTTGTGCTTCCACAGTCCACTGTGCCCTTCTCAGTAGGAGGAGTGTAAGCTAGATGCTGACAGCCGCATCAGCTTCGTGATAGCGTGACGGTGTGACAGACTCACATCAGGAAACGAAAGAAAAAATAAAACATTAGCGGTCGAATCAAAAGGGAGAAAAAATGCTGCAGGAAAACTGAACAAGCGTCAGACTTTTTGGTGGTACCTGAATCACTGCAGACAAACTACAAGCTGTACCGAACTGTCCCGAACTGTCCCGACTGAACCAAACTGTACCGAACTGTACCGAACTGTACCGAACTGTCCCGAACTGTACCGAACTGTCCCGAACTGTACCGAACTGTACCGAACTGTCCCGAACTGTACCGAACTGTACCGAACTGAACCGAACTGAACCGAACTGTACCGAACTGTACCGAACTGAACCGAACTGTACCGAACTGTACCGAACTGTACCGAACTGTCCCGAACTGTACCGAACTGAACCGAACTGTACCGAACTGAACCAAACTGTACCGAACTGTACCGAACTGTACCGAACAGAACCGAACTGAACCGAACTGTACCGAACTGAACCGAACTGTACCGAACTGAACCGAACTGTACCGAACTGAACCGAACTGTAGCGAACTGTCCCGAACTGAACCGAACTGTACCGAACTGTACCGAACTGAACCGAACTGTAGCGAACTGTCCCGAACTGAACCGAACTGTACCGAACTGTCCCGAACTGAACCGAACTGTAGCGAACTGAACCGAGCTGTATCGAACTGAACCGAACTGTACCGAACTGAACCGAACTGTAGCGAACTGTCCCGAACTGTACCGAACTGAACCGAACTGTAGCGAACTGAACCGAACTGTACCCAACTGTACCGAACTGAACCGAACTGAACCGAACTGTATCGAACTGAACCGAACTGTACCGAGCTGTACCGAACTGTATCGAACTGTACCGAGCTGTACCGAACTGTACCGAACTGAACCGCTTGGTGGAAACAGGACTTAACAAACTGTGTGTGCTTTTGCAGAAAACGTGACTTTGTTTCTTTTCTTAAATCTCCTGCAGCCCTGATCATCTGATCATCTGATCATGAAGACTGATTCATGTAAATAAAGGACTTCATGTCTGAGTCTAGTCTGGGACTGACCCTGTTTGGGGAGAGTCTCTGCCAGTCTCCTCAGGCTCGTCAGGCTGTCGGCTCCCAGCTGGTTCAGGATGCCCGGCAGCATCTCGGTCAGCTGTTTGGTCTCAGCGTGGCCGGTGATGGTGAAGGTGTTGGCAGCGAGCGAGGCCTGAACTTTGGGGTTGTTGAAGTGAATGACTGTTCCTTGATTCGTAAACATGTTGACCTGCAAAGAAACGGAAGTTAAACCTTCAGAACCGGTCAGAGCCGAGCCGGGTCACATTCAAAGACACAAAGAGAGCGTAGACATCATCTGTACCTCTTCAATCCCAGAGATATTGTTGACACCAAGTTTCTTTAGAGAGAACTGAAGCTTCTTATCGTCTGCTGTGGCCGTTCTGTGAACAACCTTCTTCTTTCTGCGAACGCTGCCCTGTGGAGACGGCCAGAAACACCTGTTTGATCCTGTTTGCGGTTTTTCTACAGTTTGATTTTTAGTGTGTGTTGACTAGCTTCACTTCCTGTGTCATGAGGAGAATGTGGTCATGTGGTCTGACAAGTTTAAACAACAGGGAGCTAAAGTCACATGACTCAGGATGTCTCCAGAGACACTGATTACAATCATAGATTAACATTTATTTCATCCATTACCTTTCCCCCGATGCGGACTTGTGCCTGTAGTTTAGCCAGTTTTTCTTGATTCATCGCTGCTTCTTTCATCTGGAAAACACACAAAGGTCACCACAGACAGTTGTTACAGAGTTTACAGAAAGAAGAAAGTCATGTTGATTAAGAGGTGTCCCAATCACAGACTGTATAAACACAAGTATCGGATCATATCAGCCTGCATCTAAACTCTGTGATATAAACAGTCCATTCCAGACTCCGCTCCAGCACTTCTATCCAGCAGCACCCAGGTCCAGCATGTGTTTATTGGATTTATTGAGGTTATTTTTCAGCTCTTCATCTGAATAGCATATTTAGTATATGCTTATGTTTAAGGTTAAAAAAAGGTTGTATTGGGACACCCTAATGTTAATCCTAAAGCCTGTCCTAGAGATATAAAGAGGTTCATTTATTCATGTGTCTCAGAAACACTGCATCTCTGACAAACTCTGAACTGAACAACACGACGAGAGACTGGTTTCATACCCAGCAGGACATGATGTGACTGAATAACAGTAGAACCAAATGTTTCTCCTTCCTGCTGCTGCTGCTGCTGCTGCTGATGATGATATCAGCCTGTTACTCTGACTGAACTGAAGTGGAGCTGTGAACAGACGTCAAGCAGACAGCTCAGGTGAGTTACCTGTGGGTAACAAGGTGTCATCCTGAGACCCCACGCGGGTCACTACTTTAGAAACTGAGCATCACCACAGGCTCCGTCTTTACTTCCTGACTCCTGGATGACGGACTTCATTTATCGGTTTACAGACAGACTCAGACCAGAACCGAACTGCAGACCAACACCCCCCACACAGCTTACATCGGGTGGGATCTTTTTCATTTAAGAGCTCATTTGAGGATCTTTCTAAAGAAATACAAACAGATGGGTTTCTGGTTGTGTATTTCTCTCTGCGCATGCGCACTCTTCCGCAGCTAATCAGATCACTAAGACGAGTAAAAAACAAATGATTGAAGTTTATTTACGACTGAACTCGACCCATTTCAGTTAATTCACTGCAGGGTAACAGAATTAAAACGGTTTGACTCAGTAATGGACCCGTGAAACCATCAATAGAAGAAGCCTGTGTCTGGTTTGTCCACTCGGGGCTCCCGTACAAACATGGCGGACTCCGCGGGTGAGTCAAACCTCCTCGGGTGAGTGTTGATCTCGCTCAGAGGAAGAGAAATAAACTCCTCTTCTTTTAAGGTAACGGTACACAAATAAAATACACCAACTGTCGATTCAAACCAACAGTTTTTTTTTTAAACTCAGGAACTCAAAGCCAGCAGAAACTAGCATTTATGCTAACGCTGAAGACCAGCAGTGTGTGTCAACAGAATAAACAAACACACACACACACACACACACACACTCATACACTCTCGCTCTCTCTCTCTCTCTCAGGGGGAGAGTCGGTGTAAGGGGGGTTTCCAGACTCTGAGTTTTAAATCTCGATTTTACAGATAAAGTGGTAAAAAGGTTTGTTTGTTAGCTTCAGACTCCTGATGGTTAAAGGACAACAAACGCAGTTAGCCTCACAGCACGGGGACAGGTGAGCCTAAAACCACAGCAGGTAATAACAGGTAGGTCTGAACTAACGTCCCTGTTAAATGCAGCCACAAAACAAGGTGTGTTTTAGCTCTGGAGTCAGCAGGTAACAGAAACCAGGTGTGGTTTATAACTCCAGGGCTAACTGCAGCTAGCTCGTCGGCTCTGGGTGAGACAGCCTCAGCCTCGGCCTCTCAGGAGATCTGAATCAGAGCCGGATTCACACACCTGGACAGGAAAGGCTTCAGTTTACCTGTGGTGGTCTGACCAGGAGGGAACAGTGCAGAGAAGAAGAGTTTTAAAGCTCCTCGGCGACCTGAAGACTAACAGCTGAAAACATGCGGGAACAAGATGGAAGCAAGGGAGAGGAGGGGGGAAGTGACGTCACAACAGACGCAACCTCAGAGTAGAGGAAGTTTTATGCCCTGAGTTTGGATCTGCAGGCAAACTTTAACAATTTATTCCGACATAAACTGTAAGTGCGTGTTGTTTGAAGGAGATGAAGGCCTCTTACAAGCTACAGCTGAAGTGTTTGAGTTAAGTTTATATAATTCTACCAGGAGCGGGGTGAAATAACACTTTGGACTCCTACTGCGTGCTGGTTTATTTTAGGGGCTTTCCATATCCTCCTGTGAATAAGACGCCGTGATGTACCCTTCTATAGTTTTTGAATATATAAAATCAGAGTGCCTGTATTCACTGTAGTATTAATTATCGGCTATCTAGCTGAGTGGTGTCACATCCTTTCATCCTGAGTCGTATCCAGAGATAGACTGATGTGATGGGGTTTTTTTCAGGGCCGATAGTCAAGGATAACCGATATCTGGAGCCGATATTTATTTGCAGTTAAGGTAAAAAATATTGGCGTCAAAATGTTGAATAACACAACACAACTTTAAGCAGATGTTTGTTAATTAGCTCTCAGGATCAGCAGCACGTCTTATAAAGTTTAATGAAAACCTCAACCAATACATAGCTCCCTAAAGTTTTCCACAGTAAATTTAAGTTTCTCAAAATTTCAATATAACTGAAAAGTTATTTTATTTTTATATGTTTTATGTTTTTGATAGATTTCAAACATGTTTTCAATTCATAAACACAGTTAATAAAAGCACATTAATCTGTCATGCATGTATATTCATGACATCAAAAACATTTATAAACCAGGCTTCCTCCTAAAATACACCTGTAGGGCTCCTTTAAGGTCATGCAGATAAACAGTACGAGGGATTTTTTTGAAGGTCTTTCTTAATGTAACCTGTATTAATCTATGAATGTATTAATCTATGAATGTATTAATGTATTAATGTATTTCTAGAAGGATGGAGTATTCAGTGGTAACTCTGGGCTGTAAGAGCTCTGTAAATCAAACTGTTTGTGTCCTGTTTGTCTGTCCCCAGTTTGAGGTTCTCTGAATAATAATAATAATAATAATAATAATAATAATAATAATAATAATAATAATAATAATAATAATAATAATAATAATATACAGTTAGGTTGACTGGTTTCTTCCACATCAGTGTTTGACTGAGTCTGATCCTTCACTTCAGTTTCTCATCATAAAATCTAAAAAACCCACAAACAAACAAACAAACAAACAAACAAACAAACAAACACTGGTGTTATTAGTGTTAGCCTTGTCACACAGACACTCCTCTAACCCCTCATGAATTATTATTCATCATATAACTTATTTATGAGTAGGTTTGCTCTTCTGAAAATATGAAGTTTTTCTGACCTTTTGATGAACAAATATTGTCCTAATAATACACAGAGCTTTATTTAGTTGTGCTCTCTTTGAACAAACGTTTTTAGAGCCGTCTGAGGAAGTTAGCCTGTTTCTCTGTAGCTCCAAGAGACTCGGAATGCAGGATATTATCGGCACATTATCGATATCGGCCGATATTGGCTAAAAAATTAAATATTAGACATCAGCCAACATGCCGATTTCTGCTGAATATTAAACTGATAAAATAACGTGCTGCTGCTTATTTGACTAAATTCCCGACCTCAGCACCATGTTTTTGTGTGTTTTCATTGTTTGTGCTTCAGCTCTGTTACATGTTGTTTGTAGCTCATGGGATTGTGCAGTGTAGATGGAGCCCACCTGTTTATTTATGTTCCTATCAGGGACTGAAGCTGCATATCTTTTTTTTTTTTTTTTTTTTTTTTTTTTTTTTTTTTTTTTTGCCCATTTTGTAATTTTTTTTTTTGAGTCATCACACGTTCGGCTCCTGTTTGAAGTTAAATTTGAATTTAAAGCAGTAGTCTGTTCGGTACATGTCGCTGACTGATTGAGACACATGATTGACTGATTGAGGTTATGTTTACTTCCTGTGTCACCTGTGAGACGGGTTAAGCCTCCTGGTTGTGGGTGATTGTTATGATTATCTCAGAAAGAAAGAGCACCATACAAGTTTTAAATAGGATGAGCCCTTTATTTTGTTTTAAAGCAGCTGTCATTAATAAACATGTAGTTTAAGGTTTTTTTTAACTATATTTTGCACAATAAATTAATATTACATATCGATATTACATATATATGACTTCCAATACAGAAGAGAGTTGATGATCTCTGCAAAAAATCAGAATCAGTTGTAAAATATCAACATGTGTTATATCCTCCAAAAATCCAATATGGTGGATCCTCAACTGTTCATGATGTCTCCATAAAGAGGGAATGCTGAATGGATTAATTCAGCTAAAATAAAGATAGAGTGATATTAATTTCTTATTATCCACAGCTCCGTCTGTTCTCTGTGTCCCGTGTGCACTCTTACAGCCTGTGTTTAATGAATGTGACAGACAACTGGCTGAAGAGGCCCAAAAGATGGAGAAGCTTCTGCATGAGTGACAGATAACAGAGATCTGAGCTGAAGCAAATGAAGGAAATAAAGAAAAAAAAAAAAAAAAAAAGAAAGATGTGTGTTTGATGACGACTTTGGAAACGCAGACAGACGAGTTTTAAAAATGAGAAACAAATGTGAAAAAGTTTTCAGACACTGCAAGAGTTAGGTGAAAATGTGTAACCTCCTTTAAGTTCAGTGTTTCAGAAGTTTTTTGGAATCGTTGAGGCACTTAAAGTGAGAATTACGTGTTGGTGTTTGGTCACTGAAAGGCCAGCCAGCTCTCCTTTTTCCAACCGATGATCCTGATTTAACCAGAAACCCTGCAAACAATTACAACAATCATGATAACAACAACATTAAATTTTAGAAATTTAATTTACAACAAAGTGAATGTTTGTCACTCTTCATGTGTAATCTGAGAATCATTTACGTCTCCATGCTAACCTTTTTAAACGATGTTTATCAGGCCTGAGGCATTAACAAAGAGCTCATTCATGTTTTCATGTTTCTGTAAATATGAAACAGTCAAACTGAACGTTCACAAACTTGATTTCGCCGGAGATAAAGTTTTTATTTGTTAACTGTGACAGTGAGATGAGCTCATCGCTCACTGACTTCATAAGTTTATTTGATAAACAGGCTTTTAAAGTTGAAAACTGGAGTCTAAACAAATCCTCTTTTAGAATCTGGAATCATCATGAAAACTTTTTGTTCTCGAATGAGAATAACACGAGTTCATCTTTCTCCTTATTTTTACGTATTCTTGATATTATTTCTTATCAATATGTTGATTTATTGTTGTTTCATGAAGTCAAAGAAATGTGAAAAGTTTTTAAAGTTTAAGGTTTTTAGCTTCAGTGAAGCAGCGCTCTGTGTGTATAATTTAAAATACACCAACAGGTCTGTTCAGTCTGTAAACACCATCAATACAGTTTATATATATATATATATATTTAATCTATTTACAGTCTATGGTTTAAACAGTATACTCTTTATTCATTTACTTCATTTACAGCCTGTGCTTTAAACTTCGAATATGTTTTAACCTGATTAAAAAAAAACTCTTTTGATTTTTATAATTTACTCCAAACTTCACTTTAAAATGAAGAAGTTCTAAATGTGAGGCACGTCTGCAGTTTTTACTAGTTATGAATGAAACCGTTTGGAGTTTAGAGAAAGTGTGCCCGCTAGATGGCGCTACTCCAATAGAAACCTCTGTAAAGTTCCTGAGGAGGGGGGGGTGGGGGGTGGGGGGTGGAAAGCGTTGAGGAGTCGCTGTTAATAGTTCAGTTCATTGTTTCATTTTAAATTCATTAAATTAATTTTTTTCTACATTTAGAATTATTTTTTTATTTTTGTTGGGGGGGAAGAAAAAGTTAAAAGAAAATGAGATTAAATAAAAAAAAAGTTGACTGATTTGATAACTTGTCGTTGGAGTTCAGTTTTTTATTTAAATGAACTCTTTTTGTATGAAGTGTTTGAATATTTTTTGGACGCTTCTCCTGCTGGTTTCTGGAACAGAAATAATAATAAAAAAAAAACAGCTTCGAATCTCTCAGACTATTTTAAAGCAAAGCAGCAAATTAACGGTCAGAGCGAAATCCTAAAAAAAAAAATATGATGAATGTTCACACTTTGTTTCTCTGAAACTATTTCCCCTTTTTCTCTATAATTAAAAATATAAATGATCAGCACTGCCGCCTTTTTAAAGTCTGTTTTAATATCTAACCACGGCCTTCACTTCACTCATTTAAACTCTGTTTGTTCTCCATAAACAAACCCTCCGCTGCTCCTCTCAGCTCTCTCTAAATGTAAATGTAAATTAAAGTGATGATCTGCAGCAGGTTAGTTTGATAACCGTCCTCCTCAGTGGGATGGAATAACGCGCAGACATGCCTCTGCTCTCAGCTCTGCTCCGTGCTGCAGACGCACGGCAGAGGCCTTATATCTGGGGCTTGCATGCTCTGCGTGACCCGTGACTGATTCGAGTTAACAGCTGACTCTTTTCCATTACAAATGGCTCGCGGATAATCTAGATAACTACCGGATCACGCAAACCGAGCTGCCTGGGTTTGGTGCACCAGCCCCGGCCCTGAGACACGGTGCTCACATGAAATATCACAGCTCTCTCTCTGGGTGTCATTTCTGCAACAGCTCCAGGTATTTTTTTTTATTAATTTTACTCTGTGTTTTATTTAACCTGATAATCTCTGTTTATGGGCTTATATAAAAATACACATCAGCTGTAAAACGCGCTCAGGCTCCGTGAACCCAGCTCCTCATAAATGACCCTGAATAAATAAAAAACGTTGTTAAAGTTTCCGCTGTGGTGAAGCGATGACCTCACCGCCAATTTTTTCTTTTTTTTAATCTTCAAAAATCTATTTCTGCGCCAAAAACTGCGCCGGAATAAGGACCGCAGATTATTGACCTCCAGGATCGACCACTAAAAAGGAGGCAGGCCACGGCAGGCTTTTTTAAACCCACTCACAGTTAATTTCCAAAGACCTTTTTTTATTCTAACTTCTCTTTTTATTGTCTTGGTGACGTTTCTAAACCACGTGATCAGGACGGCGGTATAAACACCGGGAGAAGGTCCGCCCCCTCCGTGATTCAGGTCTGGACCTTTTACAGGTTCCCCGGCGCATCTCTTCCTCTCTCTGGTACCGGGGACTGTTCGTTCCTCTGAGGTATTTAAAATAATCTGGACACATATGGAAATATCTGGAACCAAGAGGACCATCTCTCAGCGACACGTGCTCCTTCCTCTCCTCTCCCCCCCTCCTCACATGAGTTGCTGAAGAGGGAGGGCAGGGCAGCATCGTCTTCCTCATCCGTCGGAGGGGCAAAGCCGCGGAGTGTGTGAGCCATGACTCTGAGCTCCGAGATGTCGGATGCCTCCATCCTGTCCGAGGAGACCGACATAGACGTGGTCGGCGAAGGGGAGGATGGGGACAACCACACGCGCTCCTACGTGGACGAGGTGGCTCAGATGCACGATGGCATCCTCCTCTCCGGCTCGCCTCCTCCTGCGTGCCTGGACGGCTCCACCTCTTCCAGGGACACCTACAAGCCGGCGGGTAAGAACACCCTGGTGAAGCCCCCTTACTCCTACATCGCCTTAATCACCATGGCCATCCTGCAGAGCCCCAAGAAGAGGCTGACCCTGAGCGAGATCTGCGACTTCATCAGCAACCGCTTCCCCTACTACCGGGAGAAGTTCCCTGCGTGGCAGAACTCCATCAGACACAACTTGTCCCTCAATGACTGCTTCGTGAAGATACCGAGGGAGCCCGGGAACCCAGGGAAGGGCAACTACTGGACCTTAGACCCGGAGTCCGCCGATATGTTTGACAACGGGAGTTTTCTGAGGCGCAGGAAACGCTTCAAGCGGCAGCAGGCGCAGGACCTGCTGCGGGACCACAACAGCTTCATCCCGGCCGCTGCTGCCGCGTACGGGTACGGACCGTACGGCTGCGGAGGGTACGGCATCCAGCTCCAGTCCTACCACACACACTCTGCACTTTTTGCTTTCCAGCAGCAGCAGCAGCAGCAGCACTCCAGGCACGCACACACAGGGACCATTATACCCGCTCCGTCTTTGATGCCCACCACCACGGACTTAGCCCGGACTAGGTTTTACCCCCAGCTGACGCCCGGTTTGGGCTCAGGGAGCGTGCAGGCTGCAGCCCCGGCCCAGAAATCCAGCTCCCCGGTGCAGCGCTCCCCTTTCTCCATAGAGAGCATCATCGGCGGCTCTCTGAGCCCGTCCAGGACTTCTCCCGTTGTTGTCCCGGTCTTACCGTCCTCCCTGGGGGGTCCAGCTGCCAACCAGCCGTCGAGCCTCCTCCCTGGAGCGGTTTTGCACCCAGTTGAAAACTTTCCTAGCAGAGTTGGAAGCGGCTCCAGCGGGTGTTAGACGCCAAACGCCGGCGAAGCGCAGCAGCTTCTCTCCCCCTGATAAAGAGCATCATCGCCGGGTCTGTGAGCGCCTCCGGCCCAGGACTCCTCCGGCCCATGTCCCGGTCTCAGCGTCCTCTTTGGGCTAACCTGGGAGCGTTTTCTTTTCTCTTTTTTTTTTCCACAGCCGGTTGAAAAACTTTCCCAGCAGAGTTGAAAACGTAAAATGTCTTAACAAGAAAACTTTTAACAGCAACAAAACAAAAAAACGTCCCTCTGTGAAGGTAGGATTATTTTTGTACGTTTGCTCGCACGCAGCTGAATGATGGACATGAACAAACACACTCTGTGCCTAGATTCATGCTGTTTAAAGAATATTTATGCTCCTTTGTTCGGTGTGAATCAGACTCTAAAGCACCAACTCGTCCCCGTGTTCCCATGGAGTAAATTCAGTCACTGTTTAGGGCGTCTCAGGATTTTAATGGACAGGTTATAATAATGATCACGTGTTTAAAATAGGATAATAATGTATTTGTGTCAAACACATCCATGTTTTTCTTCTTTTATTAGTTTGACAAATCAAAGCGTTTTTAAGGTTTTGATTTGAACTTTGTATTAAAGACACAGAGAGCAAAGTCCTACATTTATAAAATAATAATAATATGCAGTGTGTGTTTTATTTCAGTAATTCAAACTATGTACTTTTTGGGCAACTATTGTGTAACTGAAGTGTGATATTTTTACACAGTTTGTTTTTTCAACAAGAATAAATTTCTTTTTGCAAAAAAAGGGAATTTGTTTGGAGATAAATTATTACATTATATATTTATTTATATATGTATATTTTTTTATTTCCGGTCATTGAACTTTAAGGACATCAGCATATGAGGGAAGTTTTAGGAGGAAAGTTGTTAAAATGATGTTGGCTGGAGCTTTTATTCTGAAGTGTTTTGTGCTGATTATTGGCTCGTGCAGGGTTCTGATCCTGAGAGGTAATAAAAGTGCAGCTCTGTGTGTGTGTGTGTGTGTGTGTGTGTGTGTGTGTGTGTGTGTGTGTGTGTGTGTGTGTGTGTGTGTGTGTGTGTGGCTTCTAATCGGGGTTGAAAAGTGTTTCCACTTTAGAGAACACCTCAGACATCAGGAAGCGCGTGTTATGGCGTGTTGTTGCATCCTCTTTTGAACATGCGCACACCGGGCCTGTTGTCCCTCTGACCTCTCTCACACTCATCCTCATAATTTCGCTGCTCGGACACGGAAGGTGTGAGCGGGCTGAGGCGGGAGTTTGTTTTTACCTGCTTTCATCCACAGATTAAAAAAAAAAAAAACCTCCTCATCTCGTTACCCGCTCTTGTTTGGCGCGTTTTCTCCTCAGTTTGCTCACGTGTGTGTATTTTTAATGTGTTTATTATGCAGGTGTGGTGACTCAACATGGCGCGCAGAAATGTGCAGATCACTGTAAGGCGATATGATAAACATAGAGCAGTGAGTGGATTACTTAACAGGCTATTTTTCAACCCAATGAATGCTCGTTACCTAAACCCGGTCCAGTCCAGACCTCTGATGAGCTGAACCTGGTTCATCCTGCTGCACGTCAGGCCTCCTGCTCCTCTTTACTGTACAACCCGCTGCTTCCGTGACTGGATGTGTTCACCCCTCCGCTGCTGTGCTGCCTCCCCTGACTCAAAGCAACGTTTGTGTGTATGTGTGTGTGTGCGTGAGTGTGTGTAGTAGATAGCTAAATTGGTGCAGCGCTTAGAGCAGTTCACTAGGCCACGGGAGGACAGCTATTGCGTGATGATGTAACACGCACAGAGAGACAGACACGCCGAGGAGAGAGAGGAGAAGGAGGTCAGTTGTGTGGAGTTGTTTACAAACGGAGAAGGTTAAACAGGGAGATAGAAGGATAATCGATGAGATAACACACCGCACAGCTGCCAGGATGCACTCAGGACTGTACAGAGTCAGAGTCTCTTCAAGCAGCCAGCGGAAAAAAAACAACTCATTTTTATGATGTGAATAAATATTTCTTAATAAGGGAATGGGAAGGATTTAAAGAGTCAACACCAAGAAAAAATAGTGAATGTCATTTTCTGTTTTTGATGATTTTATATCACTAATCTGTCGAAGGAGGATCTCCTGTGTACGGTCCAATCAGCAGCCTCTCTATGCTGTTTACTTTCTATTTACGACTTCTGTGTATTAGCTAGCTGTATGCGAATATGTGCGCATGCGTTCCAACGCAAGACTTGCAGTTAATTTATATATCTTGCAGAATATCTCACTGACGGTTAATTTACCAACTGGAAAATATGTCGCTTAATTATCCGTTCGAAATATTTAATATCTCTCAGAGCCCGTTTAATTATAATAATCATTTTACCGTTCTTTCAGACCCTGCGCTATTAACTTTATATTAATAATTTCAATTTTACCTGACCCTGCAGATATATTAGACGTTTTGTTCCCAGATGAATAACCTAGCTTTCTTTGGATTTCCGGGTTCGTGTCAAAAAGGGTACTAAAATAAACGTAACATCTGCTTTTGATACGCGCACGATGGACGGACCGTTCAGGAAATAATAAAAGTAAATACACCTATAAACTCCTGTTTTAATGACGCAGCTTAGATACGGAAAATACTTAATCAGAGACAGGAGACAACAAGTGAATATACTAGTTTTTAACAGACCGATCAATAAATTAATTCAATGAGATTTACAAAGCGGTCAGTCTCTGGGCTATTGATTAGTTAAATATTTGTAATTCTCGAGGTCACAGATTTATTTTTTGGTGATAACAAGGAGGAGAAACATCATAAATCTTTTTCTTTCTTTTTTTTCTCGTCATTAGCTGAAAAAATGACCGCCATGTTTGAAATGTTAAAATCCACCAAAAAAAGGGTCCAAATATTTACATCCAGAAAGAAAAAGATTCAGTAATGTTTAACCCAATTATTCTAAACATCATTATTTAACTGTTATTATCATTATTATTTGGAAGAAGTATTATAATTGTTATTATTTCTATTAAATTTGTATTTAGTATATATTTTTTTTACAATCTTTATAAAATACTCAAGCAGTCTTAAGTTAAAATATTTAAATTAAGTAATAAATCGTTCCATAAATTTAAAAAGTAGAGATTAAAATAGAACAACACAAGTTGTAAGAACCGTTTTTATTTGATTTATTAAAATCACAATAAGTTTTCTTCCTTTCAACATCTGATGGAGTTACTCAGTAAGCCTGTTTGGTCACTTCATAAAGAATGATTCGTTCATTAATTATGATTAATATGTGTTTAATTAGCTCAGTATATGAAGTATATGAGCTGAAGGCAGTGGGATCAGTATGAAGGAGGTGATACTTGTTTTCATAGCATGAGTATGAAAAGTGAGCGTGACTGAGCAGTATTTATTTTTTTAAAAAGGGTCTTTTCACAGCATGTCAGAGATCATGTGGGCATCAGCATCCTTAAGCATGACTAAAGCTCAGTTAGCAGTTTATCCTGCGGGGTCAGAGGTCACGAGCAGAGGGGATAAAGCACCACACTCAGCCCATAAAAGACACCGGGCTTTGGCTAAATGTGTTGAGGCATTCGAGGCTGTGAGAATAATCTATATTTCTCAGGAAGTCATGAAGACAATTCTTACCTCAGTCATGAACCTACAGGCCCGGGGAACACTGGGGTCACTTGGCCGGCTGACTGTTAAACTGACCTGGTTTGGTCGTCCCTCGCTCACATCACACACTCGGAGGAGACGTGGTTTTAAAGAATGAATTTACACATGACACAAAAGATTTAAAAACATTCCCCTGATGTAAAATGTTTCAAGGTTTAAAAAACAAATATTGTGCCTGAAGACATTTTTTTTTAATTAATAATTAATTTTTTTAAATTATAACTCACAATTTCTCTCATGTCCCGTTATTTGTTTACAGATCGACATGATGAAGAGTATTTTAATTTACTTTAAAGCCATTTTACATTAAAAATAATAATAATTCAGGAGCTGGAATATATATTCTGAATATTCAGAAATGTTTGTGCTGATTTTTTATATATATATATTTTTATATAAGTGAATTATATGAAAAAAATCAACTATTACACGTGGAAGGAGACTTTTCATTATATGATCTAACTTATTTGTAACACGGATTGAAACACAGCTTCAAGTCTCACATGAAGAAACTGAGCTCCTCTTTCTTTGTTTGTTTTGTTTTTTTTATTATTATTTCAGAGTTATTTAAATATCAAGTAAAAATAATTCTAATAATTAAAAATGTAGCAAAAGTTTTATTTCCAATAGAAATACAGTTGAAGAAGTTCAAACCAGATTTAAAACTTTTAAAATAAATTTGTTTCATATTATTTATAAAAGTGTTAACAGCGTCAGCCTCGTAAAATATTAAATAAGAAATAAAACAGTTTTTATTTTCATTATATTTTTCAGTATTTGCACAGATTTTGATTAAACTAATATTTTCATGTGTTAAAAGTAAACTGATCCGGTCTTTAGGTAAACTCATAGTTATGATGGAAACTAAAAAAAAAGATTAAAAATGCAAACTGAGTCTTCAGCCACGGCTCTTTATGTGTCTGTTTAATTCTTCTGGCGTTAAAGGGACATTGCGCGTTAATAAATCTCAGCCTGTGTACAGAAACTTGTCCCAGAAGTTTGCACTGAACGGTTTCATCAGCCTGTATGTGGAACATCAATCATGCGTCAAACACTTTGAACATCTGTGAAGTTTTCAGAAACACTGAGGAGAAATATATATAAAAAAAAGAGAGCAATTGAAGGGAATGAATAAGAAAGAGAGTTAAAGGAGTGAATACCTCCCAGGGAGGTGCAGAATCTCTCCATCTGCTATTCAGTGTATGGAAGCGTCGCTACACTTATCCCCTCTCTCTAAAAGGAGCTCTGCTTTCCACCCCATTAAAAAGTTTGGGAACTAATGCCACCCCTGAATACTGGCCTAATTAGAGGCTGCTCACAACTGCAAGGACCTGCTACACACGAGTGGCTGTGGGATGGATTCTGCTTTTCCCTTTTGTGATGGCATCGTTCTGCTCTTTCTTTTTTTGGACCCATTACGTCTTTCTCTCTCCTTCTTTCTTCTTTCCTTCTTTCTCTTTCTCCTCTTTCTTTGCATTCTCTCCTCACAAAAAGGGAACGGTGCTTTTGTCATCTTTCAGCACTTTTGATCCTCCTCTGCACGGACAAAGTGTTGGTGAAAGTTCACTTTGGTGCGGTGATGAGTACACATGATGAGCTTTACAGTCCGCTTTAACAGAGGAATTAGAACCTCTGGCTCTGCTCCACCTCTCTCCTCCACAGGCAGGGGAGAAACTCGCAGCTTTCAACACTCCATGAAGTGCAATCTTACGCGTCCTTGCACATAATTTATTCAGCCCAAGACTTTTCTGGGGTGTTTTTATTTGTTCTACATCTTGCCTGTCTCTCACCTCAGAGTGAACCCAGCAGATCCGGGGTTCTGCTGCAGAATTATGTTGCTGCATTTTTCACTTTTTTTTTTTTCTGTTTTAGCTGTGCACGTGTTTGCTTTGGCATGCTTTCTGCTCGTGCAAACAACCGGGGGCCCGTAGCTTATCCATCACGCTTGTGCAGAATGTGATGATAAAATAACAGGCGGCTTGAAACAAACCATTTGTTACAGCAGGATTTATGACTCTGTCCACTTGAAACAAAGCACAGAGGTTAGCGAGACATCTCCTGCTTAGGTTACAACAATAAACAGAGCAAAGATTGGACGCAGCAAATCAGCTAATTGGAAAGTCCCAAATGTGGAGTCCAGCAGCTGTGAGCAGCTGTGTGACGTTGCTGACCGTTTGCATCCCTCACATCATTTAGCATCATCACATTACTGCTGCGCTCCGCTCAGGGAGCTCTGCTTCAACCAGCAGCTTCATCCAGCAGCTTCATCCAGCAGCTTCAGGCCTGATTAGTTACATGCAACAACGCCTCTCGGTCATAAACACTTCATCGAGCTCCAGCAGCCAGTCCATCATGGTGACACCCGCAGGTAACACACACCACACACACACACACACACACACACACACACACACACACACACGCACACACTGCTGCAGCTGACACAAGGCAGGAGCACAACCTTACCTCCAAGTGGAGCCGGCCTCTAAACACAGACTGCCCGAAACCTCCACAACACACACACACACACACACACACACACACACACACACACACACACACACACACACACCAATAGCACACAAAATAAACATAAGACACACACATCTAACACAACAAAAACATAAAATACACACAAAATCACACAAAATACATGCAACACACACACACACACACACACACACACACACACAGAACACACACACCCACCACTAACACAAAAAATAAACATAAGACAGACAGACAGACAGACAGACAGACAGACAGACAGACAGACAGACAGACAGACAGACACACACACACTAACACACAAAATAAACATAAGACACACACACACACACACACACACACACACACACACACTAACACACAAAATAAACATAAGACACACACATCTAACACAACAAAAACATAAAATACACACAAAATCACACAACATACATGCAACACACACACACACACACACACACAGAACACACACACAAACACACACACACACCACTAACACAAAAAATAAACATAAGACAGACAGACAGACAGACAGACAGACACACACACACACACACACATCTAACACACAACAAAAACATAAAACACACACAAAATCACACAAAACACATGCAACACACACACAGAGAACACACACACAAACACAGCGTACACACAGCTAACACACAATTTTACATACATACAACAAAAACAAAATACACACAAAAACATTCAGCTAACGCTCAGCTAACACGTGGCTAGCACAGAGCTAATACATGGCTAACACACAGTTGACATCTAGCTAGCATATTGGGGAGTGTGTTCCCACAGCTCTGTGCTCTGTTCCAGTAACATCAGTGAATCTTTTAACCGCTGGTTTCATGTCGGTGGAACATGAACATGTAAGCAAGATTATTAATTACAATAAACAATAATAACACGCACAGAGAAAGAAATCTTAGAAACGTGGGAACATTCTGATAAAAGTTGGAAACACTTTACGGTAACCGTCCACGAAAAGTAGCAGGGAACTTACAAGACCTGCGAAAGTGAACAGTAGGCTAATTTATTAAATAAGAACGTTGATATAGACGGGATAAATACTGAACATGAAGACAAATACTTATAACACTCAAAATATGATTGAAGACAAAGAAGCAGAACACGACTACATTAAAATAATAAACTTTAATAAGTCAAACTGTCAACATGAGGACTGTAAACACACTGATTTCACAAAGATGAAACTTGGCCCACTTTAATCTGTATAACAGTCTGATATTAGATGATGGTGGACGTGGGAATTAACAGCTGCATAAATCTTCGTTTATCACAAAGATTATTTACATAACTTATAAATTCTCCGCGAAGTCACTCGTCTGTTTCTGAAACAGAGTTCTGAAGCAAATCAGCTGGAGCAGCCATATTGGAAAGGGGGTGGGATTTGAGTCTCCACAGTCACGTGAGCTGAGCTGTGCCTCTGATTGGGCGAACTCCTGATCTTAATATCTTCTAAACTGCCAAGTCAGAAAAAATTCACCCCCGTACAGTGCGCGCCGTTAGCACAATTAGCGATTCAAACAGGAGACATTTTTTTTGTAGCAGGCTGTAAACGTGTTTATTTCTGCCGTGAAAACTGCTTCTTTTTTTTTCGTCTTGGTGTGTTTGTGACTTCTGGTTCTTCCAGAGCCAGCCTCAAGTGGACACTCAGTGAACTGCAGATTTTAGCACCTCACCACTGTCTCATATTTTCAGACCGGAGGTTGCCGCTTGGTCAAATTCTGTCATAAAACCAGCGGCAGCAGCAAGACACAAGCTAAGCTAATGTTAGCTACAGTTTGGCTTGCATTCATTTTGAATCGTGTTCTCCAAAGAGTCCCAAAGAAACCTTTTTTTTTTTTTCTTCATTAATCTAAACTTTAAAGCTCCTGTGTGGAGATTTTAACTCGTTATTAAACAGAAAACAGACGAATGTGTTTAATGTTTAACGAGCTAAAGATTTAAATCAGCAGCTGAAGAAACAAACCTCTTCGTCTTCCTCCACAGTGAGTCTGACTCTGCAAAAGGTGGAAAACATAATTTACACGCACAAACAGGACGAGATATTAAAGGAGATTAAACACCACTTTGTCCACAGGGGGCGCCAAAATAAATTCAATGAAAAACTCTGTCAGCTATGAACCATAAATTAAATGCTTTGATAAAATAAACGCCAGGATCCAGACATGCTGCTGAACTCAGTCAGTGATTTAATTTTTGGGGCCTTTTTTTTTCTCTTAAAATATATATATATATATATATAAATAAATATATATATATTTTTTTTTTTCCTTTGGTTTCTTTAAAAAAAAATTTTTTTCTTTTTTTTGGTTTCTTTTGAAAAAAAATAAATAAATAATATATATATATATATATATATATATATATATATATATATATATATATATATATATATATATATATATATATAAATATATATATATATATATATATTTTTTTTTTTTCCTTTGGTTTCTTTTAAAAAAAATTTATATATATTTTTTCTTTTTTTGGTTTCTTTTGAAAAAGATATATATATATATATATATATATATATATATATATATATATATATATATATATATATATATATATATATATATCAGTGGGCACGTTACAGCATGAATGAATAAAGAAAAACGAAGCTACAGTATTTAAGGATTGCCCTCATAAATAGGGAAACAGACCTGGTTACTTTAAGGGAAGCCCAGTCAGAGGAAGGATGAGAGCTGATGTGTTTTAGATTTGGCTCCCAGAGTTGATGGAAACAACACAGCGCAGAGTGCAACAAACAAGAAATGTATTCATTCAGGATATTGTCCATTTTAAGGTTGTGCCAGGACTTCTTTGAGGAGGCAGTCTTTGATCCAGAAAAGCAAGATGTTCTTTCTGGCAGCAAAAGTTAGTAGATTAAACAGTATTTGGTGAATTGCACTCAAAATATGGCGATCAGGAAATCCAAGAAGAGGACACATTGAGTCCAGGTCTGCTGATACTCCACAAACTTTACACACGTCCAGAAACAATGAATGAAATGACCAAGCTCACTGGTCATTAATGAGCATCCTCTCAGTTAGTTAACCTGACTCTGACTCATCACCTGAAATGACCAATATCAGTGTTTCATTTCTAACAGAGCGGGGAAGTCTTTGCATCCGTTTGTTTTCTAAGGCTGGAGTTAAACAGATCCGGTGAAGAATCTTAAATTGGGTTAATTTTGGTTACAAATGGAAGTTTTCAGCGCCTGCAGCCTGAAACCATCTCCCACTTTGATTCAGATTCATCTGTTTGACTTTGTGTTTACTCGTTTTTAAAATCAAAACTTTAAAAACAAAACTTTAAAATGCACACCTGAAGCTGCTTCCAGTCTCTTACACACCTTATCTAAAAGCAAACAAACAGATGTTAGCTTTTGCTAGCTTTGGCTAGCTTTGGCTAGCTTTGGCTAGCTGTTCTATATGTCTGTTGGTGGCACTTGTTGCATCATTTTCCTGTAGCTCTCAGCTCTTCTTGGTTTTTGTCTTTATTTGGTTTTTTTGAATGTGAGCTGATGTTTTGGAGAAGAGGGAACACGTCCATGCTCACTTATGGTTTCAGGTTTCTGTGTCGCCCGGCAAGCCGTGGTTACAGCTTCCTCAGACAGCTTCAAAGCTGAGTTTCGGTCTGCATCCTCTGGATTATGTCACGATTCCTCAGTGATGACGCTCCTGTCACTCAAACGGAAAGAAAAAAAACATCAACTCTGGAGCCACCCATGTCGGCCTTTCCACTCCTCACTTTCCTTCTCCTCCCCCACCGTCCCCTCATGTTTGTATATTTCCCTCCATCCTCCTCTTCCTGCTGCTCTCCGCCTCCTCGGCTCACCGCAGCGTGTCGATGACTCTGAGAAGGAGCAGCGAGTCAGACGCTGGAGCTCAGACTGACGCACCTCCGTCTGCGCTGCTCAGGCTCCTGGAAGTTTGCCCGGGTCTGTCTCTGTATTTGACATACATGCTGCTCACACACAGCAACAGATCAAACCACAATGAGATCCAGAAGCTTTCAGGATGCGCTCACTGGCCTTGGATGAAGCCTCTGCCAGCATGTGAGCCACATTACAGAGGAAACTGTGAGCCTCTGTAACGTATTAGTGACTGAGCTTTGATTTCCTGATCACACGCTGCAGGGTTTTACATGAAGCTGTGGAGGTGAGGAAACCCTCAGACAGATCCAGGTCCTTCAAGTGTCAGCTGTGCTCCGAGTCACAACCCGCTGCTGTCTGCAAAAGAACAACCGTCAGGGGGAAATGAGAGAGGAAATACAGAACATGTCAGCGTCTGAGGGTCTATTTCTCCTCATTCAGTGTGTTAGCAGCTCAGAGAGGCCTGGAATAAAAACACACGGAACACACGGAACACACGGAACACGTTTTTAATTCAAGAAGCAGCACAGATGGGTGTTTATTCTGGTGAAAGGAAAGTGTAATAAAAACACCTGAGGGTGTTTCTGTGTGAAGCTGAAGGACAGAGTGTCCAAGTTAAGAAAAAAAACCCAAAGTGAATTAAAAAACGAGTTTTCTTCTCTCAGAGCAAAGAGTCAGAAACAACAACCACAAAGTGACCCAATCAAGACTCACATAAAACACTTCAACAACAGGATAAATTCATGTTAACACAGAGAGTTCAAATAAAGATGAAATGAGAGGCAGGTGAGGATCTTTACCTGTCAGGGAACTCACCTGGAAACAAGCAGGAGAGCCACAGGAACAGGAACATTTCGCCCTAACCCTCCTTAAGGTGGATCGAGTCAAAGATCCTTCTGTGAACCGTGCTGAGAGGGATTCATCTCAGACCTCTGGTTTTCTTCACGCGGTTCTGACACGTGTTCTGAATCAGGTATTGGACTTTTATTCACCTGCTGTCCTACCTGAGAACTCTGCTTAGACCCACCTCCTACAGACTGATGAAAGTTTATCTTTTTACAGCACAAACACAAAAGAAACACACCTGGAGGGCGGCAACAACAACAGCAACAGCAACAACAACAACAACAACAACAACAACAACAACAAGACCTGCTGGAGACCTGCTGGAGACCTGCTGGAGACCTGCAGAAGAAGACCTGCTGGAAACCTGCTGGAGACCTGCTGAAGACCTGCTGGAGACCTGCAGAAGACCTGCTGAAGACCTGCTGGAGACCTGCTGGAGACCTGCAGAAGAAGACCTGCTGGAGACCCGCAGAGGACCTGCTGGAGACCTGCAGAAGACCTGCTGAAGACCTGCTGGAGACCTGCTGGAGACCTGCTGGAGACCTGCAGAAGAAGACCTGCTGGAGACCCGCAGAGGACCTGCTGGAGACCTGCAGAAGACCTGCTGGAGACCTGCTAGAGACCAGCTGGAGACCTGCTGAAGACCTGCAGAAGACCTGCTGGAGACCTGCTGGAGACCTGCAGAAGAACTGCTGGAGACCTGCTGGAGACCTGCTGGAGACCTGCAGAAGACCTGCTGGAGACCTGCTGAAGACCTGCAGAAGACCTGCTGAAGACCTGCTGGAGACCTGCTGGAGACCTGCAGAAGACCAGCTGGAGACCTGCAGAAGACCTGCAGAAGAAGACCTGCTGGAGACCTGCAGAAGAAGACCTGCTGGAGACCCGCAGAGGACCTGCTGGAGACCTGCAGAAGACCTGCTGGAGACCTGCTAGAGACCAGCTGGAGACCTGCTGAAGACCTGCAGAAGACCTGCTGGAGACCTGCTGGAGACCTGCAGAAGAACTGCTGGAGACCTGCTGGAGACCTGCTGGAGACCTGCTGGAGACCTGCTGGAGACCTGCAGAAGACCTGCTGGAGACCTGCTGAAGACCTGCTGAAGACCTGCTGAAGACCTGCTAAAGACCTGCTGGAGACCTGCAGAAGACCTGCTGGAGACCTGCAGAAGACCTGCTGAAGACCTGCTGGAGACCTGCAGAAGACCTGCTGGAGACCTGCAGAAGACCTGCAGAAGACCTGCTGGAGACCTGCAGAAAGACTCCTTTTGTCCATGTCAAACTGCTCAGTTCTCTCAGAGGAGGGAAAAAGATGCTCTTCTGTTTGATACTTCCTCCTGAGTCGACCTTCACTTCCTGTTCTCTGTCACTACATTTTTCGGGGCCTTTATGATGGTATGACCTCATTAAAAGGGGGCGTCCACTGGGCCCCAGACTTCAAGGTGGTCTGGACCCACTAATGCTGAGCTGCTCTGTCTCTCTCTGGGCCCTCATGCAGGTAACTGGACCCATATTCAGGGCCCCACAGGGGGGAGCTGACCTGCTGAGATGTAGCTGAACCCGTTAGCACAGGCTAAAGCTACGGGCTGAACTCCATCACGGTTCCTCTGACAGAAGCTGAAATCCATCACATCAGGGCCCTAAAAGCTGCACTCCTACTCACTCCCAGCAAACTGCAGCAGTTCAGCGAGCCATTAAAGACCCATGGTGTGTGTTTACTAAAGTTAATAACCTGAATGAATCCCTGTGGAAGGTACAATCAAACCCTTTTTTCCACGTTTTACCTCGCAGGCTCAGAGTGCCTCACTTATGCTTCCATTTTGCCCTCTCATACACGGCAACGCTGGAAAAGTGGCTTTTACACACCCACATATCCTCAGAGCACACACACAATGTGAACACAAAGATTAATTATCCCCGTCCAGCAGCTGTGATTCAGCTCCATCAATATTCACATCTCCAAACAGCCAAATATCCTGTCAGAGAAACCTGAGCTCAGACTTTAACTGAGGATTTAACTACAGCAGAACAAAACAACAAGGAGAGGATGACGTCGTGTGACTGAAAGACACCTTTTCAACTTTTTATAACTTCCAGGAGAGTTCACTGACGACAACTCAAGTTTTATAAAACAAACAGTCTTTGTCTTTAGCTCTGCATGAATTTCTCTGATAGGTTTCTCTGGGTGAATATTTTCTGATGGTTATCTCTGATGGATTCCTGTAAGGACTGAGGTGGGTTTGTGCAGCATCTCATCGATGTCGGTTAGCTGAGTCCTGAGAAAACAACGTGTACATTTGTTAAAGTCTGTATTTGTTTGGTTTCCGTGAGGAAGTTTCTCGAACAGTGCCCTGGTTGGTCTTCAGCAGCTGTTTATTCTTCCCTGATTCATGAGCCAAGCTTCAGCCAACTCAAACAGGTCGGAATAATACATTTGGAAACTTTCAGCTGGATCAGAGCGAGCCGTGTTTCAGAGCAGAGATGTGAGGTGTCAGATAAACAAAGAGGAGGTATAAAGAGAGGCTGCTTTGGAGCACTGAGAGCTTCATCCATGGATCCATCCGAGTATCCCTCAACACCACCGACAGGCTGAAAGGCTGGAGTTTAAAACAACAACAACAAAAACAACAACAATATAAACAACAACAACAACAACAACAACAATAACAATTACAACAACAAAAACAACAACAACAACAAAAAAACAACAACAACAACTATAACAGCAGACAGTCCTCACAGTGCCTTTACATGATTCACCCACGTTCTCCTACTAATGACTTCTGCTCTCCATCAAACTGAGAGAAGATGAGAGGGAGAGAGAGAGAGAGAGAGAGAGAGAGAGATGAAGATGGTAAAAAGATAACATAGTGATATAACCAGGTACCTGAAGGCTCCCTGGTCATTAATAAACATCCTCCCAGTTACTTAACCTGACTCTGACTCATCACCTGACTCTGACTCATCACCTGACTCTGACTCATCACCTGACTCTGACTCATCACCTGACTCTGACTTATCACCTGACTCTGACTCATCCCCTCACTCTCTGACTCATGATCTGACTCTGAATCATCACCTGAGTCTATCTATCACCTGACTCTGACTCTTCACTTGACTCTGACTCATCACCTGACTCTGACTCTTCACTTGACTCTGACTCATCACCTGACTCTGACTCTTCACTTGACTCTGACTCATCACCTGACTCTCTGACTCATCACCTGACTCTCTGACTCATCACCTGAGTCTCTCTATCACCTGACTCTGACTCATCACCTGACTCTGACTCATCACCTGGCTCTGATTCATCACCTGACTCTGACTCATCACCTGACTCTCTGACTCATCACCTGATTCTGAATCATCTACTGACTCTCTGTCTCAACACCTGACTCTCTGACTCATCACCTGAGTCTCTCTATCACCTGACTCTGACTCATCCCCTGAGTCTCTCTATCACCTGATTCTGACTCTTCACCTGACTCTGACTCATCACCTGACTCTGACTCATCACCTGACTCTCTGACTCTTCACCTGACTCTGACTCATCACCTGACTCTGACTCATGACCTGACTCTGACTCATCACCTGGCTCCGACTCTTCACCTGACTCTGACTCATCACCTGATTCTGAATCATCTATTGACTCTCTGTCTCAACACCTGACTCTCTGACTCATCACCTGATTCTGAATCATCTACTGACTCTCTGTCTCAACACCTGACTCTTTCTGACTCATCACCAGACTCTGACTCATAACCTGACTCTGACTCATGACCTGACTCTGATTCATCACTTGACTCTGACTCATCACCTGATTCTGACTCATCACCTGATTCTGAATCATCTATTGACTCTCTGTCTCAACACCTGACTCTCTCTGACTCTTCACCTGACTCTGACTCATCCCCTCACCCTCTGACAAATGACCTGAGTCTCTCTATCACCTGACTCTGACTCATCACCTGACTCTGACTCATCCCCTCACTCTCTGACTCATGACCTGAGTCTCTCTATCACCTGACTCTGACTCCTCACCTGACTCTCTGATCTCTTGGGTTCATCAGCAGGTTGATTGGTTTGTCAGCTCCTGTCTCCTCAGTTCAGGATGAAATGCTTTAGCCGATTTCGAGGAGCTGAGGAAGGATCCTCTCTGGTGAACTTTGGAGGACTTCCTCTGTCTCAGTAAAAGTTCTCAGCCTGGTTTCTGGACACATGGAGCTCTGGTTCTGTCTTCAGGGCTGATCTGAGGAGGAGGAGAGGAGACGGGGTTTCCAAAGAATTTCTACTCCTGGTTTTCAGCGTCTTGGAGGGCGGTCAGTGACCTCTCCCCCGGTGGGGGGGTCCACCCGTGACCTCTGTATTCCCCTGCATCCTCTTCTGAATGCAGACCATTCATGAGCATGTTTATCCTTGAGATGCTCCGCAGGGACGTTCTGCTATCCAGCAGCGTTTTCTGGAGCCTGAGGGCTGTCAGGAGAGAGAAACGCGGAGCGAGCGATGGAAGCGTTTAACTCCTTCTCTCACTCTCTCTGCTCAACCTTCAAACACAGTTTGCTTTTCTTCTCCGAGCTCATAAATGACGCTATGATCCACTCGGTTCCTCGTATTTGTTCTTTCACCAGCTCAGCATTTGGCCGCGGAGAATGTCGAAGGATTGATTCATGTTGAAGAACAACACAAACTCTGGCTCTCTCACAGCGCTAAGACAAACACACGGCTGAGGAGAGAGAGAGAGAGAGAGAGGGAGAGAGAGAGAGAGTAGGGAAGTGTTGAAACATGTTGAACAGCCTTTAACCAAGTGAACCTTAAAGTTTTTCAGCTTCTTCCAACCAAGCATCTGGAACCCCACAAAAACCTGACTTTAAGACCCCCCCCCTTACCAAGCCGGCCTCCAGAGACCTGAGGTTCTGTGTCCTGGCTTCAGATGCGTCATGGTCCTGAAAGTCCGACTCACATCTGTCAGAAGAAATCTGTGAATTGTTGATGAACTCTGAGTGAGCATCGACCTGTTGCATTCTGGGAGAGACTGAGGATGTGTTCACACCTGGCTCGTTTGGGGCAGTTGTTCCAAAACGAACCTAAAGTCCGGTTTGGTTGAGCATATGTGAACACAGCACTCTGTAGAAGTCGGGGGGGCAGTAATGGTTGCCAACTGTTCAGTCAAAACAACAGAAGAAGAAGGAGTAGAAGAATCAGCAACAGCAGAAGAAGAAGAAGAAGAGAAGGTGATGTAGCGATGATTACCGTGTTGATCCGAATATAGGACAATCCTGGATAAAAGACGACAACTTTTTCCAGGACAGATTTGTGAGAAAAAGGCTCTTCAGTGACTAAATCTTGTTTTATCATCAAGAACGTTCACACGTTCACAACTCTCCTCTGCTCTCTGTATCACACACGGCAGAGTTCTGCCCCGATGTCTGACCAATGAGAGAAAAATGTGGTCGCATGTGGCGTTTGTTTACAGCTGTGGAACACAAGACAACTCTATACTCTGTAAACACCTTTATCTGTGCGTTACGTCCCCCAGAGCGGCATCTGAGTCTCTGTTTCACTGTAAATGGGCCATTCCAACAAATCTGTGCTAATTGTTTGTTGTACCTCTCAATTAATAAAGTTAGATTTCTGTATTTTTTCAGCTCTGAATCTGATCAGACTCGTTCTGATCTGCTCTGAATGTGTCCTGGTCCATCTCAGGTCTCTTTGTTTCCTGTTTTAAAGCTTCCTGAGCTGAAGATGGTTTCATGTTCCTCAGTCCTGTTCTCTAAACTCCTGTGAGCTGTAAAAAGCCTGTTTAAAGTCTGTCAGCTGATTTCCTGCTGCTTCTCTGCAGCACTTTGTGGGAGCTTGGTTCACTGTAAGGATTATATTCACATCATCAAACTGATCTGAAATCTCAACAACTGAAGTCATTCAAACTCTAAAATGACCAAATGATCAGAATCAGCATGAGGTGAACTAATATTCAGACTCATAAATCAACCTGGTCCTGGTCCTGGTCCTGGTCCTGGTCCTCAGTCCTGGTCCTCCTTATTTGAGTAACAGGACTGAAAGTAACAGGAATGAGTTTTTAGCAGAGAATTAGCAAACACATGAAATATAGCCACGTAGCATTGATGCTAACAGCATGTTGACACTTAGCTCATCACAGTGACTCAACAGAAACTGTGTTTTAAAAATAAAGAAATAAGACGAAAAAATCCTGAGAGTAAGAGGACTGAGCTGAGATCTGAAGCCCCTCAGTCAGAGTGTAAATATCATCAACATACAGAAACATAAAGGAGTCAACGCACTGTGGGCCTTCACATGGCCTGCAGAGGATCTGAATGATGCTACTTCCTGTGGACCATGTGACACCTGGAATATTCCACATGTTTCAGAGGGGGGGGGTGTGTGTTAGGGTAACAGGACTGAGTCAAAATCAGGGACACCACTAAAGACTGAGTTTTAAATATTTTTTTTTAAGTAAATAAATTTTAATTTAATTTTATTGTGCATTTATACATTTTTTTTTTAACCTTGTGATGCAAATGGCTCTGATTCAGTGGAATGGTCCAAATATTGAATCCTGCAGAGGCCTGGTCTTCCTCACAGTGTGAATGACTGTGTGAAGGTTGGATGGGTGTCTCTGGTGCGTTTCAGATCCAGAAAACTGTTCATGGAAACAAAGATCCTCCAGAGGTCTCACTCAGTCAGAGGCCTGGACATAAATCCTGCTCTCTTCTCTTCATGTCCCAGCAGCTCTTTGTGGCACTGAGCTGAACCTTCAATTAGAAAACAAATCCAACAACAGGACTTGAGGGAGATCCAAATCCAAACCAGCAGACTTTCAGTCCCTGGGAAGATTTACGTCCTCCTTAAACATCCAACATTAGCGTCTACAAATCTACCTCGCCGTCTGCTCCATGTGACGGTGGCGGTAAAACTTCGCCTGAGGACGTTTGTTTTAAAGCCTCATAAGTGAAGCTGTTGGACACGAAGATGAACCACAAGTGAAGAAGGAGGCTGTGATTTAAAGACTTTAAAAACCCGACGGCGTGATGAGAAAACACAACATCACGCAGCCTGTCATAACCAGCTGATTGTAAAGTGAGAACTCACACCAACAACAGCGCCACGGTAACGACTGTTTTCTCCTCTCGGGCGTCTTTAGCTCACAAAATGAAAGACCGCAACTGTTCCCCACGTGAGCAGACGCTGAGCGGGGCAAAGACGGGCTGATATTTTAGGTACATCTGTGAGTAAACACTCATTTAAAGCGTCATGCACACATGTGTTTGTGACACACGAGCATCATGTTTCACTTTACGGCCGCGCTAACTTTAGCTCTTTGGGAAAAACACAAGAATGCAGAAGGAGACCGTGCAGGGTCCTCCAGCTCTGAGGTTTCTGCCTCCAGTAAATATCGTTTCCTTTATTTTATGATTATTTCTATACCCAGCCGTCCTCTTCAAAGCGCTCACAGCTTCTAGCTGACTCCGTGTTTCTGACCTCACGCTTGTAATTTCAGTCTGACTCTCCTGAACGGAGCAGGCCCTTCGACGGAGAGCAGAGAGGTCAGAAAACCACAAGAGGAAGGAAATAAAGATCTCCCTCTCCTCCTCTTTTCATCGTTGTCCTCTGAGGAGTCGACTGCACAGGTTTTCAGTTATTGGAGGTTTTTCTGAGGAGGATTCCGCTGCTGGTCAGCCGCTGCTTTATTCACGGATGAGCTGCTCTTCAAAGAGGAAATCACAGACAGCTTCAATGAAAAGGAGGAAGGAGAAGAGGAGGTGGAGCTGAGCGGTCTGCTACAGGTATCTGGTTCTCTGGTGATGAAGCTGCTGCTTCAGAGAGCCTCCATCGAGTCCTCCTGGTCTGAACGTCTGTCACAAAGGACTTTTAAAGACTCTCTGTCAAATATTTCACGTCTCTGTGGTTGGATTTTGTTTGACATCTTTAACTTCCCTCTGAGCGTTGTTGTTTTTTGCGTGGGCTCAAGGACTCATTGCTCCCCTTCTCCTTTCCTGTGACCTCCCCTCAGCCTAAAAACACACCCCTGATCCCGTGCCTCCCCGTCTAACCCATCTCACTGACATACAGGGCCACGCCGTGCCCGCCGTCCTCCTCTCCCGCCTCCATTCATCTCAATCCTTTGTCACAACCGTTTCTCAAGCTGTCATTCCTCCGATCCAGAACTTCAGCTGATGTTTCGGGGTTTTAAAGCCTTTATTTGCACTCGTGCGTGCAGAGTTTAAAGGTTCTGTGAGGAGACTGCGATGATGTTCTAACCTCACTTAGCACAAAGTCGAAAAACAGCTAATAGTTAGCAACAACCTGCAGCCTGCTTTTCTCTATTAGCTTAGCACAAGGCTGGAAGGAGAAGAGAAATGACTTCATTTAGCGATCTGTTAGCATAGCATAGCACTCTAAGATTAAAGAGTGAACTAGCTTCAAAAGACATCAAATCCAGGTCCGTCAGCGAGCGTCATCTGTTTCACACGGTCAGGCTAATGTTGGCTGCCTATCTGAAAATCTGTTAGCTGCTAACTGCTAGCTAACTTAGCTGAAAATAAAGACTGGAAACAGCTAGTCTGGCTCTTTTTAAACATGCCAACAAAATGCTGATTTGCCCTCTTCTTGGATATTAACTGAACTGCAGAAAAAATTAGCTTAGCCTCCGTTTACAGGTGAAAAACAAACAAACAAACAAACAAACAACAACTTTAAAGCTCCTCTGAGCTTCTTCCGTCTGTTCCTTTCAGATTATATCCCAACCAGTGGTGGACAGTAACAGAGTGCATTAACTTGAGTACTGTACTAAGCACATTTTTTGAGTATCTGTACTTTACTTATATTTATTATAAGTATTAATTTTTGTATTTATTTTTTTGGAAACTTATGACTTTCACTCCACTACATTTCAAAGAGAAATATGGTACTTTCTACTCCACTACATTTCTAGGAAGCTTGTCGTTACTTTTCCCTTTTAGGTTCAGCACAGCTTGTCATCAGCTGTTGGTGTTTTTCTTTTCTAAAATGTAATTGGCCACACGCTGTGCCCCTCACAGAAGGGAACCAATCACAGTCACTGCTCAAGCCTGAGATGAATTTAAAAGTACGTCTATAAGACTAAATGTGCATCATGGACATGGACAAATTCAGGGTATTTATAAAAGTAAATACTTTAGTGCTTTCACTTGAGTAAGATTTTGACCAAGGGACTTCTACTTGTAGTTGAGTAAGATTTGTCCATGAGTATCAGTACTTTGACTCAAAGTACTGGAGTTGAGTACTTTGTCCACCACTGATCCCAACTGAAACATCCTGAGACAGAATGAAACGCCCTGAAACTTCTCGTACACCCTGAAGAATCCTCAGACATCCTGACACATCCTGAAAAACCCTGAAACATCCTGGGACAGAGTGAAGAATCCAGAGTTAAATTCCCTGGAAAAACCATGAAACACCTTGAAACAGTATGAAACATCCTGAAACATCCTCAGACAATACTGACACATACGGAAACTTCCTGAAACGTTCTGAATCATCCTGAGACATCCTTTGACAGAATGAAACATCCTGAAACACAACTTTAGTTATTTCCCCTCCATGAACACTTCAGGTGATATTTCACCTGTGATGAATATCTTAACTCACACACACACACACACACACACACACACACACACACACACACACACACACACACCTCAGCCAGTAGGCACTAGCACTGAAGTCTCGTCCGTGTCTGTAAGCTGAAGCTTTAACCAGCAGAGGGTTGACCTCCTGTTTCACATGATTAGCTTAGCATTCAGGTAGCGTTTTCTCAGTAACAGTTTGTGCTCCTGTGAAGCTCAGTGACTCACAGTTCAAACTGCTGAAGTGAATATTTAAAGGATTTTGTGGAGTTTTCAGCCAATCAGCTCCCAGCTCGCTGTGGTTGAATATTGTTCACTCTCATGTCTGCTTCTCTCAGAGCCGCCCCTGGTTCAGGCATCAGGTGATATTTTAGAGATTTAATCTTTACACAAATAAGGGACCTGGCACCATGAGCTCACGTATCATATTCATCATGAGAGACTCTGTACAAAGCCTGCGTTAAGCTGCCGACATGTAAAACCTGAGCAGGGGAAACATTCCGGCGGAGCGGCTGTGTGTGCGTGAGCAGCGTGTTTGTTTTCAGTGTGGTCATATGGGGGGTCCTATACGAGCCATCTCGTGCGGAGAGCACTCGGGGACACTAAAGCCACACGCAGCGTTTGTGGGAGATTATTAGAGCGAAAGATATCCAGTCTGTCGCTCTGGGAGGAGGTTCCTCGAAAGATTGAACCAATGAAGAGTGTGTGTGTGTTTGTGTGTGTGTGTGTGTATAAACAGAGAGGGGGAGGGGCTTCAGCTGTAGTATTACCACCATTCAGATGTATGACAGTCACAACACGCATGTTTCCACTGTGACAGTTTAAATTCAAGAGTAGATGCACAGTTATTTTACAACACATTCATGGAGCTGAAGCTCTGAAACATCACTGAGCAGCTTCAGACCAAACGTTTGGTTTCTAACGTTCAGCTTCAGACCAAATGTTTGGTTTCTAACGTTCAGCTTCAGACCAAACATTTGGTTTCTAATGTTCAGCTTCAGACCAAATGTTTGGTTTCTAACGTTCAGCTTCAGACCAAACATTTGGTTTCTAACATTCAGCTTCAGACCAAACGTTTGGTTTCTAACGTTCAGCTTCAGACCAAACATTTGGTTTCTAACGTTCAGCTTCAGACCAAATGTTTGGTTTCTAACGTTCAGCTTCAGACCAAACGTTTGGTTTCTAACGTTCAGCTTCAGACCAAATGTTTGGTTTCTAACATTCAGCTTCAGACCACATGATTTGTTTCTAACGTTCAGCTTCAGTTCTAAGGTTTGGTTTCTAACGTTCAGCTTCAGACCAAACGTTTGGTTTCCAACGTTCAGCTTCAGACCAAACGTTTGCTTTCTAACATTCAGCTTCAGACCAAACGTTTGGTTTCCAACGTTCAGCTTCAGACCAAAAGTTTAATTTCTAATATTCAGCTTCAGACCAAACGTTTGATTTCTAACATTCAGCTTCAGACCAAACGTTTGATTTCTAACATTCAGCTTCAGACCAAACGTTTGATTTCTAACATTCAGCTTCAGACCAAACGTTTGATTTCTAACATTCAGCTTCAGACCAAACGTTTGATTTCTAACATTCAGCTTCAGCCCAAACGTTTGGTTTCTAACATTCAGCTTCAGCCCAAACGTTTGGTTACTAATGTTCAGCTTCAGTCCAAATGTTTGGTGACCAAACGCTGCTCCTCATCATTTTCACTTTAACAATAATCTTTTTTATATTCTTTAGAATACTGCTGATGTTCTTAACCGGACTCTCTCTCCTCCACGTCCAGAGCTGCTGTGAGTGCTGACTTAGTCTCACTTTTATTGATAAAATATTTAAAGTATTATTTACCTTTTTTATTTTCTTTTTTGCGTAAGATAAAAGTATAAAGTGGCAGAAAGTATAGTGAACATAATGTACCTTGTAAATGCGTAAAGTGCTGTAAAGTGTTGTACAGTGCTGTAAAGTGTTGTAAAGCTGTGGACTGTTGTTGGTCTCAGCAGTTTGTTGTTCCTCCAGCTGAGAGACTGAGAAAATAACTCAAACAGGACTGAGGGAAAAGTACATGAAAAACACAGCTAAACACACAACACACAGCTTTTGTCTCTCTCTCTCTCTCTCTCTCTCTCTCTCTCTCTCTCTCTCTCTCTCTCTCTCTCTCACTCACACACACACACACACACACACTGAGTATGACAGCACAGGCACAACACTGTCAGCGCTCCTCTACATCTGTTCATTTAAACCAGCAGAATGTTTGTTTCTCTTGTTACGCACAGAGCAAGAAGTGGTTTGGAGAGGAAATGCAACTAAAAGACACCAAACATGAGAAATAAGACTGAGAGAGGAGAGCAGGAGGAGGAGGAGGAGTAAGAAGAGGAGGCGGGGCTCCATGAGTGAAGGTAAATGACATTGGAAGGCTCGCTCTGATTCTAAGTGCCCCTGCTTTGAAAGTTTGCGTGAGGCAGCTTAACGGAACGTCGGCTTGTTTTTCCGCTTCGCTGCTTTCTGGACTGGGCTATAAACTAAAGACGACATCCTCTCATTAGTCTGCCCTCTGTAGCAAAGCCAGGCCATTTAGTGTACCCAAAATCCCATTGTTTAATTGTGCGGGTCGAGTCAAAGGTCAACCAAAATATTGATGAACTTTTTTAAGGAAGGCGGGGGGAGCAGTGAGGCTTAAAGCGGCGGGGAGGCAGGCGAGGGCAGAGGTGCAAGGGCCACAAACACAGCTGTACTGCAGCACACACAGAGCAGGGAAGAGAGGGGAGGGCTGGGAAAACAGAAAGGACCAGATTCACAGTCTGAGTTTCACCGTCTGAAGAGGTGCAACAGGTGAGCGGCCCTCAGGTTACACCTTTAAAGATAACGCCTCACTTTCTTTAATATTTACCAGACAACAAAAGAAAGAGTAATACAAAAACTAACCTAACCCCAACACCAAACATATCCTAACCTAACCCCAACACCAAACATATCCTTACCTTATCCTAACTCCTAATATATCCTAATCTAGTCTTAACACCTAACATATCCTAACCTAACCACAATACCGAACATATCCTAACCTAACCCCAACACCAAACATATCCTAATCTAATCCTCACACCTAACATATCCTAACCTAACCCCAACACCAAACATATCCTGACCTAACCCCAACACCAAACATATCCTAACCTTCTCCTAACTCCAAAAATATCCCAATCTAATCTTAACACCTAACATATCCTAACCTAACCACAATACCGAACATATCCTCACCTTACCCCAACACCAAACATATCCTAACCTAACCCCAACACCAAACATATCCTAACCTTCTCCTAACTCCAAAAATATCCCAATCTAATCTTAACACCTAACATATCCTAACCTAACCACAATACCGAACATATCCTAACCTAACCCCAACACCAAACATATCCTAATCTAATCCTCACACCTAACATATCCTAACCTAACCCCAACTACAAACATATCCTAACCTTACCTAACTCCAAAAATATCCCAATCTAATCTTAACACCTAACATATCCTAACCTAACCACAATACCGAACATATCCTAACCTAACCCCAACACCAAACATATCCTAATCTAATCCTCACACCGAACATATCCTAACCTAACCCCAACACCAAACATATCCTAATCTAATCCTCACACCTAACATATCCTAACCTAACCCCAACTACAAACATATCCTAGTCTAATCCTCACACCTAACATATCCTAACCTAATCCTAACACCTAATATATCCTAACCTAATCCTGACACTAAACATATCCTAACCTAACCCCAATACCAAACATATCCTAACCTTACCTAACTCCAAAAATATCCCAACCTAATCTTATATATGTATATATATATATATATATATATATATATATATATATATATATATATATATATATATATATATATATACTTCCATATATAATTTGACATTACCGTAAACAATTACAGGTTACCCCTTTTTCTAGAGGACTATGAAACCCAGATAACAAGAAGTCTGTTTCTTTAATGTAATGTAAACCTATGGCAGAGATAATTAAACTGAAAACTTCTTCCTGCTGCTAAGGGACAGTAAAGTCTTCGGAGCACGTCAGAGACATACAGAAACACATCTAATGAGAAAGCCAACAACCTCCATTCACATTTAATACTACTGCAGGGAATCAGAGTGGGAGCATGGAGCAGGAGCCAAATATCAAAGCCTGCAGAAAAAGAAGATCAGAGACTCAAATTAGCACGGTTATCACCCCGACTGACTCAAATAGACCTTTACTTTCCTCAGAACTCAGAGACTGAAAGAAATCCCCAAACCAAAGCTATGAAACTGTGCCAGCAGAGGCAGCAGCTCTGCTCTGTGCTTCCATTAAAAGCCAGAGCTCCTGCAGGAAGTTCAGTCCTGCTGCTGCTGCTGCTGCTGCTGAACAATTTGGTGCGAGTCAGCCTCAGAGCAGCACGGTGCAAACAGCAGCAGGGCTCATAACCTGGACGAGGTGGTGTGCAAACGGCTGAGTGTTATGGATTACACTGTTTGTTTAAATCCATGTTAGGTGGATTATTCTCCTTCACTAAAGAGGGCTGGTTTGGGTCAAAGGCCAGTGAGGCAAAGGCTGCTAAGAAGGTCCTCAAAACACAGCTTTCTCTCTGACCTGAGGGAATTCCTGCCACTCTGTGGACGTGTGACTGCAGGTTTTAAACTGTGTGGTTAAAGAAAGAAAGACACCAACCCAAGAGACAGACCACGAACACTCTGAGTGTTTAATGCTAAATATTTATATCATAAAGAGAAACATGAGAGGGTAAAATATGACATAAATCAGTTCTTGCACTGAGCGGCTAAATCCTGAAATAATGTCAGAAAGTTATGAGTGTGGTTCTGACTTTCTGCGATTATATGAGGACGGATTTCTCTGAGAGGAAAAAGATTCGAACGGATCAGTTTGGAGACGTTCAGGCATGTGAATCATTTCCCTCAAAATTTACCTCAAATTTAAAACATCTGCTGCTTTAAATGATTATATAAAAAAAACCCAAAAAGTTCTTTAGATTTTAAAAAAATCAGGGCACATCAGACTGAGATCATTTTGGGATTTTTTTCTTTGACTATCTTCATCTGAAGGAAACTAACCTTAACTTAACAACAGTTCGGTTAACTTTAGTCTGAGTCCTCTGAGATTTAAAAACTACATTTAGTAAAATTTCTGTTTATTTCACAGTAATAATCGACATAAATGATAAAAGCATAAACTTCTCTTATAGTAGCTTTTCACCTCCTTGTTGATTTATCTCATATTTAATTAAATCATGAGTTTTAAATGATACATATCTTATTCAAACATCAGCTGGATTCTTGGATTCTTTGTTTTGTGCTCAGTCTTGTGATCTTTGACTTTATTTTACACGTTTACATTTTTGATTTTATTTTTTTTTCCTTTTTTAAAAATGGAAATGAAATTTAAGGAGAAAAAAAGAAGAAGAAGTTTCACAGAGATGGATAAAAAAAAGAGTTTCGTAAGACTGACTGGATGAGAGAAGAAAAATAAAGTAACGGTCAAAATGCTCTGAGAGGAAAAAAAGAGCAGATGATAAATAAGTTATTTTAATTTGGATTTTGATAATAATAATAATTATTATTATAATAATAACTTGTTACAGCCTGGTAGAGGGTCTGGGTGAAGTGTTTGTGCAGGATACAGACTCCGCTCTCAGTCCTCCTGTGATATCAGCCCCGCTGTAACAGAGAGAGAGAGAGAGATTTGCGCTAAACCAAACAAAGTGGTCACTTTGCGCCTCGGGCGCGTTTCTGGTGACATTTAACAGCAAGGAAAGCTATTTCCTTTACCATTCAAAGCCAAACGCTCCTAATTGCTCCAGAAGTCTGCAGCAGTTTGGGAAACACTCCGTGATATTCCCTGAGCTTGATCTCTGCGGTTCACTGAGTCTGTGTTTATTCCTGTTGGAGAAAATTGGTTTACTCGAGCTGTGATTCTGATGTGACTCTCAAATATTCCCCTCAACGCGCTCCATTTGGGAAGCTTTGTAGTCCTAATGGCCGTTCATTATGCTCCTCAAGATAAGTTTATGTTGTCATTAAATGTGACTAAACACAGAAACAAACATTTCATAAACGCACCTTTAACTGAGCAGAGAGCAGAGAGCAGAGAGCAGAGGAACGAGGCGGATCAGATATCCCGAGGCCGGATCATTTCCCCCGATACGCATCATGGGAACAGTTTGATTCATGCAGGCTGCAGCAGAGGCACACAGAGACAGACAGGGAGCGGAGTCCACGAGCTCTGCGGAGTCCACGGGCTCCACGAGGGCTCCACGAGGGCTCCACGGACTCCCACCGGGGAAGAAGAATTTCCTCCCTCTCTCTCTCTCTCCCTCTCTCTCTCTCTCCCCCTCTCTCTCTGTCACAGCCTGAAAAACATCAGCACGCAGAAAAACAGAAATAATAATTAAAAAAAAAAATTTTTTAAATCCTGGGGTCAGTTTGTCCTCACGGTCACAGTTTGAAAAAGACTCAATAACCCAGAGAGTTCTGATGGTTTCAGCTCTTTAAACAGAAGATTGTTTATTTAAACCCTGAGAATCAAACTTTGTGCTGCAGTTTAAATCTGAACATCATCATATAAATATACATGTAATATAAACATACATGTAATATAAACATACATGTAACATTTAAACAAACTTTAAATAAACTTTAACTTTAAACTCAGAGATTTTACCGAATTATTTTAATATTATATTATTATTATTATTATTATTATTATTATTATTATTATTATTATTATTATTATTATTATTATTATTAATTTGTTCATTTATTTTTATGTATTTTTGTTTTTTTTTTCAATCTTTTTTTATTATGTGCTTCTACTGGTAGCAGAAAAGTTTGGCAGCTTCTACTCTACTCCACTCTATTCTATTCTATTCTATTCTATTCTATTGTGTTTTTATTTGTGTTATTATTATTATTATTATTATTATTATTATTATTATTATTATTATTATTATTATTAATAATAATAATAATAATAATAATAATAATAATAATAATTGTTAATTTGTTCATTTATTTGTATGTATTTTTGTTTTTGTTTTTTTCAATCTTTTTTTAGTGATGTGCTTCTACTGGTAGCAGAAAAGTTTGGCAGCCTGTATTCCACTCTACTCCACTCTAGGCTATTCTATTCTATTTTTATTATTATTATTATTATTATTATTATTATTATTATTATTATTATTATTATTATTATTATCACTTTTCTCTCTAAGGAAGCCTTGGTGACCATCTCCACTTTTATTTAATGTTTTGAATGATGAGGAGAAAACTTGCTGGAGTGTTTGTGGGCGGGTCAGACTCACTCAGAGGAGCTCTCTGGTTCAGCTGAGGTAAACCTGCTGACTGCAGGACTTCAGACTCGAAACTGTCTGATTCTCACCTTCCTCTCATCCGTTCAGGAGCCAAGAGAAACTGCTCACAACCTCTGAGTCTGATGGAGACTCCTCCCCTCTCTCTCTCTCTCTCTCTCTCTCTCCACTCTTCTAATCATTCCCTTTGCCTTCTGTACTTTATTTATGGATTAGAACATTTAAACATCTTTTTTTTTTCCTCTGACGACGTAAAATAACCAATAACTGTTTTATTTTCCACATCTGCAGACTCCAGCACGGTGAGGCTACGACACAGCTGCCAAAGCAAGATTTATTTATAAGTCTTTAAAGATATATACATATTTACAACTGAGCCTGAGACACGTCACTTTCAAATAATAAATAAATAGAATTTAAAAAGATAAATAAAAAAATAAAGAAATGAAGAATTTAAACATTTCTTTCTTTACATATTTATTCATTGAATAATTTCAGTCTTTGGTGCTTTACATTCTCTCTGCTTCTCAAACACACAGATTGTTTCTTTGACCTCTTCAGATTGTTTTTTGTTGGAGTTTCAGCTCCATGTGAGGAATAAAGCTGCTGTTCACAGAGAGCTTCTCTGCTGAGCTCAGACTTGAAAGTGAACTTGAAGTGTTCACACCTGCTGCTCACCTGTGGTTCCTGGAGGTTTTCCTGGAGGTTGTTCTGAAAGACTTCAGACACACGTTGACAAACATTCTTTAAAGTCTTGTTAGCGTCAGGTTAACAGCTACATGCATAAAAAAAAAAAAAAAAAGTTCTGCTTTGAATCCATGAAACAGCTGAAGTGATGTTTCTCAGGTCTCAAACTGACAGGTGTGTGTTTTCTGTTTTCTTCACCTCATGACTGAAAATGTTACACCGCTCCTGTCTCCTCTATTTGTGCTCCAGAATCAGTAAAATCATTGTTTTCTCTGTTCACTCGAGAAGTGATTCACATCTTTTAAAAAAAGGACAAACACTTCCGATGTTTTCACCTGAAGCTTTTCTCGCTTTCTAACATTTTAGACGTTTCATTTAAATCTAAAGTCGCTCCATGTCCTCAAACAGAGGATGTTGT
>CM061157.1:28362122-28429622 GCA_030710495.1 Labroides dimidiatus | reverse complement strand
TGATGGAGGAACTTCTTGAAGAAAAACTTTGCTGCTCCATTTTTTGTCTAAGAGGTACATCAGCGATACCTCCTCCACAGCCGCCATCTTTGTTTTTGAGTTTGTTGTTGGTGTTATAAACTTTGAACTCTGGGCAGCCCCCCTGGTGGATGTTTTGGTTAACAGCATGGAAGTATGTGAGCAGTGACGTAACATTTGAAACAGACTGAAGGGAGTAAAAATGGGCCTTTACACTCACCTTGATGATGTAATAAGTGACATCACCACCTTCAGTCTCAGGATGGACATGCTTCTGTCTGATTCCTGTGTGTAAACTGAGACGGGGAGCTTTCTGATGAGGTCTGAATGTGACGGTCGACATATTGGAAACTGATAGATGCAGCACTCACCTGTCAGTCAAATAAGCCCCGCCCCTCACTGGATGCTTAAACTCTTCACTCGTGACCATCAGTCCCTCATGTAGCTGTGCACAGGATGGGGTTCAGGTCTGGGTTAGGGTTTGTTCCTCCTGAGTGAGCGCTGTCTGCTCCACAGAGACGCTTCCTGCAGGCTCTGTGAGGGAGCAGGTGAACATTCAGGTCAAAGTAAAGGTTCAGTGCAAAAGAAACGTGTTTCTCCTCCAACATCAACAAAAGAGTTTCTACATTAAACACATACTGTTCACATTCTGCTGCTGCCTCACACACCAGCACACATGGATGAGTAAGACAAACAGACCTACAAACAAATGAACCAGCGGCCGGCGCTTCTCACGCACAACCTGTTGTGATTCTCCTCCAGAAATCTGGATCCAGTCAGCCCAGAGGTATCGAACGCTGCGCCTGAAACCTGCTGCAGCGGGCAAAACCTCCGTCCACAGGTGGAGAGACGGTTCTGAGGATTTAACACACAACATCAGGCCTAAAGGACAGGGGAAGAGTGTGTGTGTGTGTGTGTGTGTTTCATAAAGGAAACGAAGAAACCACTTTAAAGAAAAAAAGAAAAAAACACAATGACACATCCAAAGAGAAAACCTGGAAACTGACAAAAAATACGACCCATGAATGAGCTCAGGCTCTTCAGGATCTGTGTGTGTGTGTGTGTGTGTGTGTGTGTGTGTGTGTGTGTGTGTGTGTGTGTGTGTGTGTGTGTGGTGGTCTCAACCCTCACCACCTCATGGGTTTTGACACAGTTTGTTTCAGTTTGGAAGAATCACATCACACACTTCTTGTTGAAACAAAGTCTCTTTATTGTTCTGAGGTTGTTTTTTCTTGTAGCGCTGTAAACAAACCGTCACATGGTTGAAGTTTCTTCGTCATGATTCAGTTTCAGTTTTGCTGTGAAATAACAACACTTACCTTTGTTTCTTTCTTTGTTTGAGCTCTCCTGGCAAAAGGCTGTCTGCTGCTCCAAGGTGGCTTTTTAAGCCCCACCCACAGGAAGTGGGAGAGACCACCGAAGGGGGAGGAAGAAGCTCAGACTTTAAATTCTTCATAAACATTTTGTATATTTTGTTTTTCTATCAGTTAGTAGAGACAATTAAATTTCATGTAAACAGTTTGTTTGTTAATTTGATGGTTTTCCTGAGTTTGTTCGATGTTGGTTTGTAGTCACCTAAACACCCCTCGTTGTTTATGTTGGACTAGTCCTCTGTCTATTTAAACCCCTTACATGTTTCACTCAGGGAGCTCTGTCTGATCGTGTCAGGTTGTAGCTTGAGTTCTCTTTAATTGGACTCAGAGTTTCCTTATTATTCAAGTTGAGTATTTTGTTACTGATTTATTCTATTTCAAGTTAAATTAAAGGAAAAGATCTTCTTCCCACACCTTTGTCCTTTGCCTGACTGCTTGGTCCCTTACAGTGTGTGTGTGTGTGTGTGTGTGTGTGTGTGTGTGTGTGTGTGTGTGTGTGTGTGTGTGTGTGTGTGTGTGTGTGTGTGTGTGTCAGTCTGAGCTGATTTTGTGACAGTCTGCCGTCTTCAAACTGAAGCCTATGTTTCAGCTATCAGATTCTCTGCTCTGTGACTTTAAGCGTCGCCTCTGTGAGCTCTTATAGGATCAGGCTAAGATTAGTTTATCTCCTCTGCTGTGTTTCTGATGAGTAACACACCTTCATTCTACTTTGACACATCTCTGTGCAGAAGTTTGACATTTTTGGATGTGCACAACTCAGAAATTTTGACTTGAAAAGGATCTTGCAAGAGGAAAAAGCCGCAAAAATGAGGTCATTTGTCCACACGAAGCTGTGTGGACTTCACGGACACAACTAGCATAAACCATGCTTTAGCATGTGTTCATCAGTGTAGCGATGCTAGGCTAGGTAGCTGTGATTACTTTCTTTCATTTGTCCCAGATGAAGCACTAAAGAGATGAAACAGTAGGGGTCCTGAAATGGAGCCCTGTGGAACTCCACGATGAGGCTTTTTAATCTGATCAAGACGAAGTGCTTCCTGTCGTAGAGAAATGATCTGAACCCAGAGAGCCCCGCCCCCTTCTCCAAGCTATCAATAATATGAGAGTCTATGTATCGAAGCAGCTCTGAGATCCGGCAGCACTAAAGCAGAATCTAAAAGTTCTGAGGTGGTTTTTAAAGTCCAGCGAAGAGCCGAAACCCGGAGCAACAGAAACCGTCATCTGGGTTCAGTTCTCTCTCACAGCGCTGAGACTCATTAGCTCAGAGCTTCAATGTTTTTCAGAGGGTAACACATTTCTGTGTTTCCCTCCTGTTTTACGGTTTGTCGACAAATAACTTTGTTCAAGCGGCCTCTGCTTCTCAGGCGACTCGTCTCTCTGTGACATCATTTCCTTGACCGTCAGGCTCTTCCTGCTCTGAATCTGGAGCGAATCGATCCTGTGCTGGAGGTTGAGGCCTTTAGGTTCACTCCCTGCTGTAAACAGAGAGAGGCCGGCTTCATGTTAGCAGAGAGCGAGGACATGTGAGCTCCTTTTGTTGTGTGCAGGAGCAAATTAAACAAGTTTCTCTAAAGCTTTGGTGTGTTTATCTGACTGTAAGTGGCGTGGGGTTTGAGGAAATACATCAGGTTAGGAAATATCACCCAAAAGACCAGCGAGAGCTAAGAGTTATTGTTTAACGATTTATGGCTTTAAGAAGCACATGTTTCAAACCTCATCAGTCAAAACAGCAGCAAACATTATTCTCCAGCTCTGTTTGTCAGCGCCGCTACAAAATAAAAGCTCAGAGGGTCACAGAGTGGGTTCAGGTTCACGTGTAACGTCACATGTTGCAGTCTCACGGGTCAAACATTGTCTTTAGTATGTGTCAATAAACAAACAAACAAACAAACAAACAAACCATGGTGCTGGAAATTAACCAACCAGAGGTTTTTGAAAAAAGGTGTTTAATCTAAATCCTTCAGTGTTTCGGGCTGAAGAAGCAAAATTCAAAGACTATGAAGCCAGACGTGTTCAACACTGCAGTTCCTCCTGTGACCACTAGAGGCTGGCTGCAGAAGCAGCAGAAACCACATACACACCTCTTAGTTTACCAGGACAAACTCTGGACTAAAATCTGTATCAGGACAGTCCAGCCACGGCAGACAGACCTCCAGGGACCATCACAAACCCAGTCCAGCTCCTCATGGGTCCAAAGATCTGATCTGGGAGCATGTGACTGAGCTTTAACAGCCATCTAAACTGGATTTTAGTGATGCTGCAGCTTCTTCACACTTTACAGACGAAGCAAAGTGAAAATCAGTCGTCTTCCTGGTTCATGGTTTTTTATAACGTGGACCCGGTTTGACCTCATTTGGTCCTGAAATTAAAGATATCTTTCCCTTTTTGTTGTTGTTATTACTTAACATGATTAAAGGAGAAACTGTTGGAAATGGGTTTATGTTACGGTCCAAGATCTGACAGTCTGTGGACACACACACACACACACACACAGTGAACACTCTGCAGGCCTCCCCAATTTTCAAGGCGATTTCCGAGCTTGAGAAGGAGCGGGCTGTGAATAATTGTGAGCTCTTCATGCCTGTGATAATAATGTTAGTTTAAAGCGGTGAAAGTGGAACCAACGCTGGAAAAAAACACTTAGGAGGAAAAGGGGGTCGGACATGTGAGGAACCGCTCCGACTTCCTGTTTAAGGACTCATCTATCAAAGGCTGAATTCACTCTGAGCGTTACACAGGCCTGTTTCTGACACACCAGCTCTCTGAGGGACACGCAGCAGGCGTGTGCTGCTGAACATGCAGCTGCGAAAAAAAAACCCAGACATGTTTCTGTCGTGGAGGTCGCTGCAGGGCATTTTTTTCCAATTACTAAAACATGATTTTTTTTAACTGGGCTGATTATTAAAATACTTCACACCCAGCTGCAGAAGCAAACTGAAGCTCTGAAACCAAAACTACAAAAAGCATCAGAAGCAAACTTTTGCACCGAATGACACACTCTTCGTTCATACTACCAGGTTTTTGTTGGGCCTCTCTGAGCAGCCTCTCATTGATTGGTTGATGACATGATCAGCTGAGGTTGCTTTGATTTCATTTAGACAGGTGTCGTCTCCTTTGTCCTCTTCCAGCTCTTCCTCCCCTTCTCTTCCTCACCTGCGGTTATTTTTAATAGCTCTTACTTTCTGACTGAAGTAATAATTAATCATTCAGGTGTGTGGCCAGGCGGCGCACATATTTGCCAATTAGCTCCTGTGGTCGTCATTTCGCCTTCACATCGGCGTGTCTTCTGTTCGGTGTGTTTAAACATTTTGAATCGCAAAATGTGTGTGAGGCAGAAAATGTGTTTAGACTTTTGGAGACTTGTTAAGAGGTTTTTCTCTCCGTCAGTTTAAATATTGTTCTATGCATGTTGTTTTAGTGTGTCAGAAAAAAAACAGACACGACTCTGTAACATGCAAGAAGGAAACCGGATACAAAATCTGATCCTGCAGCTCTGAGAAATATGAATTGTATTTATATATAACTGTATTTATACATAAACACGCTGAGGCGTTGTGTTCTCTGGAAGAAAAGTTTAGTGTTTTGTTTTGTTTTCGTCAGGATGCAAAATCAGAAACATGAAATGTGATAAGCGTACATCTGCTGTGAGTCTGTGCTTCCCATCAGGAGGAATGAGTAAATAACTGTTTCCCTTTGTGTGTGTGTGTGTGTGTGTGTGTGTGTGTGTGCGTGCGTGAGCGACTAAATCTTTGTGTGCGATGCAGAGAGCAGGAAGCATGTGTGGATGCTTTCAATGTTTTGTCTGTGGCTTGAGTGCTCAGACTATTCTCTCATTCAGCTGGCAAGTGTGTGTGTGCGTGTATGTGCGTGTGTGTGTGTGTGTGTGCTCTTCGGGCTGTCTGTGTATGGTCTAAATAATGCATCAGGAGGTTCCCTTCCTGTCTCTCAGCTTATCTCGTCTCCCGTCCTCGTCTCCGTCTCGTGTCTCTGCGTTAGATTTCTCGACCACTCGTTTGTTTTTCTGATATTCACCTCGTTACGTGACCTTTATTCTGTGTCTCATCCTCTTCCATCCATCTACAGCATCCCCCCCCCCCCTCCTTCCCGTCTCTCCTCCGCTCCCTCCCTCCATCACTCAGCCCCTCCCGAGCCTACTCATGCGTAAGGTAGTGGGGTGAAAATGCTGTGCTCTCAGTGCAGCCTCTGCACGCAATAGTGCTGGGATCGTGTGAGAAGGCCGGCAGACATGATGCAGCCCCACATGGCTGTGGCATGGAGCCACGGAAGAGAGGAGCAGAGGGAGGGAGGGAGTATTAAACCTCCCCACAGTCCCAGCGATCAGGGGTCTCTGCTCAGCCGAAACCATGGCAACGTTTCACACTGATGAGGGCTTTTTCTCACTGGCATCGCCCGTCAGTCAGGCCGGTCAAGGTGAAACGGCTGCAGCTCACGCAATGCCTCTCTTCACACAGACATGGCCTGATTCTTTAAATACTGCACTGACTTTGAAGGGATGTTTGGTTTAATATCGACAGAAAAACTGTGAATAAACAGAGCGGTTATGTAAGAATATGTTCTGCACGCTCGGAGAGGGCATTTCAAACAAAGGACAAACAATCAACAACCACAGAATCTGTCAGCATGTTGATGAACGCAGCTCAGATCTCATTCTCATCTCAGGTCACACAGGAAGTTGATGACAGGCTGACAGGAAGTGAGATATTTGGGGGATAACTGGTAAAAATCTCCGACTCCCGGGTCGTGGACCGGCACTGGTCCAGGGGTCACTGCTTTAAACCGTTTCATCTCCAAGGGTGGGGTTTTCTGACCCCCCCAGAAATGAGTTTTAATACTAGAACAGAAAAACAATCCTGAAGCATCTAAACAAGTCCAAAGGAGGGCGTGGCGATCCAGAGCCCTCAGATCAGGCCAAACAGGAAGTAGATTTTTATCTAAAATTTTAGCCACTCACTCAGACAACCAATGAACATTCAGCTTCAGGCGCTATGGCAGGAGGACATTGATGGTTTATGGGGACAGAAAGATCACAGATCATCTAGAAGTCACCAGCAGGGTCTGAACTCCTCATTGGAGGATATATGAATCATTTTACTGCTGAAGGTCCATAAAAAGCTTCAGTTACAAGACAAAACTTCCAGGTCCCAGAGCAAACCTGATAAACCACATCTGGTTCCATCAGCATCTCAGACAACAAGACAGAGGATCAGCATCAGTCAGGAGAAAAATCTGACCTCCTTTTTACCATCTTTACCAAGAGAGTCTCTGTTAGTCTGGAGCTACAGGATTTACACTGAATCATTCAGCAGAACGTTTGACAACCTTTGTTATCTGGGCTGTTACAGATAAGCTAATGAAGCTAAGCTAACGTTAGCTTAACTAGAGCCCTTTGGACAACAGCTAACAATGATGGACGATCACCAAAGAACAAAACAGGCCAATGAGCTCCAACAAACAAAGAGACATGAGGAACAACACAGCTAAGAGCTAACGCTAGGCTAACTTTAGCTAACGTTTGAGATGTTAAACATAACTTTATATTTTGTTAATGTTGTGGTCCACAGTACAGCGTTATCCAAAGAGGAAAGGGTTAAAAACACACCCCGTCACCCAGCCTCTCAGGATACCTTGAGTCAGAGTTACATGAACCTCATGAACACCGTTTGAACATCTTTAAACTTCAAATATCAGAAAAATCTCAGAAAACCCATTATTCCCTGCTCTCTCTCTCTCTCTCTCTCTCTCTCTCTCTCTCTCCAGGTTTTCTGCTCTGTTCATTCTCCTTCCTCTCCAAATAAAAATAGGTAACCGCGTCTGATAACAGACATGACTCTGTACTGGGAACCAGATATGAACCTGATCCAGAACCAGTGGAGACTTGGCTGGACCTGAGCCTGTTTAAGGTGGACTGAGGGGCAGTGGGAAGCTGTCCTGAGGTTTTTTGTAAACCATGGACGCTGCATCCTGAGCTCTGAAGAGGAGAGGGAGAACTTAAACATGTTTCAGTTTTGAAGTTTTATTATGTCAATAAAGAGTCTGAAGGTTTTCATTAACCCTTTCCTCTCCACACAGACGGTTTTGATTGGGTTTAGGTGGTAAATAGTTGCTGTGATGATCCAGGTTAACTGGAGGGAAATGGACAGAAAGCTGAGAGGAAAACAAACAGAGCCTGATCGACTTTCCTCTCATTTGAGCTCATGACGAAATCCACAGCTCGTAAATCTCTGGTCGTCCTTCTTTTAAACACGCTGATTTTAAATGGTGATTATGGCGGCGGCTGGAGGTTGTAGAGGCCGGCTCAGAAATCACACCCATCACTCATTCTCTTTTGATTTCCAGGGTTTGGTCCCTGAAGGCCAGAAACCTTCTCCCCCTTTTTCCTCCCTTCAGGTCCCTCACACACCTCTGCTGCTGCTGCTCTCCTTTCAGGGCCGCCTGGTAATGGAGTCCTGGCCCTCTGATGTATGGTCCTCGGGGGCCGCGGGCCGTGTGGGCGAGCCGCTCAGGAAAGCGAAGGCCTCTCCATTACACCCGGGTTAACGTCTGTGTCGAGCTCCGGCCGCCGTGGCTGCAGTTGTCATAACACGGTAATGACTTTCTACCTGATTACCAAAGAGTCCGAAATACGCAGATCAAAGTAAATAAAACAGAGTCGCACCTTCAGCAGGAATAATAAACCCCCTCAGAAGAGGTGCATGCTGGGAGGATTACTCATATTTACTCTTTTAATTAGGACAATACATCATTTACATCCCACACGCTGGACGGAGGGGCCCGCCGTGCTACACGGGGCGACTTGGAGCTCAGCAGGAGCCAAAGAAAAGGAATCAGATCCAGAAATAAACAGAGCGTCGAGTTATTCCAGCAGAAAGATGGACGCTCAGCGCCAACGCACGTTTACGTCTTTAGAAACATGAGACAAGAAAAATCAGACAAGATCTGTTTGAGTTTCTTCTTTAAATAGACACCAGGAGTGTGTGTCACATGTTTGAATACAGGGACATGCTGTGTGTGTGTGTGTGTGTGTGTGGGTCTGCAGGTGTGTGTGTGTGGTCCCACAGTGGAGGTGCCGCAGTATGTGGGGGCTGTGAATAAGGAGGCCTCTTGGAGAGCCGTCACTCGCAGGGTTAATATCTGTTTCCCATCTTTTCCGAGAGGCTCTCGAGGAGCTGCCGGTTTCCAAAAGGAGGGACGAGAGGGAAACAGCCCTCTTATGAAATTTCCAGTACTTGAAAAGATCTAATGTGGTCTTAATTGTGCGCCTGCGTGTGACAATGGCTGCTGAGGGAGGCTGTGGGTGTGGAGAGTTTCTCAAGTATGTTTCAGATCACAATAGAGACTCTACACGTGAAACGGCCTCAGCTCTTTGTTTGCTCCACCGCCATTGGGAGACGGAGACAAAACAAACCTGAAGGAGCGACTCGGACCTGGAGTCTGAGCGCTGTCACTCGGTGACTCTCTGCTCGGTGAAGCTCGATGAAAGGGAAGAAGCTTTGAAAATATCTTCGGCTTTTTGTTCCAGAAAAATCACATCTTAGGTTTTTAAATGCCTGAAAGAAATCAGTATGTTTTCTTGAGGTGGTCTCAGTACGGTGGCCTTTAAGGAACAAATATGAAAAGGTGCTTCTTCTTTTTTTTAAGGTTCCAGAGATGTGTCTCTGTCTTTATCTTCCGTGATGAACACCTCCTCTTTCCTGTGGCAGGTGAGAGCCTCCCTCAGGTTGGTTTAATCTGAATTATTTAAAGTCTGTTGTGAACCGTCTCAAAGCGTTCCTTTGAGCAGCCTGCAGATGTTGAACTCAAACGTGTAAAAGTGATTTCTGCAGCCCACAGAAACCAGAGCGACCCTGAGACGGATCATGTCGGCCATGTTTGGCCACCCCTGCTGCCAGCTGCTGTTTAACCTAATTAACCATTTTGAGCTCCGCCACGCCGGCAGAGATGTTTCTGTGCATGCGAGTTTCTCTCGGCAGTCGTTCACGTCTCGACGTTTCCCACCCTCCACCGCTTCATATCTGCATATGGTGCACATCTGGGCCTCCGCTCAGAGCGCTGAGGTGGTTATCTGATGAGAGGAACACATGAGGAAATGTGGCGGGCATTTCTGCCCCGTGTGACTGATACGATGTTGACAGAGAGATGGTTTGAGAAATAAAAGTGTTTGGGCTCAGCGGGTTCGGAATACACAACAGCTTTGGTTGTTTTCCTGTTTGACTGCACAAAGTGCCTCCTCTGCGTTTTCTCACACGAGCTGGAACAACCAGAACGGTTTGTGTCCCTTTGAACATTTCAAAATAAAATCAGCTTTTGATCCAAGAGGATTTACAGCTCTCAGAAATGAAGAGACAGATGCACACATACACACACAAATGCAAACAAAATCATCTCTAATTGGATTAGAGCAGCTCTTTGGGCTGACTCACTGACCATGGAGGCCTTGTCCTCTCCTAAGTAGGGATCTAACCAGCACTGGTTGTCCACCGACACCTGACACGGCCAGCTTATTCTCCCCACCGGAGCCTAATGTCTGCTGATGGCGGAGACCACCATCCCCTCTTTAGTTTGGGTGCAGTGGGCCGCGTACACATAGGCCACGCAAGTCTGTCACCCTCCATCCACCCACCTCTCATTAGCAGCAGACAACCTGTTTCTGTGCTAACGCTGTGCTCACAGCGATGTGGTGATAGATAATAATTAGGCCCCAGGGGCAGCGCTAAAATACCCTCAGAGTCCGTAAGGCTGGGATTTAAACAAGCCTTTAACATTATGTGGCTTTTAAAACAATTTAGAGAAATTATAGCCCACTGTTTAGTGGTCTTAAGTTGTGGTTTTTCCCATTACACAGAGCATGTGCACAGTTAGAGCATGCAGCAGCATGAAACCTGCAAGATATTAATAGAACGCACGGCAGCAAATTTGGCAGGGATGTGGCGAACACAGAGAGCAGCTTTCCCAGGGTTCATACTGAAAACAACACAAAGCATAACTGAGAAACTAAAGGTGCTCTACGTGAGCTCTATTCCTGCTCTATTCAAGCTCTATATGTGAGCTCCACATTAGTTCTATTTGAGCTCTATGTAAGCTTAAATTACGATTTGATTGAGCTCTGTGTGTGCGCTATGTGAGCTCTATTTGAGCTCTATATGTGAGCTCTACATTAGTTCTATTTGAGCTCTATGTGTGCTCTATACATGCTTTTTCTGTGTTGTATGTGTGCTCCATGTTTTCACAGTTAGCTCTGTGTGTGCCCTATGTGAGCTCTATTTAAGCTCTGTATGGGAGCTCTGAATTAGTGCTGTTTTAGTTCTATATGTGAGCTCTACATTAGCTCTATTTGAGCTCTATGTGAGCTCTATGTTTTCACTGTTAGCTCTGGATGTGCTCTCTGTGAGTTCTATTTAAGCTCTATATGTCCTTTATGTTTTCACTGTGAGCTTCATATGTGAGCTCTATGTTAGCTTAAATTACGATTTGAATGAGCTATGTGTGTGCCCTATGTGAGCTCTATTTTAGTTCTATATGAGCTCCCTGCTTTCTCTATGTGAGCTCTTTATGTTTTCACTGTGTGAGCTTTATATGTGAGTTCTATGTTAGCTTAAAATACGATTTGAATGAGCTCTGTGTGTGTCCCATGTGAGCTCTATTTGAGCTCTATATGTGAGCTGTACATTAGTTCTATTTGAGCTCTATGTGTGCTCTATACATGCTTTTTCTGTGTTGTATGTGTGCTCTATGTTTTCACTGTTAGCTCTGTGTGTGCCCTAAGTGAGATCTATTTAAGCTCTGTATGGGAGCTCTACGTTAGTTCTATTTGAGCTCTATGTGAGCTCTATGTTTTCACTGTTAGCTCTGGATGTGCCCTATGTGAGCTCTATTTAAGCTCTATCTGTGATTTATGTTTTCACTGTGAGCTTCATATGTGAGCTCTATGCTAGCTTAAATTACGATTTGAATGAGCTATGTGTGTGCCCTATGTGAGCTCTATTTGAGCTCTATATGAGCTCCCTGCTTTCTCTATGTGAGCTCTTTATGTTTTGACTGTGTGAGCTTTGTATGTGAGTTCTAAGTTAGCTCTATTTTTGCTCTATATGAGTTCTGTGTGTGCCCTATTTGAGCTCTATTTGAGCTCTATGCATTCTCTATGTGAGCTCCATTTGTATTCTATATGTGCTCTATGTTTTCACTGTGTTAGTTCTGGATGTGAGCTCTATGTGAGCTCTATGTGAGCTTTATGTGTGCTCTATATGTGCTCTATGTTTTCACTGTGTTAGTTCTGGATGTGAGCTCTATGTGAGCTCTGTTTGAGCTCTATTTAAGCTGTATGGGAGCTCTGTATGTACTCTAGCCACTGCACCATCAGTGTGTTGACTCTTTGTTGCGTCTTCCCCTCGTTGGTGTACTCCTGAATGAAGGTCAGCCTCTGATTGGTTCTTTGTTTTTACAGATAAATGTTAGCGTGTTGACATTAAGAAGTCTGTTACCCAAATATGAGACAGTTTCAGGTTTTCTGATGTCAGAAAAAAAAACATCCTTTTTGATTTGGGTCAGTGAACTGTGGTGAAGGCCTGCTTGGGTCCATTTTTATACAGTTATAAACTATTTACAAACAATAACCACTCTGGCTTTGATACACTTCCTAACCACATGCTGAGTAAACCCTCTCTCTGTTGGGATTTCTTATAATCATATTTTAATTTTGTCCGACGGCTGAAATCATGACCAGAAATATGAGAACCAAAAGGAAATGAATGTCACGGAGCAGAAAGTTATTCATCGGTAATCTCTCTCAGCTGCTGGTGTCTGCCTCACATGTTGGCACAAATTTAAAAAAAAGCATCAGAAGTGATCAGAGCGACCAGTCGATGGAATAAAAACATTTAAAGACTCTCAGGATCTGCTGACGTGTTGGGATTAGAGAGAGGACGCTGTCAGTCGGATCAGCGCAGAGAAACAGAAGGAATCAAAGTTCAGTGAGGATACGATCGAGCCGACATGTCAACAAGCTAATCCTCAGATCAAACCGGTTTTCTGACGTTACAAAAGAGCGATCAATCATGTCCTCCCTCTCCTCCTCACACGTTCAGCACAAACATGTAAAATAAGACCCATCTCTGCACATGCTCCTCAGACGCTCCCTTTAATTATGACCAAAAAAAAAGGAGGATGCTGTTCACTCTCTCTCTCTCTTCCTCTCTCTCTCTCTCTCTCTCTCCCTCTTCTGGCTGGCACTATAATTCATAATTTGAGCGGAGGATTGCAGCATGTGAAATCCTGAGCGTAGCTGGTGGTCCATCTGAGTTATGGCGGAGGAAATGTTTTGTGCATGTGTGTGTGTATGTGTGTGTGTGTGTATGTGTGTGTGTGTGTTTGACTTAAAATGGGACACAAAGAAGCTCTCTCGACTAAACATCCATAACTTCCCGCCTCATGTGTCGTCTATGAACAACACATGTTCACCCTCAGCGAGATATGACTTTCTAAATCACTTATGGCAACTTTACAGCTCGCCTCGCTCGCTGCGCCTGTCCCGCTCTGTTTCTGTGTGTGTGTGTGTGTGTGCAAGGGAGAGAGAGACATCCTGCAATAAAAACTTGATTTGTTCTTATGTTATTGTTATTTAAATATTGTTCTTACCTCATTTACTCTCATTTTTTTACTTTGGACAAACAGCTCAGGAGGCATTTTGTCTCTGAATTTCTTGAAATGAGACTTTTTTTCTGGACTTGTCAGGTGAATGTGTCTCGTACTAAGATTGATTAGATAATTTTTACATCATCAGCTTTAATTTTTTGCAGTGTAAACTGTAAATGTGTATATAATTAATGTGTAAGTTGTACTGTTACAGGTTCCTCGTCTAACAGTAAAAACACAGATTAGTTTTGCATCTGCAGCTTCTCTGGTTCCCCGGCTGAAATGGTTCCTCAGATTAAATGTTTTCCTCAAACAGAAACGTCTCCGGCCCGCAGAACATTCAGTGTGAGACCTCAAATGGGAGCCAGCCGTGCTCATTCAACCAACGAATTAAAGTTCAATAAAAACTGATAATTCTTTGGTTGAATTTTCCAGAAAAACAATGTTTTGAATCAATCATATCAAACAGAACATGCAGCCAAATATTTGTTTGCTGGAGGAGCTGGAGTCCTCGCTGCCGCAGACGAAATGGGATGATAATAAATGTGACCATGTGCTGAAACGCTCCGTCAGAAGGCTTCTTTAAATCAGAGACAACACAACCATACATCAAGTCTTGTTCATCGCTCACCAGACTTCAGTTTGATGTGTTGCCAAACATTTTTAGCTCTGTTGGTGTTTCTGCTCCATGTCCTGCTAACACACTTTCCACTGACTGCAGACCAACTCATTCACAACCTATGAAAGAACAACCTCAGAGAGCCCGTGGTCTACAGAACCAGACAAGAGTCCTCAGAGTGTCAAATCATCTGACAGAACCACAAACTGTTCCTCAAACTGTTCCTCAAACTGTTCCTTAAACTGTTCCTAAAACTGTTCCTTAAACTGTTCCTTAAACTGTTCCTTAAACTGTTCCTCAAACTGTTCCTCAAACTGTTCCTTAAACTGTTCCTCAAACTGTTCCTCAAACTGTTCCTTAAACTGTTCCAAAAACTGTTCCTCAAACTGTTCCAAAAACTGTTCCTCAAACTGTTCCAAAAACTGTTCCAAAAACTGTTCCAAAAACTGTTCCAAAAACTGTTCCAAAAACTGTTCCAAAAATTGTTCCTCGTGTAGAAACTACAAACTGTTCCTCGTGTAGAAACTACAAACTGTTCTTCAAATTGTTCCTCAAACTGTTCCTCAAACTTTTCCTCAAACTGTTCCTCAAACTGTTCCTCAAACTTTTCCTAATGTAAAAACTACAAACTGTTCCTCAAACTGTTCCTCAAACTTTTCCTCAAACTGTTCCTCAAACTGTTCCTAATGTAAAAACTACAAACTGTTCTTCAAACTGTTCCTCAAATTTTTCCTCAAACTGTTCCTCAAACTGTTCCTCAAACTGTTCCTCAAACTTTTCCTCAAACTGTTCCTCAAACTGTTCCTAATGTAAAAACTACAAACTGTTCTTCAAACTGTTCCTCAAATTTTTCCTCAAACTGTTCCTCAAACTGTTCCTCAAACTGTTCCTCAAACTTTTCCTCAAACTGTTCCTCAAACTTTTCCTAATGTAAAAACTACAAACTGTTCCTCAAACTGTTCCTCAAACTGTTCCTCACACTGTTCCTCAAACTGTTCCTCAAACTGTTCCTCAAACTGTTCCTCAAACTGTTCCTCATGTATAAACTACAAAGTGTTCCTCAAACTGTTCCTCAAACTGTTCCTCAAACTGTTCCTCAAACTGTTCCTCATGTATAAACTACAAAGTGTTCCTCAAACTGTTCCTCAAACTGTTCCTCAAACTGTTCCTCAAACTGTTCCTCATGTATAAACTACAAAGTGTTCCTCAGACTGTTCCTCAAACTGTTCCTCAAACTGTTCCTCAAACTGTTCCTAGTTAAAAAACTACAAACTGTTCCTCATACTGTTCCTCAAACTTTTCCTCAAACTGTTCCTCAAACTGTTCCTAATGTAAAAACTACAAACTGTTCCTCAAACTGTTCCTCAAACTTTTCCTCAAACTGTTCCTCAAACTGTTCCTCATGTATAAACTACAAAATGTTCCTCAGACTGTTCCTCAAACTGTTCCTCAAACTGTTCCTCATGAAGAAACTACAAACTGTTCCTCAAACTGTTCCTCATGAAGAAACTACAAACTGTTCCTCAAACTGTTCCTCATGAAGAAACTACAAACTGTTCCTCAAACTGCTCCTCAAACTGCTCCTCACACTGTTCCTAAAACTGTTCCTAAAACTGTTCCTCATGTAAAAACTACAAACTGCTCCTCAAACTGTTCCTCAAACTGTTCCTCAAACTGTTCCTCAAACTGTTCCTCATGTATAAACTACAAAGTGTTCCTCAGACTGTTCCTCAAACTGTTCCTCAAACTGTTCCTCAAACTGTTCCTAGTGTAAAAACTACAAACTGCTCCTCAAACTGTTCCTAAAACTGTTCCTCAAACTGCTCCTCAAACTGTTCCTCAAACTGTTCCTAAAACTGTTCCTCAAACTGTTCCTCATGTAAAAACTACGAACTGTTCCTCAAGCTGTTCTTCAAACTGTTCCTAAAACTGTTCCTCATGTGTAAACTACAAACTTTTCCTCAAACTGTTCCTCAAACTGTTCCTCTTGTATAAACTACAAGCTTTTCCTCAAATTCAAATATGTCATGGTGCTCTATGTGTATGTGTCTTGTGCATTATCAGCATGTACAATATGTTTGGATGATTCAGTGGTATCTTGTTTTTCTGTACACTTAACTGCATCTTCATCTGCGCAGCTTTTGGAGTCCAAGACAAATTTCCCCTTAGGGGACAATAAAGTGTATCGTATGGTATGGTATGGTATTGTATTGTAAACTGAAGCAGAATCAGAATACTGCTCTTTATATATGAACTACAAAATGTTTGTCATGCAAAAACTACTCTTTGGTTCTCATGTGATTTAACATCAAACTGTTCCTCATGTATAAACTATAAACTGGTCCTTACGTTTCATGTTTGCTCTGTTTATCAGTGGCCCATAATCACTCACATACATGTCAAACAGACGTACAGACAACATGTGTAGACCAGCGTTCACTCTGTGAGACCGTCTCCGTTTGGAAAAGGACGGTTGGTTTTTAGATACAGATACTCTTCCTCACACACACGGGTTGCTGTTCTGATGCCTTGCTCAGCGGCAGGATCAGTGTGTGAAGCAGTTCAGTGTGCTGTTAGCTGCAGTGCAGCTCTGTGGAATCACTCTTGCATCTTTTCAGTGGTTTAGTTTACATCAGGATTTCTATTTTCCAAACTCAGACCTTAAATCATCTCTAAAATAATAACTTTATTTTCATTAACTCAGAAATGAGCCTGAGGTTGTTCCTGAGTTAAGATAAACAGGAGAGACTTTATTATGAAGAAGTGAAAACATTCTTCAAATCTAAAGACATGAAAACACGTTTGTTAGGTTACAGAACGAAGACTAAGCAGATATCATTAGAGTTAATGACAGAGCAGAAATGGAACATTTTCCACTGAACAGAAAATGGAAAATGTGAATAAAAAGAGTGATTGATAAAGAGACAATGGGTCCCAGCTGAGTAACGTAAGTGGCAGATGAATTGAAAACAATATCCCATCCACTGCAGGCCTGCCAAATCCAGTTATTCTCCTCAGCTTTAACCTATTGGATCCCTGGAGCTGTTTGAGGGAGTGAGCAGGAAAGCAAACAGTATTAATCCTCAAAAAGTTCAAAATATCCTCCTGTCATAACAACGGGTCGGGGCCTTGTTCTGCGTAGAGTCTGCAGAATGATATTAAGTGCAGATGTGAGGGAAGATGGAGGCATAAACACAGAGCCCTGTCTTCTCTAAATGTTTAAAAATGAGCCTTAATGCAGAAGGGCTGCGGGTATTTGCCCAGCTGTTGGATAAATAAGCAGAGAGATTCAAAGGCTGGATAACCTCCACCAATGCCCATCAAACCAAACAGACGAGAGGCCGAAAACCCTGCTCCGTCCTCCAACGGGACAACACTGATGCCAATTAGCCTCCAGCCCCACAGGCAGCGGGAGAGAAGGGCGGGGAGCACAAACACAAAGGACCCTCCTCAGAACTCTCCTTACTGACGTCTAACACCTAATGTCTGACGTCCATCTGAACGCTGACGAAGGAGAAGACAAACACCTCCTGCTGATGCAAAAGGTGGTCCGAAAAAATTTGCCACAAACACTTAGAAAAAATTATGACTTTCTCAAAAAACTACATTCTCCATAATGCTACATTTCATTAGCCATTAGCTTAAAGCTCTGCTAGCCAAAAGCTCTGTTAGCTAAAAGCTCTGCTAGCTAAAAGCTCTGTTAGCTTAAAGCTCTGCTATCTTAAAGGTCTGCTATCTCAAAAATCTGTTAGCTGAAAGCTCTGTTAGCTTAAAGCTCTGCTAGCAAAAAGATCTGTTAACTAAAAGCTCTGCTATCTTAAAGGTCTTTTAGCTTAAAGCTCTGCTATCTTAAAAATCTGTTAGCTAAAAGCTCTGTTAACTTAAACATCTGATATCTTAAAGCACTGTTAGCTAAAAGCTCTGTTAGCTTAAAGCTCTGCTATCTTGAAGCACTGTTAGCTAAAAGTTTTGTTAGCTTAAAGCTCTGTTAGCTTAAAGCTCTTTTAGCTTAAAGCCCTGCTATCTTAAAGCACTGTTAGCTAAAAGCTCTGTTAGCTTAAAGCTCTGCTAGCTTAAAGCTCTTTTAGCTTAAAGCTCTGCTATCTTAAAGCACTGTTAGCTTAAAGCTGTTAGCTAAAAGCTCTGTTAGCTAAACGCTCTGCTATCTCAAAAATCTGTTAGCTGAAAGCTCTGTTATCTTAAAGCTCTGCTAGCCAAAAGCTCCTTTAGCTAAAAGCTCTGCTAGCTAAAAGCTCTGTTAGCTTCAAGCTCTGCTATCTTGAAGCACTGTTAGCTAAAAGTTTTGTTAGCTTAAAGCTCTTTTAGCTTAAAGCTCTGCTATCTTAAAGCTCTGTTAGCTTAAAGCTCTGCAAGCTTAAAGCTCTGCTAGCTTAAAGTTCTGTTAGCTTAGAGCTCTGCTATTTTAAAGCACTGCTAGCTTAAAGCTCTGCTATCTTAAAGCTCTGCTAGCTTAAAGCTCTGCTATTTTAAAGCACTGTTAGATAAAAGCTTTGTTAGCTTAAAGCTCTGCTAGCTTAAAGCTCTGTTAGCTAAAAGCTTGGTTATCTTAAAGCTCTGCTAGCTTAAAGCTCTGCTTTCTTAAAGCTCTGTTAGCTAAAAGCTTGGTTATCTTAAAGCTCTGCTAGGTATCGATTGAATAAATCCAGAAGTTTTTAAACAAACTAACTACGCTGATTTCTGCATTCATTAAAAAATTAAACACTGACTTTAATTAAGTTTATCATTTTAACTGGTTCTATGCAAATGTTGGTTGAAAACAATAATTTAAAGGTTAAACTTAGTCAAACTTGAGTTTATTGCTTTCTAACTCAACACGTTTACCTGGAATCGATTGATATAATTAGTTTAAAGTCAGTGTTTCTTTCTTTCTTTTTTTGTTCTTTTTTTGAGTGTGCTAACTTTGTCTCTCTCTTCAAACAAACTGTCCGAGGAAATTATCCACCCATCCAGAGACTTTGAACACCTGGATTAACCTGCGGCTGACTTAACCTTCATATTTTTCAATCAAACCCTGGTGTTTTATTTGACCTGGAGTCCAAAAAAAAAAAACAACAAGCTAATGAAGCAACAAGAAATGAGCCGTTGTCCTGACCCAGCTGCTGGATCTGACCTGTGGAGATGGTTTTCTTACGGAGCTGAACACAACACCAGTCCCCAAACTGTTCTCTGTTTGCAGATTAGCTAAACTGCCCTCATTGACTTGCAGATAAAAAAAGGCTGCTTGTTTGCTGAATCCCTCTGGGATGATTTGAGACATCTTTACAGACGCTCTGATGTATCTTAGTGATAATCTGACTGATATTTTCTCTGCCTTTCCCTCCTCTCTCTCTCTCTCTCTCTCTCTCTCTCTCAAGCAGGTTTGTCACAGCACGCCACATTTTTGGAGACCCCCGTCTCTTCCCTCCACGTGTAATCCTCAGTATTGATTGTACAAACACAGTTTTCAGAGTGATTATGTAATTAGATGTATGTTTTGCTGCTGAGATCTTCAAAGCTGGTCTGTTTCTGCACACATATCTTGGCGTTGATGTAATAATTTCCTTGGGATATGTAAAACAAACACATTAGTCCTGAAAGAATCCTAAACTTGTCTGGGCCCATAATGCCCGGGCTTTGATTGGCATGAGGAGAGGAATGCCGTTTTCTTTCAGTGGAAACCGACGGGTTGCCTTTAGCCGGCTGCGTTTCCAGGCTCCCATGCAGTGTAAATTATAGGATAATAGGGTGCAGGCGATGGCGGACTCTGTTTATTCAATCCATTTCTTCACACACGTTCCCACTGGCTTTCTGCTTCTCTCTGCCGTGTGTGTGGTGGTCCTCTGATCCGGCTGACCCTCGCCATGTGTTTTCACTTTCAGCTCTGATCTCAGCTCCGCGACCAGCGGGGAACCAAATACAAATTGAACAGTAACCATTCACAGGCCCTCCCGTCCTCAGACCGGGCGTAGAGCCGCTCTGTCCTCCTCAGAGAGGGCTCGAGGAATCCATGTCCCGGTTCTGGTCTGGGGCCTTCGGTGTCTTGTTTAAGACGTGCAACATCAATGTGGTTTCCTGCAGTTCACTCAGAATTACATATCTTTTAAATCTACATCGTATCATTCCTCGGAAAGAAGCAACAGGCCACAAAACACGAGCTGAAATAAAAGTGAGTCAGAGCGAGCCGAGGCCCAGAGAGACCAGGACCCAGAGGAACAAATCTGCCCTGTTTGGGTGGTGTGTGTGTGTTTTTTATTATTTGAGTTAAGGTGAAGTTTTCATGAGTCCCACAAGCCCCCTCCTCCTCCTCTGTGAAACTGGCCGGACAAGTGGCAGGGTGTGTTTGTTCAGCTTTTATTGGGAGATGTGGTCTGAAGAAGTTAAAAAGAGCCTTTCTGTTGTTCTTGGGGTTCATATTTTCTCTGGAGTCGCTCCACGTGTGCTGTTTGTTCCCCCGACTGGAAAAAAAATAAAACCCCGAGTGCAATAACTCAGAGAACGTGAAGACAAACTCTCTGAAGACTCCGTGGATAATCGCTCAGATAAGATATAAATCAGACGAGGTGAAAACTCTGAGCTGCAGGATTTTTATCAAACGAGGCTGCCAGGTTTCATGTTTGGACGGTTTAACTTCCAGCTTTAAACGCTGGGCGAAGACTAAACGGACAATTTAACGGGATAACTTAATGTAATCCACTAAACCTCCGAGCCAAGACCTGCAGTACATGTTAGATCCCATGATACCAAAACGATAGCATCTGCAGCAGATTGATTCAGCCTGGATGTCGTCCTGTTGTTACCTCCACCTCTGACACCTCAGATATTCCTTCACATGTCTGATTATTCAAACTGAAATATTAAAAAGACTCAATCATTCTGATTTTGTCTCTAATTGAGGCGTTTGGTTGGGAACTGTGAGTCCCTGAACTCAGCTTCAGGTGTGAAACACTGATTTTCTGACAGGTGAGACTCAGGCTGCTGGAGCAGAAAGCATCAGGAGGGTCAGACTGAAGATGAAATAATCTGTGAGAACCGACGACCTCCTTCAGAGTTACAGAAAGGTGCACGGTGAACATATTTACGTTGGTCTAAACGTGCTGCTGGCGTTCGTCTCTGCTCCAGGTCGGACGGATCTAAAGACCGTCACAGGAAAAGCAGAACGAACAACAAACTAAGAGCATCAAACCAGGTTTCTCATAAGTTCAGCAGGATTCTCCCTCTCAGCCTCGTTCTGAAGTAAAAACACATTCGTCACCTGTTTTATATTAAAGCTTCACGCATGCAGACCCATCCCCGGGTATAAACTCTGCTTCGTTTACTCAGCCTGGCTTTCATTGCAGCGATTTCGCAATGGTTTACTTTTGTTGAGTTTATTAACCCAGGGGGTTACTCAACCTAAACATCACAGACCGGCGCTCCTGCTTTGGGTTCCTACGTTTGAACACAGGGTTTGTTTTAAACAGCGCTGAGCGTGAGGCTGGGGGTCGGGGTGCCTGTGATCCAGTCTGTCAGAGGAGGGAGGTCAGGTGGGGATGTGGTTGTTTGAGGGCACGGGGAGGAGTCCTGACTCCTGAGATGTTCCACAGAGGTTCATCTGTACATGCTGGGCTCGGGTTACTTCGATGTAACATCTCCCAAAAACCCAAACCTACAACAACCATCTGACAGCGTCATTAAGGGCCGGACGGAACTCATCATCATGAAGTTATTGAAAGTCCTGATCACATCCAGCACTGTTTTTTTTTTTTCCTCCTTCCTGACCAAAGACAGAAAACGCCCAATTATCTTAAGTCTTATCAGGTCATCCTTTGGTCTGAGGTGTGAGTAGACTGAATTAGTCCTGATAATTGCGTTTAAAATGAGTCGGAGCCGACAATCATTAATATTAAACTTGTTCAACATTTTTGTGCGTGGGGAAAGCCGACGACCCCTGAGTCACATCTCTGTGAGTGAGGAAGCAGACGTAAACAAATCAAGCACGGCTGAACTGACACAGAAAGTTGTGTGGACCTCAGACATGAAGGACCAACTGGTTGAGCTGTGGGAAGCCTGAGAACGTCTTTGAAATGTTGCTGCCATGTCGTACCACAACCGAAGCAACAAGGACAAGAGTTGGCAAGAAATCTGCCAGTGCCATGGAGATATGAGGTAAGCTAACATGTAGCTCGCTGCTAATTTTGCTCCAGCTGGTGTTGAACCAAAGAGATATTTCAACCGTCTGCTACTGCTTGTATCTACCTGAGAAGTAGAACACACTGCATTCTACATGGATTTACAGTCATATAGGTAGGGATCAGGAGTGTGTGTGTGTGTGTGTGTGTGTGTGTGTGTGTGTGTGTGAGTGTGAGATCGGTGGTGGGACAGAATCATTATGTGTGTGTGGTGAGCTGTGTTCTGAGCACACCACACACACAATATGATTTTTTTATCGTTATGTTTGGGGTCTCAAACAGATAAAAAAATATAATATAATATAATATAATATAATATAATATAATATAATATAATATAATATAAGAGAACAAAATAAAGTCTCTGGATTCCCTCACCAGCCTCAGCTCTCCATCTCCTGACTGTGAGGGTAGTTGCAGGCTGCCTCAGTTCTCAGGGTCCACTAAGGCAGCAGCTCTGTAGGCCTCTCCGACTCTGACACACAGCAGATCAAGAGTTTTATTCTCACTGGTTGGACAATCAGCAAACTGTGTGACTCCAGTCAGGGGGAGGAGAGGGTAACGGAACGAACTGATGTCCAGAGTTTCATGACTCCTCTCTTGAATTTCTGCTTAAATGAAACAATCATGACACCTCTCTCCTTTAACTCACTGTTTGGTGCCTAAAGGCTGATAAAGTGCACCTCCTAACTGGCTCCCAGGCGGCAGAGGCTTCACCTCCACACTCAGGAGGAGAGGACGGTCTAACTTGTGCACGCCGTGGAAACAAATCAACCCGCTCTCATTGGCTCTGAAGCAGAAATATCTTAGTCTGAGGAGCAGCTCCTCGGCTCATGGCTGCACGTTGCTGGTTCCCATGCTCCAGCTTGGTGTCCCTTCCAGCTGCAGCAGGAGGAGAACTGTGGAGGGGGGTAGGGGGGGGTGCTCCTGGGTGGTCTGCCCCACACAGTCCCACACTCTGCGGTTTGCGCCCTACATCTGATAGCAGTGGCTCTCAGCTGGGGCGAGCTCAGCGCACATTCTCCATGCCATTTTACTGCAACAACCTCCAGCTCCAGGACCAGACTGGGACTGTTTACGGTCCAGAGCTTCATCAGAGCGGCTCGCTGCGCAGCTGGATCCACGTAGGCCAACTTTCCTGCACCAAAGGATGCAGTAAAATCCTTCATATCCGAACAGATAATGGTTCTTAGTGGTTATAACTTATATCTTTTTATCCACTTTTCCAGCGCGCTGCCCGTGGAATAAAACCTCCAATAATCGACACTTTCATCTGCTTTTATCCCGCTCGGTGGAGTGAGCATTAACTACTTGTGCTGCACCATTACTCAGCGCACATTTGGCTTAAAGAGACTCTCACACACCCTTGCTATGGGGGTAAAATCGATCATTCCTCAGCCAGAAGGTTTTCCAATGTTCACACAAATCACTGTGGAGTTAATAAGTGAGGGGGGCTGCTGGATCGTTCACCTCCAAGTGGATTCATCCCACAAATACCACATTTTATTGACTTTCATACGCTGCCGGCGATCCGATCTGAAGAACAGGAGCTCAATTAGCTTCATAAGAACCGTTTATGGAAATGATCGATATGAAGCAGAACTTCACGTGTGGTCCCTGTAAGTTCTCACGGCTGCAGACGCCAACATGTTGTAGTCATCTTTCCTCTAAACCACAGAGAGAGAGAGAGAGAGAGAGAGAGAGAGAGAGGGATGAATTTATAATGTTGGTGCTGAATGTGGCAGCAGATTTCAACAGAGGTGATATTTTACCTCCAGCAGATGAAATGACACATCGCTCAGCTGAATTATAACCTCAGATCATCTTCTTTCCTTTCGTTATTTTTGGTGAACTTCTTTTTTTATATCTTACATTTAGAATAAAGATCTTTATTTCTCTCTGACCCTGAGCCCACCAAACCGGCCCCTGAAACCCCCGACAGGAGTCAGACTCAAACGGAGCTCAAAGTGTCAGACATATCTGAGAGAAGATCAGAGCTCAATCTGCCCACCGCCTCTGGAAACACTTTACTCAAACCGTGCTGCTCTCACCAGGCAGAGACGTAAAGATTGAGCTGACAGTCAGCGAGAGGTAACTTCAGCCTCACGTCTCCCCAATCTGAGAGAAACCAGGAGAAAGAAGGATTCACAGCAGAGTTACGGAGCGCTGAAGACGCACATGTGGAGGATGAATGAGACGAACATGAGCTCCATCATTGGTTAACTTGATCCATAACGTACAGAAACCAAAGACGACTGAACGTGGTGTTAGTTTAGATCTTTTTAGATCATGACGACGTACGAAGAAAAGATCATCAGAAACTTTAAGGATGGCAGAAAAGATTACTGTCCAATATTTATCATTATTATTATTATTATTATTATTATTATTATTATTGTTATGAGAAAAAAGTCAGAATCCTCAATTTCAAGTGAGAGTTCTGACTTTTTTCTCTGAATTCTGAATTTAATCTCAAAGTTCTGACATTTTTTTCCCTGAAATTCTGATATTGTAGTCAGAATAAGTTGTTTTTGGTGGTTTTTGTTTGTTTTGTTTTATTTTTATTTTTTTTTTTTTTTTGGTTGTTTGTTTGTTTTGTTTTTTTTTACAAAATTCTGAGATACTTTTTCCTCAGAATTCTGACATTGTTTCTTCAGGATTTTGAGATTAAAGTCAGAATACTGAGATTAAGATCAGAATTCTGAGAATAAAGTTGGAATTCTAACTTTTTCTCAGAATTCTGAGATTATTTTTCAGAATGTTGACTTAAATGAAGGTTTTTGTCTTACAGAATTCTGACTTTAATCTCAAAATTCTGATTTTTTTTTTTTTTTTTTTTTTTTGTCTCAAAACAATAAAAAAAAGGACTTTAATTTTTTTCAGTGGCCCTAATCCTCCTCCATAGAAAGGGGAGTTTAAGGGTTAAAAACCAGGAATGAACCATCAAAAATCCAGGACTAAGGTTCTGAGAGGTGGGTTACAGTTCACTCTTTAAAAAAAAAAAGGACGATCAGAAACTCTGAGTCAGGGTTCTGATCCGGTCTGAAGGAGAGGACGCTGAAAACGGCTTGGCTTCAGTCTGCAGACTAACAGCTCCTCAGAGCTCAGAGTCACATGACCCTCTGGCTCAGAGTCTGACAGTCACACAGAACAAGATGAGAAACTAAAAGTGATGACTGCAGTAATAAATTCAACATTAAGTATCCGTGTTAGCCGGGACGTCTGGATCCTGAAAATGTGTTTTTAATCTGGTTAGATGACAAAACAGCACGAGAGAGAGAGAGAGAGAGAGAGCGAGAGAGAGAGAGAGAGAGAGAGAGAAAGAGAGGCTGAATTATTGTTTCCTTTAATAACAAAGACAAAAACAGTCCAAGCAAACCCGGCCTTACAGTCATGTTACCATTCAGTGAACATGGCTTCATCTCTTCATGGTGTGGAGAAACAAACATGAACACAAAGAAAACCACAGAGAGAGAGAGAGAGAGAGAGAGAGAGAGAGAGAGAGAGAGAGAGAGAGAGGAGACATGCTGAGGGAGCTTCTGAGAGGATTAAATCATAAATCAGACGTGACAGAAGGACTCACAGCCTGATGACAGCATGAGAAATATCCTCAGCCATGACAGACGACATGTCAGCCACGCTTCTGTCAGTCAGACCCAAAGCATCCAGCTCGGGTCGGGCTCCAGGGCCTCAGCTCATCGATAAAAAAAACGCACGCTGGAGCTCAGACTCTAAAAAAACTCTCAGATAACTTTAGTGAAGACGTTTTGTTCCAGAAATCTCTTTCTGGTAGAGTCTACCGTCCGTTTCTTCTACATCTGACAATAATCTCCTTCCTGGTCCTAAATCGGTGTTCAGCGTTTGGGAATTAAACCCTCCGTATCAGTTTCCTGTGAGTGTTTCTCCTCTCCTCATCCTGGGGTCTGCTCCTGGTCTGTGTGACGGGCTGGAAGGTGACTCTCAGATGTTTCAGATTTCAGAAAGTGTCGACCAGCTCTCCTTTCATCACTCCGGTCCGTCACCGGCGTTTAATCCGCTCTGAAGGCTCAGAGGTTCATGACGTGTGGATTCAGAGTCTGTGTTTAAAACCTGATCCGAGTCCATCAGAGGGGAACTTCCTCCCCTCTGTTTCACACGTCGTCTTTTTCCTGAGCGTCTCATCATCGTCATCTGCGACGCTCACCGCACAGGTGAGTCATTTCATCATGATAGAAAGAGTCACAGCTTAAAAACTGAAAGTTAGTATTTAATACGTCTCTCTAAAACGTTTAGGTTTATATTTTTGATGCGACCTAAAAGAGGAGGCGGAGTCCACGGGGATGAAATAAAAACAACATAAAGACTTCAAAATAAGACTTTGGTATCTCTCTCTGCGTGATGAAATGTGACTCTGCTCCTACGCGCTGCTTTCAGACAGATTATCTTTGTGGAAACGCTCTCTGACCGTGTTTCTGGGTCTAACCCATGTGATGCTGCACCGATCCCTGCCCCCTCCTCCTCCTCATTGTCCCAAAGGTTGTACCTCTTGGCCGCTGCCCCCCCCCCCCCCCCCTCCTCTATGCGTCCCCCTGGGCTCTGATCCTCCCTGGTTTTGTGTCGGGGCTCTATAGTGAGGACATTACATGGTAAATCTCCATTGTGCGGCCTCACAGCCTGCGTGTAATCTCTCTTGTCAAAGGGAATATTCAGCGATTAGCCCCTGTGAATTAAAGAGGTGATCAGTGTGTCTGTTCAGCCCTCATTAACCGCTAACAGTCTTCATCAGAACCACCCACACAACCAGGACCTCCAACCTCTAACCCCTGACACCTGGGACAACTTTCTCACGTCGCCTCCCTGAGCACGCAGCTCTCCCTGAATCGGACGAGAATCTTTCTGTCTGAGTCTTTTCTGAGGCGGCGCAGGACGACTGAAGAGGAGCTTCGACAGAAAGAAAAGACCCGGAGCTGTCCTCCGTCTTATCTCAGGACCACCCACCTGTGACACATGTGGGACCAGCAGTTGAAGGTGTAATATCTAGCAGATGGGATCGTCTGCGATGGGTCAACTGGTCATTTCTCCTCTGCCCATTAACCACCTGGGAGCGGCTTGTTTAGTCAGCTTTCCCCAGTTTCAGGTTTCACCCACTTTGAAATCAAACCACTGCCACACACACACACACACACACACCTCAGAACAAAGCTTTCTCTGACAAACACACATGTGCATGTCCACATGTATGTGCACACTGACGTCTGCTCTTTACACCAGACTGATACACTTCAGGACACAAGTTTTAGTCTCAACTTAAGACTTTTAAAACCCTTACAAGATAAAATAAAGAACCTCATCTGAAAGATCGGTGTTTCCTGAGGGTGCGGTCACACCTGCCATTCGCCAGTACGGCTTACAGTCACTCGACTCTGATATGACCCAGACACAGCCCTCTAACGCCCCCGTCTAGAGGAGCGGAGTGGCCATCACACCCTCTTTGTGTGCGCTTGCTCGTTCTTGTGCACAAAGTGTACCGTTCCAAAGCACACCTCTCTCTCTGGGCCAAAGTGGAGAAATTTACCGTCCCTGAGCTCGAACGCTCGAGGTCACACTGGGCAAACAGACTGGATCTGAGGGTTCGAGTGTGCTGCGGGACGTACGGTTGGCCAGTCTGACCGCGCCCCTAGACTTCTCTGGTGTAGTCAGACAACCAGTCATCTTACCGTTGAAATACACCAGATGCATCGCCGGTCCCGCTCTGCTCTGTCACAGCACCAGGTCAGATAGGTTTCCAGTTAAGTCAATATGTTGATCTGTTCCATTGTGGTCCGTCTGTGTATCCGCGGCAGCTCGTAGCTAATACGCTATCAACATATTTTTGCCAGATGCCGAGGCTGTGACGCATCAATTCACCACACAGATACAAACGGAGCCTTCTGTCTGTGCTCTGTGTTCATCTCGTCTGTATTTCCGCATGTTTCCATAAAGCACACGGATACGAAACCAAACCACAGAGCAGGACCACCGGAAACCATGGGGGGCAGTGTTGCTGTTACTACCTGATACGTTGCTCTAGTCAGACACAAAAAAGAAACAACAATGGAGGAACTTTGTAAAGACAAAATAGAGAGTTGGTGGGAAACTTTTGATTATATTAATAATATAATAATATATAACGTCATTAACCTCTGCCTGTAGTTTTAGTTCATGATGAGCCACAGAAAGACTAAAAATAACACACACACACACACACAAACACACACACACACACACACACACACACACACACACACAGTATGAAAAAACAGGACACAGGTGAAACTGAGGAGCAGTAAAAAAAAAAAGGAGGGAAACAGACAGACACACACACACACAGGGAGAAAAACTTCAAAATAAAACAGGAAACACAATGAGTAAAAACTTCAAAATAAAACAGGAAACATTATGAGTAAAAACTACAAAATAAAACAGGAAACACAGGGAGTAAGAACTACAAAATAAAACAGGAAACACAGGTAGTAAGAACTTCAAAATAAAACAGGAAACATAATGAGTAACAACTACAAAATAAAACGTTTTAAAAATAAAAGGGTTTTAAAACTACACAACATACAAGAGGCTAATTTGCTTCATTAGCTTATAAGTACTTTTCGGTACATTTGGCAAAGTGAGATAACATAGAACTAAGCTAGGCTAGCTGTGTTTGTTGGCTCATCAGGGAATGCTCCTTCCTTTATCTCAAGGGTTAAAACCCAATCATGGTAAAAACATCATCTGATGGTCAACCAGCTAACCCTCAATTAGCACCTGCTAACCCCCTCAGTTAGCAGCTGCTAACCCCCTCATGCCGCAGTTAGCGGCTGCTAACCCCCTCAGTTAGCGACAGTTAGCGGCTGCCAAATCCCTGTTAGCGACAGTCAGTGGCTGCTAACCCCCTCAGTTAGCCACAGTTAGCAGCTGCCAACTCCCTCAGTTAGCCTCAGTCAGTGGCTGCTAACCCCCTCAGTTAGCCGCAGTTAGCGGCTGCTAACCCCCTCAGTTAGCCACAGTTAGCAGCTGCCAACTCCCTCAGTTAGCCACAGTCAGTGGCTGCTAACCCCCTCAGTTGGCCGCAGTTAGCGGCTGCTCACCCCCTCAGTTAGCCACAGTTAGCGGCTGCCAACTCCCTGTTAGCCACAGTCAGTGGCTGCTAACCCCCTCAGTTAGCCACAGTTAGCGGCTGTTTACCCCCTCAGTTAGCTGCAGTTAGTGGCTGCTAACCCCCTCAGTTAGCCACAGTTAGCGGCTGCTAACCCTCTTAGTTGGCTGCAGTTAGTAGCTGCTATCTCCCTCAGTTAGCCGCAATTAGCGCCTGGTAACCCCTCAGTTAGCTGCAGTTAACGGCTGCTAGCTCCCTCAGTTAGCTTCAGTTAGCGGCTGCTAACCCTCTCAGTTAGCCACAGTTAGCAGCTGCTAACCCCCTCAGTTAGCCGCAGTTAGCTCGGTGGTGTCTCATACTCTTGGTTCAGGGAGTTTACTGAAGACATGAGTCAGCGTATCTGTTGGATTGGTGTCGGTCTGAGTTCTTGAGGAGGTTTCTCTCCCGCGGAGGGTTTGTTAAAAGCAGACATGTAACCAAGCCAATATCCTACAACAAGCTTTCCTCTCTTCTCTCGGCTCTCAGCTCTCTGTTTCAGGAAAGGTCAGCTCCGTCAGGACGGCTCACTTTCATCGGGAAAGTTAATCTCTGGGTGAAAAATATATCTAGTTTTTGACGAACGGTTTGTTTTCAGCTGAGATGATTCGACTTTGCTGATTCGTATTAATGACAGCGTGATCCGACTCAGCAGGTGGTCTTTCCACCTGATCATAAACAAAGTGCCTGAATCAGAGGAAACTGTTATCTGTTCTGTATTAAGTGGTTCTGCTCTCTTCCTGTCAGTCATCTTGTTTTGCCATCCTTGGGGTTTGGCTCGGCTGCAGAGGATGCAACATGTCGCGGAGCTGCAGGGGCGGATGCTGTTTGTCACTTTTCTCCTCCAGTGTTGCTTAAGAAGCTTTCCGAGGACCACCAAAGACGTCAGCTTCACATTAATTACAGTCTTGAGGATGTTCTGGTTCGGGTGACATCAGCGGCATGTTTCTGCTCCTCGGTTCATGTTTGTCTGCGTTTATTTTCAGGCATGATTTCACATGTGCTTAAAGGAGCCCGACTCCCAGAGGCTCAGCGACGGTCATGGGAATCTGCAGCTGCACGTCCAGCGTAAACTCTGAAGAGAGGCCTGAGCTGTGTTTCAGTTTTAGGAAACGTTTGTCAGTCTTACGCACATTTTCAGGCTGAAAGATGAAACACGAGGTGAGAGCAGAGATGTGTCGGGGCCTGGAGTTTTAAAAAGCCCAGCGCGTATAAAAGGCTGCCATCAACACATATAATCTCTTAGCTGAGCCCATTGAAAGCTGGGTCCCAGGGGTTAATTCTCCCATCACTCCACGTTTGAATCAACTCCTGACTCACATTGAGATGAAAGCCGCAGAGTCCCAGGACCAGAGCCCGCACTCCGAAGGGCCCGCTGATTCTGGACGACTGGAGCGGATTATTGCATGTACGTCTCGCCAGACCTCCATCGGGACGGGGAAACTGAAAAGAAAAACAATAATTAGAGATAATTGCTTGTGTCCAAACACGAGCGTTAAAGCCCCCCCGCCTCCCTCCGACTCCTTTCGTACTACGTGAGCTGGAATGAAAGGGACACCCCCTGTTTGGACAGCTGGGCGGGCGGACGTAATCTGTGACAGCTCAACTCAAACGTCTCTCCAACCGCAGGGACTGGGGGGGCAGACTGAGAGGGGAGGGGGGGGCAGAGAGAGAGAGGGGGAGAGAGAGGAATAGTCAAGATCAGAGGGAGGGAGGAAAAAAAGATGTCAGTGAAGAAAAGAAGAGAGGAGAACGAGAGGAGGACTGAGAAAAGAAAAGGACGATGGAGGTTAAAAGGAGGAAATTAGTCACACACCATAAACCCTGAATCTAAAAACCTGAGGAGCTCAGAGGAGAGGAGGAGGGGAGGAGACAGGAGCAGAGAGGAGGAGGGGAGGAGACAGGAGCAGAGAGGAGGGGGGAGGAGACAGGAGCAGAGAGGAGAAGAAAAAGGAGAACATTTAAAGAAGCTCTGCTGAACATGGTGTCATGCCAGCTTTGACACATTGGGTTAATTTGCTGCTCCCTGGAGCTGACCTTTGACCTTTGGAGGACTCAGGGGTCGAACTGAACTCAAAGTGAGACAGCCAGAATCATGTTAGTCTGAGGAGCCGGGTCAGGGGTCACCTCTGAGGTTCTCAGTATATAGGCCAAAACCAGGACCATATGTGGACAGGAACACTCCTCAAACTAAAATAAGTCAACACACTCTCCTCTCCTCTCCTCTCCTCTCCTCTCCTCTTCCCTCCTCTCCTCTCCTCTCCTCTCCTCTCCTCTCCTCTTCCCTCCTCCCTCTCCTCTCCTCTCCTAACCTCTCCTCTTCCCTCCTCTCCTCTCCTCTCCTCTCCTCTCCTCTCCTCTCCTCCCTCCTCTGACCCTCCACACACTTTCTTCCTGATTGAATAAAGTCCTGAATTCGTGTGTAGCGGTAAATTGACATGCTGTTGGCTGTGAGCCCTTTAAATTGCCGGTGACAGAAGTTTTCCCAGGGGTGAAATATTAATACAAACACAGGATTTCTTTTCCAAAATAACCTCGGCTTCCACATCCAGCCGTGTTGACTTTAGTCCCTGCTCCTAATCTGTGTTAGTGTGAAATGTTAGACTTACTGTTGGTTCAGCGACAGGAGGGGGGAACCTCAGAGACCGTCACGAGGCAGCGCTCAGCGTCACTTTCCCTTCGTACACACACTGAGCTGAGTTTATCCCATAATGCATCAGTGCACACATCATCCGTGTGTTTAAAACTCCATCTTTTTCTGCAGAGTGTTTTGGTCTCTCAGCAGAGACCCTCTCACTGATCAGTTTCTCTGAGTTTAACTCGGACTCGTCCTCAGCTCTGGTGATGCGGCTGCACCTGCATGCTTAGCTCGTAGCTGTTAGCTCAGACTCAGAGTGCTTCAGAGATGTTTTATTCAGTTTGACTCAAAGAGCAGAGCAAAATGAAAATGTTTAAAGGTTTTTATCTTCATGTAGGGTTTTTATAATTCTGTAACTTAAATGTTTTATATTTCATTGAGTTTTTATTGTCTTATTTGATTTATTTATTGTATTACCTTAGCAACCCAGTGTTTTAGTGTTTTTATTTATTTATCTTCAACTCACATTTGTTTTTTTTCCATTTTCATTGATTTCATTTCATTCATTTTGTTTAGAATTTTATTTCTATTTTCTGGCTTCTTACAAAGTTTTAAACTACCTTAATAAATATATTCAAAGGGTGTGCACTGGTCTGTACTGTAAAATATTTCTTTTAAATGTTTTTACAGTTATTTGTTTATTTTTTATTTATTTGGAAATGTTTGAATTTTTGTTTAATCACTCTAAACTGAATTTTATTTGTATGAAAGGTGCTCTATAAATAAAAGCTGAATGAATGATTGGTTTAACTACGGTGAGCTGAAAGGGACAAACTAACATGTGACTAAAACATTCATTTCAGATCTTCAGATTTTATCCTGGTTAAAACATCTGAGCTGACAGACAGAATTTAATACAACTGATGAATTTGTTCATTAACCGCCTGCACACTTCACCTGTTACCCTACACATGCTTTATGTTTATTAGAAAAATATAAAAATACGTTTATAATAATTCATTAATAATCAAATTTTAATAAAAAGTACATTTTTTAATCATAACTTCTGAGCGGATCTTCCTGTTTGTGTGAGATCATCGACAGAGCTGACAGAACAAAACACACTGTGATGTGAAAACACTGACCTGAACAGTGTTTTCACAGCCTGTGGAGGTAAATCAGGTGACAGGTGTGTTGGTGAGCAGGTGGGCAAAAATCTCAGGAATTTTCAAAGTTTGAAATATTCCAATTGGAATTTTCGTGAATTTATAGCACCTGCATTTACCTGACCATATACATGATGGTCGTGTATGAATTATAAATCCTATGTATGATCATATACATGAATAAATAGTGAACATTTTGGTTTGTTATACACACATGCAAACATGTCTAACGCATTATTTTAAATGAATTTTCTGACTGTCATGAATAGAAGCATGAACACACGTGTAAATGTGTCTGATACGACATTTAGAAATGACACTGATCAGTTTTTAGAACTGCAGAAATTTGTTTCTTTCACAGAACAACAAAATATTCCTGAGCTAAAATTTTCAGGAAACTTTCCTGATATTTAGAGGGATGTTTCCACCCTAATTTCAATCATGACACTGAAAAACAAACAATCTTCTGGTTTCTGGAGGTTCGACTCCTTCAGGGTTCTTTATTTCTGTCTGTCTGAAGGAGACACACAGACAGACAGACGTCTGATTTCTGAGCTCCAGTTTGGAGGTTTCTCTGTTTTCAATTTGATTTGATTTTTCTATTAATCTTCGTTATTTCTGATATCAGACTCACACACCTCTGACCCAGTCTGAAGACATGTCTGAGAACATTCAGAACAGAGATGATAAAAATCAGGATGAATCATTAAAATGAGGATTTAATTCATGAGCTGATTAGAGTCCAAAGGTTGGAGCTCACTGGCTCTGATTTATGACATGAAATAATCCAGAACCTGAAGACTCAGTGCTCTTTGCAGCTTCGTTTCTAAATGTCCAACCCTCTAATCCTGCAGACTTTCTGACAGGAAGTGGACCCACCTGCTTTTCCTGGAGCTCAGCTTGATTTAAAGTCATGAACCTGCTGATAGAGACCCAGGAGGAGATGGACCCTCAGTTAAAGATCATTATAAATATACCGACACTCAGCGCAGAGACAAGAGAGAACTTTAATCTGTGTCGTTGGAGGGTTTCATAAAGGCCGGCTCTAACTCTTAAACTCAAACCGAGCAGAAAAACACGATAAAAGCTCAGAGACTGGACCTCCAGGAGGTGCAGACAGAGTTCCTGACATGAGGGAACCTGGACGTGGAGACAAAACCTCATATTTGAAAACCACAGACTTGTTAAAGCCATAGAGTTCTCCTCAGAGTTACTGATCGCAGAGAAACTGCGTCTATGAGAAGTGAAATATCCTGGTGTGGTGAGCCGGAGCGCTGACCCTGACAGCAGACACATGTACGAACACTTAAAGCTCTCCGAGGTCGACTCATAACTCAGAGATATTTCCAATAAGGCAGAATGAGCTGAACACCTGCTCTCTGAGCCACCCGGAGAGAAACATTCGGCTGTAAAAGTCAGGAGGGGAAAGTTATAAGAGGGGGGGGGGGGCTGGACTCAGCCTGACAGTCAGCACAGAGGGAGGAATGAGCCCAGATTACACATCAGCCTGTATTTATTGTCTGTGTGTGTTTGAGCTGCAGCAGAGTTTTTGAACCTCTCTGAAAACTCAACAAAAAGGAAGAGGACGAGGTTCGTGTCGGTGGTTTGACTCGGAGTGTGTGAGGTCATCTCTGCGGCGTGTTTGTTTCCCTTTCAGTCAGACTGAAGGGCCTCAGAGCTGATCCTGAAGGAGAACAGGTCCCCACTAACGCTCAGAAACATCTCACAGTCTGTGTTCAACTTAACACACTCTGAAACACACTCTGAAACACACTCTGAAACACACCAGACACGAGAGACACAAGCAGACAGACAGAAAAACTCCGATCATCCATGTTTGTTCTGGAGCTAGCATCTCCAGCAGCTCGCTAACAGCTAATCCAGGTTCATCCAGCAGCATCACTTCTACACTCAGGCCTGACTTCCTGTTCAAATGTTCAGACTGTTAGAGTTCAGTGTGTGTGTGTGTGTGTGTGTGTGTGTGTGTGTGTGTGTGTAGAGGGGGTTTAATGTGGATCCATGATGGAGGACAGAAACTGAAACTACGGATCCTTCAGACTCTTCCTCTCTGTGCTTCACTTCCTCTTTCTCTGCTCGTACCTGCATATGGTGTGTGTTACAGTACAAAGAAGAGGATGTTTTTCCTCTGTGTGTGTTTGTGTGTGTGTGTGTGTGTGTGTGTGTGTTGCCCAGCTAAACACAAGGATGAGTATGTAAATGGGTTATTATGCTGAGGAGGTCTGCAAATCATTTCCTGTGGTGACTATTTATCTGATCCCCTCCAGGTTCACATGCTCTTAGAAACAGTCTGACAGAGTGTGTGTGTGAGTGTGTGTGTGTTTGTGTGTGTGTCCGTAAGATAGAGGACACAAGATTAAAGGATAAACACATTTTCCCCCAAATTTCAGAGTAGAAACAGGTAACTTGTTTTCATTTTCCAAAAGACAGAGAGAGAGAGAGAGAGAGAGAGAGAGAGAGAGAGAGAGACTCTGTGTGACAGTGGATGTGAAGATGCTGTGTGAGTTAACTGTTTGCTGGTGTGTGTGTGTGTGTTTCTGCCCCTCCTGCTCTCTCACACACACACACACGCTCTCAGAGCGAGCGAGCGAGCGAGCTGCGTGCTGGGTGGTGTGGTGGTGGTGCGGTGGTGACACTGCTGGCGAGGGAACTGAAAAAAGTGCAAACGACAAAAGCTGGAACAACAGGAAGATAATTCTGCTTTGATTGGTTTCACGTGTTCTTCATAAACAACAAAGATCTCCTGAGCCTGCAGCCAGTTTCTGCTCCAACATGGAATCCATTTATCCCCCGACAGGCTCACACACACACACACACACACTCACACACACACACAGGGAGCCCTCCTCTGTGGGGTCTTTTGGTAACGGGTCAGGATCTGGTTTTGAAAACACTTTCAGCTGCTAAAATTAATCCTGAAAATGAGAATGAGGCTCACAGGATGTGACGTCCCTTCAGAATAAAAGCGTAAGTCCTGACTGAGGCTGGTGTCACTTCAAAGGAAAGCTTTCTTCAGCAACTAAACAAGACATTTAAAGGGCCAGTTCACTCAAAACTGAAGAAATGACTAAAAGTGATTGGCCCGCTGACACACACCTGACCCGAGCACGGACCAGCTGAGACCACTCAGGGAGCTGCTGACACCTCATCCAAAGTATTCAGACTTTAACCTCAACTTTCTACAACAGCTGTGGCTCAGTGTGGTGCAGTGGGCTGTCTCTCAGTTCAACGGTTGATGGTTCGAGCCCAGATCCTGCTTTTCATGCAGCGGCTCAGGAGCAAACTCGTAACGAGAACACTGAACAAGACTCAGAATCAAAAGTGACTGTAAAAAAGTTCCCTGATAAATGTGTGTGTGTGTGAGCTGTAAGGAACACGAACACACACACTCAGATTTATCAGAGCAGGTCAGCATCCACCTGTGCTGGCTGCACCCAGAGGGGCCTCCTTCAAAATAAAAGCCCCCCCAGTTCGTCTCTCTCTGACAGGAACAGTAGGAGTGTTCAACCTTTAAACTCTTTTAATCTGCAGAGCTGACTAATCTGCTGATGTTTCCTCCCTATGGTAACATGTCACGGAGCAGCACAGACCTTTGTTATTAAATTTAGATAGTCTAATTGTTTCTGTTCCCTTAAATGATCCCAGCTGGAAACACGGAGCTGGTTTCCTTTGTTATTAACCACAAAATTATAGATAATCATCTTTCCACAACCTGAAAACTCAGATCAGCATGAGGAGGATTTCTGCAGGGATTTTATGGATGAATGATCTCCCCTCCCTCTCTCTCTCTCGCTCTCTCTCTCTCTCTCTCTCTCTCTGATTTGTTGTCGTAATTCTCTATAATTCTCCTGCTCTGCTCCTAAAAATGGTGAAATATATAAATATATAAATCCATAATGTGTTCCTGGTCGGCCACCCGGCTCGGTTTTACAGCCCTGTTAGAATAATGAGAGTCAGACTGAGCTGTGGTTTCGGATCTGCAGGAGTTTTGAGGAGGTCCTGATGTTTGTGAATTAATGTGAATTCTCTGTTTCAGAGGATTTTATGTTTCTTATGTTTCGGAGAGATGTCAGAGTCTGAGAGCGCGTGAGTTTAGGGAAAGGGTTACCGGAGCAGGTGTTGAAAAAACAGTTTGGACCTGTTACTGGGGGGCACCGAGGTGGGAGAAAGAGACCTCACCTCTTAAGTTTTAATATTTCTGAGTTCAAGTTAAAAAAAAACAAAGAAATAATAAAACATCAAAATCCTGTTTCAGCTAAATTTGATCTGCTGCAGATTTTTGATCTTAGAGTGAGTTTGTTTGTTTTCATTCCGCCGGCAGGTAAAAAAAAAAAAAAAAAAAAAAAAAAAAAAAGTGTCCGTAATTATCGCTGGAAAAATCTGGACCTGCAAATTATTAAAAAAGTTTAAATCTCACTTTATCTGAATCAAACTAATGAAAAACTCTTTTAACAATGACGCGCTGTCCGTCAACGAAGCGCAGAAAGCATCTGAACGGTTCATTCACGACCAACTGGTTCATTTATCAGCTGATTTCAAAATGTGTTTCATGTCTAACGCGGGTCTGTCTGTCTGTCTGTCTGTCTGTCCGTCCGTCCGTCCGTCTGTCACAGTGTGAGTTTTAATTTACAGTCTGACTTCAGATCACCACTAACACAGAAATAATGATCCATAAACGATCACTGTTTATTATTATAATTATTATTATTACTTTTAATTTTTTTCCATGAATTTGTTTTAAGAACAGGAACATTTTCTGTGACTTTGCAGTGAGAGACACGTATTCAAAGAAATTTAGAATTTAAAAAAAGCGGAATAAAAAAAAACGCTTCAAAACGTTCAGCGCACAAATTATGTATAACAACAACAACAACAACAACAATAATAATAATAATAATAATAATAATTATAATTATAATTATAATTATAAAATTAATAATTTATTATTTGGACTTGGGTTCGTCCCTCTTTTTTTTAATCATTAATGTAGTTATGATAATTTCATTATTATTATCATTATCATATCTTGTGTATTCCTCGGTGGTGTTATTAAGTGTTTTTTATTATTTTATTATTATTGTTTTAATTAATATAACTAATTATATTTAATAATAATTGTTTACAATAAGATAATTATTGTTATTGTAGTTGTTGTTGATGTGCCACTCTATAGACCTGTCTCTCTCTCTCCTCTCTCTCCTCTCGCCCCGGCCCCTGACCCTGTGACTGGAGGCTCAGTGATTCGCTCAGTGTTTCTGCCCCCGTGTGGTGCTCTGACTCTGGTGTTTGTCCTGCAAACAGAGGCGACAGTGAACGCATCACTGAGCCCCGACAGCAGCTAAGTGATGGAGCAGGAGAGAGAGGGAGAGAGAGAGAGGTGAATGTAGATCTATATGAAGATTTTCTCACGCTAAGATCATCTCTGGACTTTCTTCTTCTTCTTCTCTTTAAATATAAATTAAATGTCAGATTCTGCTCATATATAAACTGTCTGGATGATCTTTCCCTTTAATGAGTGAGTAATAAAGAAGTGTCTCTGATTTTCCCGCCTGTCTGCTTCTCCTCTGAAAACCTTCACTGTGCTTGTTCTGTGGTTTTCTGCAGACTTTAAGAGAAACAAGTGCTGAGTTAAAACCTGTATCTTTTATGCTGAATATTAAAACCAAACCGTGGAGCTGAGTTTGTGCATAAATCTCCATCTGCCTGAGGTTTTCTTCAGAGAGCGTGGTCTGAGAGGATCTTTGTGATTCTTTGTGGTGAAACCTTAGACCAGCTGTGAGAGGAGCGACGTTCCTCTGGAGCTGCTGGGAGAAATAAATGTGTCATATCATCCTCAGACTCTGCAGAGGAGAGAGGCAGAGCCTGAGCTGTGAGGCAGGAAGTCTCTGAAAGCTTCATGCCTGATTGTGTTTGTGAGAGGACGGGAAAATGTCTTCATATGCAGGAGGACGTAACGATGTAGAGCTGCTGTCTCCTCCTCCTCCTCCTCCTCCTCCTCCTCCTCTGTCAGTGTCCATCCTCTGAACCCTGAAATAAAAGAAAACAAACCTCTAGAGTTCAGAGAGATGCTGGTTAATGTGTAGAAACCTTAAAGCACAGGCTGCTGTTAAAGACACACTGAGGGCTCCTCTGATGGAGCATTAACCTGAAGCTGAAACACAAACAGGTCAGAGGACAACATGAGAGAGAGAGAGAGTTAGGCAGTGAGTGAGAGCTATCCGGGTTGAATGTGTTATTGCTGCTGTCTGTTTGGATTAAACTGAATTACTTTCCAGGAACCCTGCTGGGACGGATCAGCTGAAATCAATACAGGATGTGAAAAATTCACCTTTTTGTTTCTCAGGCAGTTTATAGGAGCAGGAAGTGTTCCAGAGATATCTGATTGGATTATAAATATCCTGAAAGAGTGAAAAATGCTCCTTTAACGACAGTTTGTCATGTTTTACTTCCCTCAGCTGCAGGTGGGAAAATAAAGACCTGAGGGTTGGTTTGTCCTGCATAAAGCACATAAACACGCTGATGATGTTATATTTATTTCAGCACTCTGGTTAATCCAGCAGAGAGTGATTATGTTCTGATACATTAGTCCTCATTGTCTCCATTTCAGAGCTTATTTATTATTATGTGATTAGGCCTTTCCAACAGTTCTGCTCCAGCTTCATGTTTTTAAAGCTGCATTAATCAGAGCTCATGTGGCACATTGGTCAAAATACAAAGATCTGTGACAACCAACTCCAGCGTCTGTTTCTGAGCGTTTCTGCAAGCTGGAAAAAAAAATGTAACACTGCAGGAAAAAACAAACACCCTGTGAAAAAAAAACTATGTGAAAAATAACACTGTAAAAACAGTGTAAAGAATAATAAAACACTGTGGGGAAGAAAAACTATAAAAATAAAAAACCCAGAGGCTTTAAAAAAAAAAAATTCACAATAAAAACTATGAAAAAAAACACTGTAAAAAACCTATTCTATAAAAAAGAAAAAAATTATACATAGTAAAAAAAAACTATGAAAAAAACACTGTAAAAACAAAACAAAAAACAAAACGTACACTGTTAAAAAAACTTCTGGGGAAAAAAAAACTGTGAAAACTAACACTGTAAAAAAAACAGTGTAAAGAATAATAACACAATGTGGGGAAGAAAAATTGTAAAAAAAAACAAAAAAACCAAAGCTTTAAAAAAAAAAAAAATCACAATAACAACTATGAAAAAAAACCCACTGTAAAAAACCTACTCTATAAAAAAGAAATAAATTATACACAGTAAAAAAACTATGAAAAAAACACTGTAAAAACAAAACATAGACAGTTAAAAACAAAAAACTTGTGGGAAAAAAATCTTTGAGGGGGGAAAAAGCAGCCTGTAGAAAAACCTGCTGTAATGAGACACACAGTAAAAAAAAAAAGATAATAAAACACTGTTAAAATATCGCTGTTAAAAATAGCAAAATGTTAAAAAAAAATGCTTTAAAAACTGCTTTAAAAATATTCTGTATAAAATACTGTGGGAAAAAAAACATCCTGTAAAAAACACACTGTAAAAATACTGCACAAAAATAATACTATGTTTAAAAATAAGACTAGGAGTGAACTGTTCACAATGATTAAAGAGTAAGAGAGAGATTAAAGAGAGTGTGTGTATCCTCCTGAGAGCTCAGGTAATAATAATGCCTCCAGGTGTGGATTTAAAGATGGTTTATCATCTTCTTACTGATTTCGTCTTCTTAACCTGACGGGTTAAACTTCAGTTTATATGTTTATATTTTTGAATATATAATGAAGTCCTTTGTTGTTTCCTACCTCCGTCCGTCTGTTCCTGCGCTCTGAGCTGAGTCGTCTTCTTCTTCTACTGCTGCAGGAGGACTTCCTGTGTGCTCAGACCTGGCAGGCTGGATGTGACCCCCCTGCTGGACTTCCTGGGTCATGAAGCTGTACGCTGGAGGAAGACAGAGCACTGCTGAGGAGCCGTGCAGAAAAACCGGACTTGAGACCAAACTCAGCGAAAGTCCTGTTGGGCTTCGCTCGCATGGATCCATCACAGGCCTCCCTGACGCCTCTTCGTCTCTGTTTCTGCAGCAGGACAGGACTGGAAACCTGCAGACGCTGGTTAACACAAAAGTTCCACCCACAGAGATCAACACCGGCCCCAGGAGCTGGTTCCACTCAAAGTCCGGTTTGGATTTGTAGAACCGCCAACCTGTGGCAGTGAACGTTATGCCCAAGAGAGCCAGGAGGACTCCAGAGAAGAGCAGAGCTGTTGCGGTCTTTCTGCCTTCCAGTAAACTCTCAGATGACGAAGGATGAGGAGCAAGTAGATCCATCCGGGTCAGGTCCTGTTGTTGAGTCCTGTGTGAGTCCATCACAGGCCTCTGAACCACCATGTTGGTCCAGAAACCCTCAGGTCTGAGTTGGTTCATGTCTCCTCTCAAAGAGACCAAAAGATGAAGAACTGAAAACACTCTGAGAGGACGAGTTATTCCCTCACTCAGTCAGAGGACGAGTTATTCCCTCACTCAGTCAGAGGACGAGTTATTCCCTCACTCAGTCAGAGGACGAGTTATTCCCTCACTCAGTCAGAGGACGAGTTATTCCCTCACTCAGTCAGAGGACGAGTTATTCCCTCACTCAGTCAGAGGACGAGTTATCGGTTAACCAGAGTTTAAAGCGTGTCCGCTGAAACGAAACATCCTCTGTGTTCAGACAGACTCTTCTCTTTCAGCATGTGTGAAGGACAACAAATACAGCAAACGCTGAGCGTTCAAATGCTGTGCCCTAACCCTAACCGTACCAGCCCTATTTATAACCTCAGAACCCCTGATGACATCATCAGCTGTGTGGTTTCCATGGTGATGGGGATCAGAGCCAAATTCTAGTGACTCCCACCGGTCCTGTTTATAAATTCTGTTCAGTACCCTAACTCCTTATGACATCACCAGCTGTTGGAGTTCCATGGTGATGGAACATTTTCTCATTCATTTTAATGGGCCAAAAAACTTTGGGAAATGCTGGATATCTTAAAAACTATAAAGGTTAGAAATCTGAAAATTAAAAGCACACTTCTCCTGAACATGGTGAACATTTTAAAGTTTGAACGGTGAAAATCGGAGAAAATTCGTTGGAGGAGCAGCGAGCCAAATATCGTACGAAAGAACAAGTGGAACACAGAGACGCCGGGTCAGGTCAGATTATAAGGAGGAAAAAAAGTCTGTCTGGAATATTGTGATTTAATAAACATGTTTTTATTGATAAACAATAAGAAATCCAGAAGCAGGTTTTCTTTTCCGAGAGGTGAACATTAGAGTCCAGGTGTGAGACGTGTCTCTGAGAGGATGAGAAGAGGACTTAAAGTGGGAAAACCTGGAGACAGATTCCTGCACGCACAGACCGTGAGCCGCGCTGCTCTTTGTCACATGTCGTTTCACACACAGACACATTTTCCCATCTGCACAGTTATACATAACTCATCAGCTCAGCTCGTGCTGGAACAACTGGCATGAGAAGTAGAGGGGCTTTAAAAACACGCTATACGTGTTTCAGTCAGGGACCAAATGAGCTGCACACAGACTGAAACACACACACAAAACACGCAGCCACACATTCGACACTCTGCAGGATGTAAATGAAGCTCCGTGATCTCTGGAAGACGGAAACAGGACCCCTTCAGCTTCAATCTGTTGCTGGGGAGGAAACGTGCTCTCTCCACCAGCAGCGTCACGCTCACATTCACTGAAGCACGTTCATACTTCAGAGAGTCTGAGCGAGTCTCTTCTCTGACAGGGTGGAGCAATTAGCGTTAATATCTCTGTAAAAAGCTGTAAACAAAAAGCTTTTATCTTCACCTTTTGCTCCTCTCATCAGACTTTAACACCATCATCAGCGTACGAAGTGATCCTCTCCTCCTCTCCTGTGATCTGAGCTGAGATAAGCTAAGCTAAGCTAAGCTAGCTCTTTATCTGCCTCTAATCTTTGAGCTAAGCCAAAGAAACACGTCTCTACTGTAGACTTAGTAACAGACAGGAGTGTGTTCTTGTCCCCTGGTGGACAGGTGAGGAACTGCGTTTTGTGTTTGAGGTTTCTTCGTCTTCACCTGTCCTCAGGTGAGTCGTGATCTGATCCCTCTGTTACCGCTCAGAGCTTTAACCTCTACAGTCATGATGGATTCAGGATTGGTTGTGACCAGGTGAGATAAACTCCTCCCCCTTTAAGGTCTCATAAAGTGGCGCTCTGTGCATCTCCTCAACAGAGCTGGATGCGTGTGTGTGTGTGTGTGTGTGTGTGTGTGTGTGTGTGTGTGTGTGTGTGTGTGCAGTAAAAACACACCTCTGTTCATGAATCTTTAATCCTGAATGCAAACAGTGACATGCAAACATGTTTTTCAGATGGCAGCAGTCTGCTCGTCTCCCAGAGGACGGCCTGCATAAAGGAACCCGCTCTGCATCGCGTGTGACCAGCCGACCAATCACAGCGCAGCATCACGCGCCTCTTATAGCCCAGTGCAACAACAAGGAAAACAAGCCAGGATCACACACACACACACACACAAACAGACCTAACCTGTGTTACTGTGTTACTGTGTGTGTGTGTGTGTGTGTGTGTGTGTGTGTGTGTGTGTGTGTGTGTGTGTGTGTACTCAGCCCGATGAACAAAGGGACAGAAACTACAGACAGTCTGAATGAGTTCAGTGTTTAAAGAATCGAAGCTCCGCAGATTCTTTCAATTAGAAAACTCCAAATATTTACACACCCAACATTTCCTCTCTGGAAGGAAGGAGTGCTCTGAGTGTGTGTGTGTGTGTGTGTGTGTGTGTGTGTGTGTGTGTGTGTGTCTGTGGGTATTGATCCCCTGGGCTCCTCTTATGCTTCATTTCATTGAGCTCTGGCTCCGTCCTTTCAGCACATCTGTCCAGCATCCACAGAGTCTCTCTCTCTCTCTCTCTCTCTCTCTCTCTCTCACACACACACACACACACACACACACACACACAGAGTCAGGATCAGACTGTGACTGTTCAGAGTTAAACTGTTGTCCTCTGTCTCAGACTCTGCCCTGAAGGATGGACCCCATCGCCATCACATCCTTTACCAAGTCTCTAAAAGTCCTCCATGTTTTCTTCTGGAGAGTCTGGTTTTTCTCTTTCTGAGTCTGAACGGTTCTTTGTCTGATTTCTTCAGTCCTCTTCTCTCTGTGAATAATACCTCCACTCAGTTCCTCTCTCAGGAAAGACATTTATTATTATTTACAAGCACTGAGTTATATTTGGTCTCTGTTCTGGAAAGGGTTCCAAAATTTTGTGAGTTTTCGAAGTTGGAAACTTTTAATGGGAATTAATTTTAACTGTATTTACCTGGTCATATACACATACAAATATCAAACATTTTGAGGTTTTTTTATCAGCAGACATGCATGCAAACATGTAATTATTTAAATGACATAAATTAATCTTCCCTAACTGAGTCTAACTGTCATGAACAGAAGCATAAATATTTATCATAAATAAACAGATGTAATGCTATATGCTATGTATTTAACTTAATATCAGGAACTGACAAGAATATTTTTCTTTCTAGCTAAAGCTAAGCTAGTGAAGCTAACATAATTCATTGCAAGTTTCACAAAGTCCAGTTAGCTAGCTGTCATTACAATTCATTCATTAACCAGTGTTAGCTCGCTACAATGCTAATTACTCACATGTGTCTAATCTGACAGCGCTAACAGCAAACTAGCTAGCTAACCTGCTAGCTAGCCTCTAAAACTGAAACACATTCTGATGAGTATTTGTTAGTTTAACTTAAATGAGTCCATCACTTAAAGTTAAACCATCAAATATATTCACCTCAGTACCATCATCAAACCTGACCCTGACAGGACTTCTAGAGTCCAGATCCAGAGACGTGGTCTCAGTGTTCATGCTGTAGGCTAGTGATCATGTTGATTCAACCACGATCATTTTTAAACCTCATTCAAGTTGATGACAAGAAAAAAAAAAGAAAAGAACATTTCCGAGCCAGTTTCCATGGAACTTTCAGGAAACTTTCTGGACATTTTCCACCCTTTTCTAGCCCTAGTTCTGGACACTCCCTGCTCTTCCACATGCCTATGTGGAATGCCAAAGCCTGAGGCAGACAGAGCACACCTCTCCTCTCTTTTATGTGCAGACATGAAAAGCCTGAGGCAGGCGGAGCATCAGCAAAAAGTTTCGGAGTCCAGAACAGAGGGAGCATCAGCAAGGACCCATGTGACCCTGATACAATTAGACACAGCATGAAGGAGGGGCAGGACTGGAGGAGAGTTTAAGGAGGTCTGAAGAGAAAGAGGAGGCAGGAAGAAAACCCCTAAAGAGAGCAAACATCTCTCTCTCTCTCTCTCCAGACTTTGTCTCCCTGTCTCTCTCTCCTCCTGTGTGGACTCTGTCTGTCTCTCTCTGGTGTGTGTGTGGTGTGTGTGTGTAAGGTTGTCTTCATGGATCTTCTTCACGTCTTGTGGAGTCCACCTCTCTCTCTCCTCCTCCTGTGTGACCTTTGACCTCTGACTGAGCGATGTCTTCTCTCTGTTCTTCACGCGTGAACTTGTCCTCCACATGTCCCTGTCATTCTGAACATGTCTCCTCCCATCTCTGATCTGATTCAAAGCCCGTTAAAATCTCCTCTTCGGGTCTTCATGTGTTTCTGGGTCAAAGACAGACTTCAGACTGTTTCTGTAGACTGTTCAGGTCTTTGGATAAAGGGGGGGGGGGGGGGGGGGGGGGTTGTGATTCTGAGATAGTTAAACATTAAAGAAGAGAATCAGAACAAAACGCTCACCATGACGAGGATTTTCCGCTGAGAGAAGGAACCAGCTCAGGATCCGTGCAGGAATTAAGATGTGACCACGTCTCAGTCCTCCCCTCCCCCAAACACACAGTCACACACACACACACACACAGTCACACATGCTCACCCTGACAGATAGCCTGTGACGGCGCTCTGTGAACATGGCACGGAAAGGTCCCTCCCTCTCCTCGGGGCAGGAAGGCGCTGGAGTCTGCGGGTGGACAGACTCTCTTGATCAGGAAGCTCAGTCCAACTAAGTCTAAATCCCACCTCTCAGGTCTCCTCTGGTCCAGGGTTCAGAAAACAAACCTTCAGAGACCACATCAGCAGTGTGTGAGCCGAGAGAGAGAGTAGAGTTCAGTGTTTGATGTCTGATCAGCTTTACCCAACGTCAGATGGAAACAGAAACTTTCCTCGACCTCAGGAGAAGTTTAGACTGCAAACATGAAGCCGCAGCACGGCGGGGTCGACCTCAACTGAGGACCATCGCCATCCGGAGTGTTGATGCCTTTTGGTTCCACTGCTTTTTCTTCAGAAAACAAACGTCTCCACTGACTGATTGGTTGATCCATTGATTGACGGTGAAGCTGTTGATCTCATTTGTCCGTCAGATATTTCTGAACGCTTCGAGTGACGTTCTTCCTGTTCATTTAACCGTTCACACTCATGTCGTTGGGAAAATATGATGGTGTGTGTTTGGAGAGGGTCTGAGTTGTTCCAAAGTTGTCCTTTGGGTTTTGGAGCGAGCGGAACAAAGATCCATATGAACTCAGACCAGCGTGTTTGTTCAGATGGTTTTCCTGGCGGTAAGGAGAAAGAGATCAGACGGACTCATCAGGTTAAATAGTCCGTAGATGTTAGTGATGTGGGACTCGCTCTCCAGACTGAAGGATAACTCATCTGTACGGCTCCATCGAGGTTCTAAACAAACAGAAATGTGATGGTGGGCAGACGGACTGAATGCTCCTCTGATCGCAGAGTTTCACAGGGTCCATACTCTGACGGTTCTCTCTGTCAGTCAACGCAGACACAGACGCTCCGACCGACCCCGAGCTGTTCGAGTTCAAACTGGAAAAGGATGGAAGGAAATCTGAAAGGTTAGAGGGGCTCACTGAGCTGCCATCACTTTCCCACCTTAACCTCACCATGTCCAACACCAACACTCTGACCCTACAACCCCCTGACCCAGAAATCCTCTAACCCTAAACCCTAACCCTCAAACCCCCAAACCTTAACCCCTAAACTCTAATCCTCCAATCCTAACTCTCCAACCCTCTGACCTCCAAACCCTTGACCCTAATCCCTAAACTCTAACCCTTCAATCTTAACTCTCTAACCCTCTGACCCTCTAACCCTCCAACCCTAAACTCTTACCCTCCAATGCTAACTCCCTAACCCCTAAACTCTAATCCTCTAACCATAAACCCTAATTCTCTAACCCTCCAACCCCCTGACCCTAACCCCTAAACTTTTATCCTTTAGCCCTCTGACCTTCCAACCCCCTGGCCCAGCAATCCTCTAACCCTAAAGCCTAAACTCTAACCCTCCAATCTTAACTCTCTGACCCTCTAACCCTCAACCCTAAAGCCTAAACTCTAACCCTCCAATCTTAACTCTCTGACCCTCTAACCCTCCAACCCTAAAGTCTAACTCTCCAATCTTAACTCTCTGACCCTCTAACCCTCCAACCCTAAACTCTAACCCTCCAATCCTAACTCCCTAACCCCTAAACTCTAATCCTCTAACCCTAAACCCTAATTCTCTAACCCTCCAACCCCCTGACCCTAACCCCTAAACTTTAATCCTTTAGCCCTCTGACCCTCCAACCCCCTTGCCCAGCAATCCTCTAACCCTAAACCCTCAAACCCTTCAACCCTTTGATTCTCTAACCCTAACCCCTAAACTCTAACCCTCCAATCTTAACTCTTTAACCCTCTGACCTCCAAACCCTTGACTCTAACCCCTAAACTCTAATCCTCTAGCCCTCTGACCCTCTAACCCTCCAACCTTAACCCATAAACTCTAACCTTCCAACCCTACAACTCTAAACCCTAACCCCCTGACCCTCTAACCATAACCCCTAAACTTTAACCCTTTGACCCTCTAACCTTCCAACCATTAACCAGCTACATTTTGGCCTGCCACCTGTTTACCTTCTACATGTTAGCCTGCTGCCTGTTAACCCGTTACATGTTAGCATGCTGCCAGGTAGCCCGCTACATGTTAGCCTGCTGCCTGTCAACCTGCTACATGTGAGCATGTGGCATGTAGCCCACTACATGTTTGCCTGTTACACGTTAGCCTGTTAGCTCCTGGTATCAAACCAGCTGATCCTCTGAGGATTGAGATGTTTTGGCCTAACATTAGGGTCCATGAGGACTAGCAGTTCTTGGTTTGAGTCCAGCTCTCTGTGGATCAGTTTGTACTCGTGTGGCTGTGAGACGCAGCTCAGACAGAGAGGAGAAAGAAGAGGAGGAGAGGAAAGAAGAGGAGGAGGAGGAGGAGGGGGAGGTCCGAGGGACTCCAGGCTGGACTGAGTGTAAACATGAAGGAGGTGTTGATGTGGTGCTGATGGTTCAGTCATACATCCTCTTCCTCCTCTTCCTCCTCCTCCTCTTCTGAACAGAGTGAACCTCACGGTCACACACAGAGCTGAGTCCATCCAGGCTCCATCATCCTGCATGTCAGCTGAAGCTTTAACACGAACCTTTGACATGGATTACTGTCACCAAACCAACCACCATAGATTTGTTTTTCGATTTTCATCTTTCAGACTTTTCACTGGAAAACATTTGATCAGTAAACCTGAATATTTCCGGAGGGATTTGGAGCTTTAAAGGGCCAGTTCACCTCCAGGAACACAGGATCCTGTTCCAACCCAGCGTCATTTCTGTCCATTTGGCTCATTTTAGGCTGAATTTCAGACGTTTAAACCTACCACCCAGAAAAACGTCTCCCACAGCTCAGCTGCCATCTGTTTCCACACAAAGGGATGAGTGTGTTTACACCAGCTTTACTGAAAACTGATTTTATTCTGCTTTCCTGGAAGAGACAGTGTTTCTGATAAACCTGCAGAAACACACGGAACCTCAGGAAACGAGTTCACCTCTACAGCAGCTTCAGTCCCACCGAACTGGACTGAGAGACGCTGACTGATCCTGAGGGGGTTCAGGGAACCAAAGAGATAAAAAGAGGATATGAATGACGCAGCACAGACGGAGTGGTTTTAATATATTTGTATATATTCATATATTACACATTTAATACAGGCAACATGAGAAATCATAAAGACACAAAGTGGCTGTGATATTGGTAAAAATGTACAATTTATGAGAATCATTTACACAATTGTTGCTCTCTTTATACTCTGTTTAATTCAACACGCAAAGTAAGAAAGGCAGTGAGAGAGGAGGAAGAAGAAGAAGAAGAAGAAGAAGAAGAAGAAGAAGAAGAAGAAGAAGAAGAACTCTGACGTTTAGTCCGGACAGCAAGAACCAGCTCGCCTAGACGGAAACAATCACTGGATTATGTTTGTGCTTAATTCTGAAAGAGTCGCTCATCGGACCGAAAACACGGACTGAAACACTGAAACAGTGAAACGAGACACGTTTCTCACTGTGACTCTGACGGCTGAGCCACCTTTAGGATTTCATGTAAACTTTGAGGAGCTTCAAACGTTTGGACGATCCAACAGATGGACTCAAACCGTCCTCTCGTCTGCTCTGAGTTCTTACGATCTACTGGAGTCCGACACCGAGGACCGTGAGGATAAAATCAAACATTAAAAACGTTAAAAGGTGGTCAGAACATTTCAGTTAGCCTCAGGACGCACAGTGTTTGAAGCTCAGCCCTTTGAGGTCGAAGGAATCTGTTCCCCTGATATTCACCCTCAGGTGAGCTCAGGTGAGCTCAAAGAAAGACCGAAACACGTCTGAGGTCAGAGACAGACGTCCTGATGCTCCGCCAAGACGACCAAACTTCACGAGTTAAGGCAGGAATGAAGCACCGAGAGCCAAACATGGCTGAGCCTGTATACAGCCCATGAACCACCATACTCCATCTTTTGCTGTTCAGAGGTTTCAGGTGTTAGATCCCAGCATGCAGTGGGGCAGAGGCAGCACAGGTGAGTGGTCTAAAGGCAGAGCTGAACAGAGAGGAGCATCAGGTCCCTCAGAGCGGACTTCAGTTATTAGAGTGTGTGTGTGTGTGTGTGTGTGTGTGTGTGTGTGTGTGTAAATGTGTGTTAAGGGCTACAGACGAGCTTTGAGTAGAAAAACATAAAAAAAAAATCATCGATCAATCACAGAAGGCAAAAACTGAATCATTCATTTCTGGAAGACAGCTGGGTGTAAAACATTTTCCCTTCATCATCCTAAAAAGGAGTAAAAAAGTCGCCCAGCGGCGGCGGCGGTGCTGGCGGCGGCGGCACACGGTCGGAGCCTTTCTTATCGTCTGTGCTTATCGTCTCCGTTATTTGGGCACTAATGTGATTAAAAAACAAAAAGTCTGGACTCGACGAACATTTGACACCAGGTTTAGAGTCAGGATGGCAGGTTTTTAAAGACGACTGTATCTTAAAAAGATGTGATGAGAGACTCTCAGAGAGGACAGTTCATACGTGAGTCCAAAACCTGGACTCACTTGTTGCTCACTGAAGCACAGAGAAGAGGAGGCACTGAGGTCAGACTGGATCTGCGTCTGTTTGAAAGCACTTGGATGTTTTTTTCTTAAAGGTCGAGTTTGTGCCACGAGTCGGTTTCAGACAGATTCTACCTTTAATGCTTCATCGCACAGGATGCAAAAAGACAAATCGTGAGGAGGAGAAGGAGGAGAAGGAGGAGGAGAAGGAGGAGGAGAGAGGAACCAACAAAGAGCAGAGATCTGAGTCAGAGAAGATTCAGCGTTAATATTTACAGATCGGAGAGAGGCGGGAACCTTTTCTCTTCCATGCAGACGGGATCCTGATTCTGTTCCCTAAAGGCTTCGAAGGATGGACACAGAGAGGAGGAGGAGGAGGAGGAGGAGGAGGAGGAGGAGGAGCTTTTAAAGATTGTTAGTGCACTTTTTTCTTTTTATGATTTCAAAAACAATATAGATTTTTGATCTAATCCATAAAATGTTTCCGACTATACAAAGTGAATTGATCAGAAAGCATCATCAGACTTCATATCTACAGGTTTCCTGAAGCTCTTCTTTCTTTAGACAGTGTTCAATACTCAGTGCTGCTTTACTGTAGTGAGTTTCCTGCTTCAGGGACAAACTGAGCACAGACCGTCCTCAGAGGAGGAGGAGGAGGAGGGGGGGGGGGGGGTCCAGAGGTTTGAGACGCCTCCTGAAGTCACCGACTTTTCATCTGGAGAAGCAGAACGACGAGTCGCCTCAGCAGTCCGCCATGTAGCGTCCTGAGGGAGGAGCAGGACGGTTAGAGGAGGACGGAAACATCACACACACACACACACATCTGATGATCAGCGTTAACATGAATTATGATTTTAAATCTAAACTAAATGTTTGGGTTGGATTAAGAATAATCTCCTCTGATGGACGTCCAGCAGAGAGTCTGACTCCTGAACACTCTGAGGCCTCCCGGCAGCAGATTCATTCAACATCAGGATCAGGTCCAGGTCCAGGGTTTGGGTTGGAAGAGGGTCAGAATCAAATCTGACACAGTCCACTAAACTAAAGTGTGTTTTTAATCCAGAATAAAATCCACAATAACATCTGAATTATCTGTAAAAGCTTCTTTCATTCATCCCCAAAATATTATAATAAAAACTCAAAGACTGATAGAAAAACAAAACAAACACAAATAAAGTCATAATGAAGGTGTGTGTGTGTGTGTGTGTGTGTGTGTACCTGTAGCAAATCTCTTCTTGTTGAGTGAAAGTCTGTACCCGGTCCCCTGAAGCTCCATGTCCACTCCGGACAGAGTGCTGCCCTCAGTCATGAACTGAACCGCCAGGGTGGAGGGACTGGACGGGCCGCTGGACAGCTCAAACTTAGCCCTCAGAGAACCAGAGCCTGGGACACACACACACACACAACACACACACACATAATCACACACAGACACAGGAAGTGTGTTAGATGGACTCTGAGAATATGAGAAGAACAGTGTGTGTGTGTGTTCCTATCTTTATATCTGAACAGGGTCAGGCTTTGTTCACATATTTGAACCTGGACACAGATTCATGAGGACATGAGGCGGTGGACTCACCTTCATTTTCAGACTTCTCTGAGATGTCGCTCAGCTTCCACAGACACTTGCTCTGCTCCGCGTTCCTGAATGAAGAGAGCACACCTGGAGGTCAGGAGGTGCAACCACAGCAGAAATGATTGAAAACGATGAAAGAAGCAGGGTGACATCGCACCACAGCGAGCTGGGCAGGGACTGCATCCCCGTCACTCCTCCGTCCACAGGCACTAAGATCTGCACGTTGGTGAGAGGACCCGGGGACGCCATGGACTCAGGGTTATATCTGTAATCCACCCTCAGGTCTGACGTGGTCGGCGTGCACTTCCAGTAAACCGCCAGGTTTAGAGGAGTGGAGTGGATCCCATCAGACATCACCTGGACACACAGAGGAACACAGGAGCAGGGTCTGAGTCTGGGTCTGGGTCTGAGGGAGTTAAGATATCTAAAGGGTTTTTGGAGCTCTCTGTAAGACTTTCTTTACGTCACCCCCCACACGTCGACTCAAACCGTGTTCGACTGCTGCTTCTGACAGTTTAGGACTAAAGCTTAACACCTGACAGTTAACTCATCCATTCATCCTGTGAATCTTCTGTGAGCTAAAAGTCGTCTTCACAGGTTTTCAGTCTCAACAACATTTTATTGAGTTTATCAGTAAATAAATCTGAAGCTGGTCAGTGGATCTGGATATCTCTGGACGTAAACAAATCAACATCAGTAAAAATCTCAGGTCATGTGACCTGGATGTGTTGTTTTGTTATGTGTTATTGACTGAAGTAGGCCATCTAGTGTCTGGAAGTGGTTACAGCAATGCTTTGAGTTGTTTGGAACCTTGAGCTTGCCGTAGTTTTCAGTGTTGTTTACAAAGAGTAACTGTGATATGTTTCTGTGATGGAAGATGATGAAAGTTAGATCCATGTATGCTAACCGCTAGCATATCAATACATTTTCCCATATACGTTAGCATGGAGCTAGCGCTGTGTTTTCTCTGTTGTTTTTGCTCCATTAGCAGATGTTTAACATGTTGAATGTGTTGAATATGAATCTCTCGTCAGAGAGTGATGTTCATTTCTTTGTGTGTTCAGTTTTACAGCTTCTTCAGTCGAACTTCAAGAAGAAAATCCTGAATCAGAGTTTTCATGGGAAACTGTTACCCATCTGCTAAGCTAAGCTAAGCTAGCTGGGGCAGAACAGTCGACGTAAAGCCAGGACACTCCAGCGTGATGTAAAGAATCAACAAGGGAATCTGTTAGCATAAAGGCTAATGATGTGGATGGACTGAAACATTTCTAAATGATTCTTAACAGGAACAAATCAGAGCTACTTAAAATAAAGCTACCAGCTTGTTTGAAGAGGAGGAAAACACTTCTTTGGTGGAAGACTTCACTGTTCAGATACAACACACTCCTGTTCATCCACACACTCTTGTTCATCTTTCACCTGCAGGTGTTGTACCTGGATCAGGACCTCAGCTGGTTTTCACTGACCTGGTATTTGAGGATGTCCACGTTGTAGTATGAAGCTGAAGGATTCTGTTCAGACGCTTTCCTGAGGAACGACGTCAGTGCTGACATGTTGAACCAGAAGTCCTTAGAGTTAGAGTCGCTTTGGGAAGGATCGCTGAACACACACACACACACACACACACAGAAACAGAGAGAGAGAGATGATATCAGTTGTGTCTCACTCAGGACTCAGTGTAGCTGAAATGTTTTGTCCAAGAGGAAGCTGATCTGAACAGAAGAGGGTCAGAGCCACTGGAATAAAAGACAAAAAAAACTTCCAATAGTTTTTTTAAAAATAATTTTTAGGGCTTTTATGCCTTTATTTTGAAAGGACAAGACCGTGGATAGAGGAGGAAACAGGGTGAGAGAGTGGGGGGAAAGTAGCCACTGGTCAGACTTGGACCCGGGCCAACAGCGTACATGGAGCGCGACCTTAACCAACAGGCCATCTGAGCTCCTTACAATAGTCTTTAAAAAAAATATTATTATCATTATTGTTCTGAGAATAAAAAGTCAGAATTCTGAGATTCAAGTCCAAATTCTGGAAAAAAAAGTCAGAATTCCAACTTTAATCTTAGAAATCTGAGAAAAAAGCAAAATCCTGAGATTAAAGTCAGAATTCCGGAAAAAAAAAGTCCGAATGAGAAGAGGAGAAATGATCATTTTCAGATTCCATCAGAGACAAATCAGCTCTGAGACTTTCTCAGGGTTCAGGTTTTTCCAGACTCTGCAGCAACAGGAAGTTCATTCAGCGAGAAGATCACAGAAACACAGAGTTTAAAGCTCCTTCCTGTGCATCCTTTCACAATAAGAGCAGCTCATGTATCTGAAGATGGAGAAAGACTCTGCCCCCCCCTCCTCCTCCCCTCTCCTCCCCCCTCTGCCTCAGACTGAAGAGGTGAGACCGATGAATGTGTTTTAAATGAAGCAGCTGCTGTGTGAAGTTTCTGTGGGCGTGAAGTCTCTCAGAGGAGACGAGCTGCTGGAAAATATTTCTCTGACAGCGTAATGAAAGCTTCCTGTCAGGTTACTAACTGAATTTCCTCTCTGCTGTCACCCAGTCCAAACCTCCACATCAGACCTGCCCCCAAACTGGCTGACGGTCTGTTTCAAACAGGATCCAGGGGTTTGTTTTCTACCTGCTCCTGGATCCAACTCACCTGAAGAGGAGCTGCTGGTTGGGCAGGATCTGCTCCAGTCTGCTGGTGTTCTTCAGTCTGAAGGTGAGCACGGCGGGGGAGGGGTTAGAGGTGAACACCTTGATGATGCCCATGGGGAAGGACAGCGTCATGTCACCTGTGATCTTCACAATGCACCTGAGAAACAAAGAGAGAGAGAGAGAGAGAGAGAGAGAGAGAGAGAGAGAGAGAGCTTCATAAACACTCAGAGAGTCTCAGCCTGACTCAGAGATCAGCTCGCTCAGCTTCAGCGGACAAACATCTGTGGAGCTCCAACTGGTTTAATCTGAGGAGCAGAAACTAATCTGAACCAGCTCAGGTGAACCACACCCTCCTCCTCCTCCTCCTCCTCCTCCTCCTCCTCTAACATCTGAACGTCTCTGTGAGTCTAACATGAATCCAGGTTTCTTTTCTACATTTCGAGGAGTCTTCGGTGGTTTTGGTGCAGCAGCAGGTCTCCGCCTCACACCGTGTCTCTGCTGCATTGCTTCTGAAATGTTCCGTGAGCTAATCCCTGAAAAAATGAGCCGTTTGCACAGCAGCAATTTAGCAGCAGTTAACCAATAAAGGCCGTATGTTTCCTCTGCCCCAGACCATAATCTGCCTCCTGGAGGTTATCCACTCTGAAAGAATGGTGTCAGACGAACACTGAACATTCCTCACAGGCAGAGCGGGACGCGCTAACACTCTGAGGCTGTGCTGGCTTTGGCTGGGTGCATTCTGGGTAAAGACCGTGTGGTCAGGTCCCTGTACTCTTACGGTTTAAGGTCAAATATGGAGAAAAATGTGCGTGCGTGCAGGTCTGAGTCTGGGCCTTTGGCAGCCAGAGGTCATGTGAGACTCACTTAGTGGGATCAGCTCCTTTGAAGTAGGCATTAACCGACTCTGTGAAGGCTACTGCAATGGGCAAAGCATCCTGGGATGCCAAGGTCACCGGGCTGGGACCCCGAGACGTCCCTGAGAAGAGAGAGAGAGAGTAGTGAGTTAAGGTCCGTGGTGAGCCAGCTGCAGCTCGGACGTTTCAGTCCAGAGGAGTCGAATCAGGCATGAAAATGAGTCGCTTGAGTCAAGGAGGCGTCACACAGTTATCAATCATTAATATATCAACCTCATTAAAGCATTACAGGCAGTACATTCTGTTATTCAGGGACGTGTTACATCAGATAAAACACTTTGAAACACCGAACACTCTGTGTGTGTGAGTTTCAAACACAGGTGTACGAGGACCTCATGAAAAGGATGAAATCTTGACGTTAAACGAACGATTCAGATCAGCTGGACGACAAATGACTTGCAGTGCCTTTGATGAACAGCAGAGGGCGTTTCTAAATTTAGACGGACAGAGTGACATCTAAAGGCGGGATATTTATACCCCCGATACGCCTCGAACTCAGGCTGGATGCTCAAGATTCAACGGCTGCACCTGTGATCTGCTTTCAGGGTTCTTACAGAGGCGTAAATACGAGTGAACACTGGAAAGGTGCTCAGATGTCCCATAACACACTGTATTGGTCTGTTTAGCACTGTACTGTTCTATATTGCAACATTTCATTCGATATCGCACTGTATCGTTTTTTATTACACCGTATTGTTTCATATCGCACCGCATCAGTCAATATTGCACCATACTGTTCCATATTGTACCATATTGCTCTATTTAGATCCATAACATTCATTACTGTACGGTATCGATTCATATCACACTGTACTGTTCAATATTGCACAGTATTATTTCATTGAGCCCTGAACTGTTCTTAATTGCACAGTATTATTTCATATCCCATCATATGGTATAGAATAGAATAGAATAGAATAGAATAGAATAGAATAGAATAGAAAAACTTCACTGATGATTGTTTGATTGATGATTGTTGATTGATAATTCTATTTATTTATTTATTTATTTATTTATTTCGGTCACGTCAGCACACTTATACAACATCACACGTCGTCATTAGTTGATCAAATTGTACATGTGTGAAAGGGAAGACGGGAGAAGCAGAGCTTATCTAGTCCCGTCCCCATTTCCTCAATATTTAGTCTCCTCTTTTCCACATATCATCAGATTATTATACATTTGTATTCCATTTACAGAAGTATGACATCATTCTTGACTGTCTTTAGTGTTCGTATTTGACCTTTTATGACCAGTCCTTTGTTCCACGTAAGGCATAATTCATGAGTGTCTTTTGTTTTTTTTTTGTGTTAGTCCCAGTTAGTGATGTTGAGGTGGTGCGTTCGCGTTGCTTTTCTTTTTTCCATGTTTCAAACATGTGTTAAACGTGTGACTCTCCGTCACTCTCCTCTTCACCCAGGCGTGCTCCTGCACTGTCGTCATTTAAAAGACAATATTAAAAACTGTTAGTAATCCAAATTGACCCATGTTGTTCTCTTATTGCACCGTATTGTTCTATTTAGCGCTGTATCTTTCCATCCTTATTGAACCACATTGTTTCAAATTGCACCTCATCATTATATATCACTCTGTATTGTTCCATATTGCACCACATATTTCTAAATTGCATCTTATTGTTCTATTTAGCACTGTATTGTAACCCAGCGCTGCCAGATGGGAAATATAAAATTATCGTATTTTAGGGGAAATTATCGTACACCCGACAAAATAATCAAAATAACTGATAATGATCAAAACAACTGTCTTATTGTTGTGTGAAAATCCCAACTGATCCCTCTGTTTAGTGTCCTACAGGCACTTTTGTGAGCATTCATCACCCTGCCCCACATCAGCAGCGTTTGATCAGCAGCTCGAGGCTCCAGTGCTCATTTTTCTCTCAACTGACTGACTTCCTCCTGACGGAGCTCCTACGACCGTGATTGGCTGTGAGTTGTTCTGAGACGAATGACACTTAAACTATGATTGGCTGGAAACGTCACATGATATAAGATGCATTTAGGGTTTACGGATAAATCCGTCAGACTGGGGTAGATCTGTAACAACCACACGAAATTGTCAAATTATCGTACATTTAGCCTTTTTTGGAATTATTGATCGCACATCGTACAGAGGGCTAAATTATCGTACAAATACGATAATTATCATACGTCTGGCAACGCTGTTGTTACCTCACCGTATCATTTAATATCGCATCAAGTTGTTCCATATTACACTATATTGTACCATATCACACCGTATCGTTTACGTCACACCTTATCGTTTCATGTCGTTTCATGTCGTTTCATGTCTTTTCATGTCGTTTCATGTCTTTTCATGTCGTTTCATGTCGTTTCATGTCTTTTCATATCGTTTCATGTCTTTTCATGTCGTTTCATGTCTTTTCTTGTCGTTTCATGTCTTTTCATTTCGTTTCATGTCGTTTCATTTCGTTTCATGTCTTTTCATGTCGTTTCATGTCGTTTCATGTCTTTTCATTTCGTTTCATGTCTTTTCATGTCGTTTCATGTCTTTTCATTTCGTTTCATGTTGTTTCATGTCGTTTCATGTCTTTTCATATCGTTTCATGTCTTTTCATGTCTTTTCATTTCGTTTCATGTCTTTTCATGTCGTTTCATGTCTTTTCATGTCGTTTCATGTCTTTTCATTTCGTGTCATGTCGTTTCATGTCGTTTCATGTCTTTTCATGTCGTTTCATGTCTTTTCATGTCGTTTCATGTCGTTTCATGTCTTTTCATGTCGTTTCATGTCTTTTCATGTCGTTTCATGCCGTTTCATGCATCATTCTGTCATGTTTTGGTATCATGCTGTGTTGTCCCTCATGGCGTCTCCAGTTGGATGTACGGTGACAGTTTTACTGTTAAACCTTCAAAGGTTGAAGAAGTCGTTCAGGAGGGTTATTCAATCTTTCTGGTGTTAAAAGAGGATGCAGCAGACGTGTGAGAGAAGGTAAAGATAGAGGGACACTCAGAAACTCAATCATATCAAATGGAGACGTCCATTTTTCCATCAGCATCTTCCATCAGACTGAGGCTGGTTAGTTTGAGTTAAATAAAAGAGGATTCCTTTCTTCAGTCGTACCTGCTGGTGTCTCACATCGCTTCTCAAAGGTCGGCAGCTTAGCTATGAACACATCGTCCTCTTTACCCCAAATCAGAGTGAAAGAAGGAGAGAAGGAGAGTGAGAGCATGAGACGATGAGGTGAGGCTGACAGAGGCACAAACCACTGATGATTTCAGGCTGCTGTGACCTCACAGAGCTAACAGATGCTAATCATGGTAGCATTAAAGAGACGGAAGGATGGAGAGTTTAGAGAGGAAGACTCACTCTGACTGAGGAGGAAAAAAGGAGAGAGGGAAAGCAGCTCTGGTTCAGGGGAGGAGAGAGGAGGAGCGGAGGTGTGCTCGGCTCCTGCAGGAGTCAAGGAAAGAAAGGAAGGAAGGAAGAAAGGAAGGAAAGAGGAAACTGAAGGCTGTTTTGCAGAGAAGCTGGAGAAAAGGAGGATAAACAGAAAGAGAAAAGATGACAGACTCACCAACTGTGGGGGTGTTGGCAGCGCTCAGCGAGGCGTTCGAGGACAGGGAGGAGGAGCTCTCTGCCCGGGCGAGCGGCGCTGGAGGAGGAGGGCTGGCGTTTGATGTTTTGGGAGGGCTGAAGGGTCGAACCTGAAGAAAGAGTCGATTTTAACACAACGTCACAACGTTATAACTTAACAGGAAGTAAAGTCAGAGGCTGTGTGTGCTCTCACAATTTCATTGATCCCTGTGAGTTTCCCCGAGGACAGTTTGGGTCGGGAGGACGGCCGAGGAGGAGGCACCAGAGCTCCGGCTGTCAGCGGGGTCGTAGGTCGGTTCGGCGCTGGAACTACAAGAAGAAAAACAGGAAGACCAGCGGTTAGAGACAGAGAGCGGTTCATCCTGTCAGTAAACAATCCAAGTAAACTCTTCCACTCAATACGTCACTGATCAGCCGCCACACCGCTCAATGTTCTCAGAAGGCAGGTCAGGCTGTAGTGCACGTTCAAGTGTTCACAAGAGGCAAAAGAGCTTCATTCAACTCGATGCACAAAACTGTCACCCAAAAAAAAAAGGAAACACAAAAAACTAAATCTGTTAACAGGCGTAAAAAAAGAAAATTTCAAAAACATTTCAAACAAAAATGATGCAAAATGAAACACAGACATCAAACCAGGCAGTGAGTCAAACGGACATTTCAACCCAAAAACAAAATCAAACAAATTCAAAACAAGCATCTTAAAGTTAAAACCAACCAAAGGTAATAAAGTAAAACAGCAAACTGAGTCCAGACTTCAGGCACACATCACGTCTCATCCACCATCGATCGCGTTACCGTGTGTGAATGTTTTGTTTGCCGGAGCTGCGGCCGCCGTCCTGTCAGAGAAAACGTCAGAGAAGCTGGAGCCGTGTTCGTCTCTGCTTCCTCCAGCTCTGCTGAACGCATCGGCGGACTCATCAGACAGGAAGCGACTTAACCTGCCGGACTGCGGCCTCTGGACCTCCTTCAGCGCCGCCCCGGAGCCCTGACGGCGAGCTGGAGCGAAGTTATCGCTGAAGGCGATCCACTGGCTCTGGGACCAGCACACGGAGGAGAAGGCGTCTGAGCTCTTTGGAGGGCTGGAGGCTGAGGGGCCCCTGATGGGGTCCACAGGCTCTGTGGGCAGGGTGATGGGGGCGCTCTGGGCCCTCGCTGGGACCGGTTTGAGGGCTTGGAAAGGGTTTTCAGGCGAGTCCCAGGGAGAGGACGTAGACGAGGAGAGCGAGGAGACATCTTTGGACTGCTCAGCCAGTGGAGGGGAGCGCTCCGGCTGGAGCGCCGGCTCAGCTGAAGGAGGCGATGTGATTGGAAGAGGGGATAAACATAACAAAGAGCAGGTACAGAGCTGAAACTGATCAAAACAACATCCACGAAGCAGTTAGTGTCAGTTAACAACGTTAGCACTTTGAAGTCAGCGAGTGATCCTGACAGTTCGTTAAGTTACTCTTTTTTTTTCTTGTAGAAGAATTCGTGTGAGGAACTTCTTTCATCTTTGTTTCTGTGGCTCATGTAGAGACATTAATTCTGATTAATTCAGTCGGTTTGAAAACCAGCTTAAAACACCAGTGAGGAACTTCCTGTTTGTGTCCCTTATGGCGCCCCCTGTGGACAAACTGAAGACTTTCATCTCTCTGATCTGAGTGATCAAAGTGTCACTTTTCTTCTGACGCTCAAACCGACACTCAAGTCACTCTGAGAACTTCCTGTTCTGAGATGTAAACAATCAACAGCAATATCTATAAAACATGCATCAAACAAAAAAAACAAACAACTCAAAAATCACACAGAAAAAAAAAAACAGCTGACTGCATGTTACCTGAGGCTCACGTTACCTGAGGCCTCTGGGAGAAAGACGTCATCAGTCAGAAAAGATGGAGATGAAGGGATTGAAAGGAAGATAGAGGCGAGGTCTGACAGGAGGCGACGAAACCAAAATCAAAACAAGAAAAAACCCAAAGAATAAAAACAACTCAAATCTTTTTACACAAACAAAAACATGAAATCAAACAAACACACCTGCACAAAGTCATTCAGACCAAATAGAGGGATATTACGATAAGACAAAGTCTGCTCTTCTTAGGTGTGTGTGTGTGTGTAAACCTGTGTGATGTGCCCGTGTGTGTGTGTGTGTGTGTGTGTGTGAGTGCATTAGCAGCTGAAGCGTCCTCTCTGCTCACGGAGAGATTTAGAGTCTCTAAGCCCTCCTGAACTCCTCCTCGTATCCTAATCTCAGCTCCGTGAGATGCTCTTTTGACTCCTAAGCCGAGACCTTTGACAGAATCCAGACTCTGTTTGACAACATACGTGCCAGGAGGCTTAATATCCGACCTGCTGACCTCAGCTAGGTGCCAATTAACTGTGGATTAGGTTTAACCCGGGCCGTGGGTCAGCGCTAATGTCACAATGTTTAAACACGGGAGTCAGCTCTGAGGCCACGAGAGGCTCACTGAGGCCGCTGCTGGGTTTAAAGGCTCCAACGGGTTAGTCCAGACCCTGAATCAGCACCCACAGCCCCATCAGTTCAGAATCACCCTCACCTGTTCCCCTCAGAGCACACCTGCACGCAGTGACACCTGAAGACTGAAGAGCAGCAAGATCAGATCAGGGGAGGAGAGGAGTGAGGGAGGTGGGTGAGGAGTGAGGGAGGTGGGTGAGGAGTGAGGGAGGTGGGTGAGGTGAGTGAGGTGAGGAGTGAGGGAGGTGGGTGAGGAGTGAGGGAGGTGGGTGAGGAGTGAGGGAGGTAGGTGAGGAGTGAGGGAGGTGGGTGAGGAGTGAGGGAGGTGGGTGAGGTGAGGAGTGAGGGAGGTGGGTGAGGTGAGGAGTGAGGGAGGTGGGTGAGGAGTGAGGGAGGTGGGTGAGGAGTGAGGGAGGTGGGTGAGGTGAGTGAGGTGAGGAGTGAGGGAGGTGGGTGAGGTGAGGAGTGAGGGAGGTGGGTGAGGAGAGAGGGAGGTGGGTGAGGAGTGAGGGAGGTGGGTGAGGAGTGAGGGAGGTGGGTGAGGTGAGGAGTGAGGGAGGTGGGTGAGGTGAGGAGTGAGGGAGGTGGGTGAGGAGTGAGGGAGGTGGGTGAGGTGTAAGGGAGGTGGGTGAGGAGTGAGGGAGGTAGGTGAGGAGTGAGGGAGGTGGGTGAGGAGTGAGGGAGGTGGGTGAGGAGTGAGGGAGGTGGGTGAGGAGTGAGGGAGGTAGGTGAGGAGTGAGGGAGGTGGGTGAGGAGTGAGGGAGGTGGGTGAGGAGTGAGGGAGGTGGGTGAGGTGAGGAGTGAGGGAGGTGGGTGAGGTGAGGAGTGAGGGAGGTGGGTGAGGAGTGAGGGAGGTGGGTGAGGTGTAAGGGAGGTGGGTGAGGTGTAAGGGAGGTGGGTGAGGTGTAAGGGAGGTGGGTGAGGTGTAAGGGAGGTGGGTGAGGAAGGAGGGAGGTGGGTGAGGAGTGAGGGAGGTGGGTGAGGAGTGAGGGAGGTGGGTGAGGTGTAAGGGAGGTGGGTGAGGTGTAAGGGAGGTGGGTGAGGAAGGAGGGAGGTGGGTGAGGAGTGAGGGAGGTGGGTGAGGTGTAAGGGAGGTGGGTGAGGTGTAAGGGAGGTGGGTGAGGAGTGAGGGAGGTGGGTGAGGAGTGAGGGAGGTGGGTGAGGTGAGGAGTGAGAGAGGTGGGTGAGGTGAGGAGTGAGGGAGGTGGGTGAGGAGTGAGGGAGGTGGGTGAGGAGTGAGGGAGGTGGGTGAGGTGGAGGGGGGGCTCTGACTGATGCTTTAGCATCTGTCAGGAAGCCAGAGGACGTAAACACACCTGTCAGCAGACCGACAGGTGTGTGCAGGTGTGTTCACACCGTGACTCAAACGGAGCAGGAGAGCAAACTTCAGTGTAAACGTCTTCAGGTGTTTCAGGTGTTTCAGGTGTTTCAGGTGTTTCAGGTGTGAATCTTTGCAGGATGAGGCTGAAAGTGCAGCCCTGGGATTACCTGCTGATGAAGACGCAGAGAGGGAGGAGCTTCCTGTGAGCGTGGGACCGAACGGGTCCAGAGAGAGGAGGTCGTTGTTGGCGAGTCTGCAGACAAAGAGAGAAAAGAGGAAAACTGGCTGATCTGCGTCGGTCTCAATCAGAAAACAAACTCTTTAAAAACAGGAAGTCCTGATGGAGAGCTGAGCTCTCTCACTCACTCGTATGTTGTTGGCACTCTGGGTTTGGCCAGCTCATCGCCTGCAGGAGCAACAAACAGAGAATTAAACCTGCGGACGTTCAGCGAGCGATGACAGCAGAAACACTTTCACACCAACCAAGAACTGAAACTGAATCCAGACTCCAGGGCTTTTCATGGCCTGTGTTCAGAGAGTGGAGTCCAATCTTCATCACACCTTAAAGCAGGAACATAAACTGAGGTCTGGACTCATCCAGTGAGAACAAACGTCTGCCAGCAGGAATCAGAGATCAATGTGCAGTCAGGGTTAGAGTCAGTGTCTCTCTCTCTCTCTTTCTGCCTCACATGTTGAAAACCTGATTCTGACCCAAACACTGCAGAAAGAGTTAACGCTGACGTGTTTTAATCTTTGGTAACACTTCAGGGCAGCAGGAGGAGGAGGAGGAGGAGGAGGAGGAGGAGGAGGAGGAGCCAGTGAGTGTGAAACAGGCTGAAACTCTGCTTTGTTCTCCTGTCACCTCTCCCTGAAGTGTTACGAAACATTACGAAAAGCAACCTGAAGCAGCGTGGAAGCACCAGAGATTAAAAAAGTAAATAAATAAATAAACAAACAGGTCCCAAAATAAAACCTGAAAATCCGAATGAAGCCTTAAAAAACAGCCCGCAGGGAGAGGACGCAGCATCAGTGAGGTTAGCTGGAGTCAGCCGGCTGTGAAGCTCCGATCAGGGGACAGAGGGGGGAGGAAGAGGAGGAGGTGAGGGTGAGGAGGAAGGGGTTATAACTGCTGGATGGAAACATACTCACCGCGACCTTTAGAGGTCAAAGTGGACCCTGTCTTCACCCCTGAGCGTGTGTAGAGTATAGAGCGTCAGCCAACTACAGACGTCACTCTTTCTTACAACTTTATATTCTCCTAAATTTACGCCTTCGTTCTGAAAGTCTGATGTGAAGCTGTTTCTTCCTCTTCCTCTTCCTCTTCCTGTCTGTTTCATAAAGACTCCAGTGTCTCCGTCTCTTCTAATCAGACTGATATAATCGAACTCTGGTCAGTGTTGTGAACATTGACGCTGCAGCCTGAGTCTGAAGATTTTACATCATGCTGATTCAATAAAATATAACAAACAGAGGGTTCGTAAAGTAAGGTTGCTATCGTTAACGAGAACTTAACGAAAAAACAAAAGGTGAGACCTCCAGGTGAGACTTTCAGGTGCTGCTCAGGCTCACAGCAAACACTAACACCAGACTGAACAAGATTTCTGACGTGTGCAAACGTTAACGGCTCGTTCAGAAACTGGTCTGATTTGTTCCTCAGGAGGAACTCGTCCTTCAGAGCCACATTCACGAGTTGCTCCTGGCTGAGCTGTCTGGATTCTACTCCTTAAAACAACAAAAGACAAACGAGGAAGAGTCGCACACAAACATAGAGAAACACTGAGGACGGACAGGGAGATACTCACTGGACTGATTCCTCCGCATCTGACCCTGAAAACACAAACACACTCCATTAATAATTAACCAGTTCATGTGCATAAACACACACTCACAGTTTAAACTCTTCACAGATCAACGTGTGGACACAGGACACGTCAAACAGAGACGGACGGAGAGATCTAGAAGTTCAGATTCAAGCTCTGCTCTACTGCTGTATGGGGTTCCACAGGGGTCGATTTTAGGGCCTCTGCTTCTCCCTTTGTAATTACTGCCCCTGGGCTCCATCTTGAGAAAGTATAGCATCTTGTTCCACTGTTATGCTGATGACAGTCAGATATATATACCACTGATAAAGACTCATGTATCTTCATTCACTTTCAGCACTTTATCTGTATTTTACTTCCAAGTTATTGTTTTTTTTTCTTATTCTTGTAACGAACTCTAATTATGACATAATATTATTATGTTTTATTATGACTTAATTCCATGTTTTTTTTATATTTGTTTTATGTGATTTTTAAATAATTTTATCTGCCAGACATCAAAATTCACCTTCAGGGATTAATAAAGTACATTCTACTCTATTCTATTCTATACCTGTGTTTTAAGATGGAGGGTGATTTTAAATTGGATCAGTAAATTAGCTGTCCAGCTGTTTTTGTTTTTGTTTTTTTTTTCAGATCAGGTGGATGGAAAAGGTGAAGCCTCTCCTCACACAGCAGCACTTTGAAACAGTAATCTCTGCTTTCATCAAGTCTCAGCTGGATTACTGTTACACACGCCAGTCCTCCCTCGCACGTCTCCAGTTGGTGTAAAACGCAGCCGCTCGCCTCCTGACTGGAGCACATCATCCTGGCCTCCCTCCACCGGCTGCCTGCGCACTTTACAGCAGGGCTGCCATATATGATTATTTTGATAATCGACTAGTCACTGATTATTTTTTGTGATTAGTCGACTATTCGGATGATACATAAATTGCAGTTTATTGCACCAGCATACAGCTAACATCATTAGCTTCCAGCTTCAAGTGTTTAAGGTATGTACCAACTAAAAATGAAGACAGTTAATATCATAGTTCATTCAGCTTTTAATGAACTTTGCAGCTTGTAGCAGCATTTCTGACATTTTTTTAATGGACCAATTTTCTGTTCAAACATGACATCGCTATTAAGTAGGTAGCTCCCTGTTGACGTTAATGTTAGCAGCTAACTAGCCAATTAGCTTACCGAGATTGTCATTCTCCGTCAGAAAATAAATCAGCCACGGCGTGCTGTCTTTTCAGATGCTCGTGCGTCGCCGTCGTTCTGTCATGGAAGGACATTTCTGCTTTGCAGATTTTGCATTGCACACTTTTCTCCTTTATTTTGGAAAAATGCTCCCAAACTTTCCAGCTCTGTTGCCGGCTAGCCGTGATACTGTTGGGCATAACTTTTCCGGTGACATCACGGGTTACCCTGGTTACCACTTCTGCGCGTATGCGTCAAGGACAGAACGGCAGACGAGACAGGTGAAAGTACAGCGGCAGTTTGGAGGGAAAAATAAAGTTTAAAAAAAATATTAAAACGACGACGTCGATTATTAAATACGTCACCGACGAATTTGATCATCGACGTCATAGTGACTAGTCGACTAATCTTGGCAGCCCTACTTCACAGTAACCTAACCCCAACTCTAACCTCTTTAAAGCTTCTTTGTTTTTAAATCTGTAAATGGTCTGCTCCACGCTCCTGCTCGCTGCCTCGGGTCAGCCGATCTGCTGCAGAACTTCTGTTCCATACAAGAGAATCCTCCTCACTGTCCGTTTCCAAAACTGGTCTCAAAAACCTGTTTCAGTTCTCGGCTTTTAGCCCTGCTTTAAACTCTGCTCCTGTTTTAGTGTTTTACTCTTTTTAAACTGCTTTTAAAGAATGAAACCGTTATTTTAGAGCTCATACTGCTGATTTATTGTTTTGATGTGCGGCACTTGGTTTCAGCTGTGGTTGTTTTTGAAGTGCTCTGTAAATAACATGTGAATCTCTCTCAGTTTTCACTCCTTCAGTCCTTTCTTTGTGGACTCAGCGGTCTGAAGCTCCTCCCTCTCTCTGATGATGTTTGTTTAGTAATATTTATCACCTAAAGTGTAAAAACTCAATAAAACCCTCCTGCTTCAAACCCTCTGATGGATTATTCCCCCTGGTCCAGGACTTTTTCCACCTCAGACTCAGACTCAGTAAATCAGCTCCTCTCTCACATACCAGAGCTTCAATTTAGGGTGAAAGATTCAGACGCTCAGAGCCGTGAACAGCAGCCTCAACACTTCAGCTTCTCCTCCGACTCAGGAAGGAGGAAAGTCTGAGGAAACACTCGGAGAAACTCCAGATATGAAGATAAACTCCACAGAGTCGGAGCAAAAGTTTCAATAAAGAGTTTATTTTCACAGGAGGAGAGCTCCAGGTCTGAGGAGGAGGAGGAGGAGGAGGGAGGGAATGAAACGGGTTTCAGGAACAGCGAGCGGTGCGAGGAGAGCAAAGGAGTTTAACCAGCAGAGAGCCGAGGGGCCAACTTTAGTCCCACAGGCGCTAAACGGCAAATGGGTTCAATTACGGCTCTCAGAGGCCACACACACGACTTCCATTTCTGTTTCAATAAAAGAAACACCGCAGAGGGACGAACGGGAGGAAGGAGAGAGGAACGAGGGCTGAGAGGAGGAGAAAATCTAATTCACACCAGATGACCCGACGGCCGTCACCTCCTTTAAGAGTTTCTCTGAATGCAGATTAAAGACGGCGCTCCGTCTCTGTGCTCCTTCAGAGGAGAAGGTCTGTGTGGGTTTGAGTCTCCACTTAAACACCAAACAAAGAGGAGTCAAACATTTAAAGGTAAAAAATAAATCCTCCATGGACGTAAAACTTCTCTCCATCATCGGCTCAGAGCGGAGAGAAAGAAAACACGAGGAAAGAAAACACAAACAGCCCGTAAAGAGTCCACAAATCACCACAAATACAGAGAGAGCTCCAAGAAAAACAGAGAGAGAGGGAGAGAGGGGGAGAAAAGGGAGGAAAGAGAAGGGGAAGAAGGGA
>CM061157.1:28327122-28359622 GCA_030710495.1 Labroides dimidiatus | reverse complement strand
AACCAGAGAGTTTGAGACGTTTTAAACTTTTTTAGAGAAGCGAGCGGTTCAGCTTTTCAAAATAAAAGACCGCATGAGTTTGTGTCTTTATTGTCATTGATTAATAATCTGTATTATGACGTGGGCCTAATCCTCAGACCCTCACAGTCAGGATGAATTCATTCATTCATTCATTCATTCATTTTACTGTTCCAGCTGCTTCAGCTTTAAACTTCCTGTTTTATTTTGAAGCCCTGACACTACTTCCTCTGTTTGCAAAGATGTTTTTTTCATGTCTGACTCGTGTAATAACAGCAGAAAGAGGCTCTGTGTGTGTTTTGGTGTGTTTTCTCTCCTTCAGAAACTGCTGCAGAGTGTGTGTGTGTGTGTGTGTGTGTGTGTGTCACTCTGAGTCTCACCTTCTGTGGCGACGGCTGCGTTACACTCCTCGAACTCCACGGCTCCTGGAGACACAACGACAATCATTAAGGTTCATCGAGCAGAGAGGGGGTCAATGAGAGCGCTGAGGATGTACATCACGCAATAATCACACACACACACACTGAGAGAGAGAGAGAGAGAGAGAGAGAGAGAGGGGGGCTGGTCCCAGGGGGCGGACGGGGTCAGCAGCAGAGTTAACAGAGTGTCTGGTGTCTCTCCTTCAACTCAACACCATCACTGACTGATCACCGATCGATGATCCATGAGGAGGATCCAGCTGACAGCAGGTAACAACCTAAAGCCCCACACACACACACGCACACACACTCACACACACACACACTAACCCTATTAGAATAAGACAAACAGAGCAGGATTACATGCAGGGAAGTGTTTAAAGCCACATGGATAAATCTGCTGTGGGGGCTTAGAGATGCCCGCTCCCCTCACAAACCAACAGACCAGCCGCACGAACACTCAGAGAGCCGCGCAGATAATCGAGGAAAACCTTCATCAACAGCTCCAACCAACAACACGTCACCTCCAATCAGAGCCGCACCAGCCGTCATTCCAGCAGAGCAATAATAAAGCTCCAGTTTACTAAGGAGAGATGATCCAAACAGGAAGAACAACAACGCTCACACTTCATTTAATGCTCATCAATTATACACTTTCACCTCCCGGCCTCCTCCTCCTCCTCCACCTCCTGCTCGTCCAGGGACTGTCACGCTCCAAATGTGCCTCGGGGAGCATTAACAGAGGCTTTTTAAAGAGGGGGACGGCACTTTAACACACACATGCTCTCACTGACACACTAAGAGGAAGACGGATGAAGAGCAGAGGCATGCGATCAGGCTGCGTGTCAGTCAGGAGGGGCCGGGATGATGGCGTCTGAGAGACGTTATTTTTATCTATTAGAGAGAGAGAGAGAGAGAGAGAGAGAGGCTGACATCTAATGAAAAGTGTAAAAATAAAAGTCAGATCTGCTGCAGACAACTCGGAAACCTCACAGCAGGGCGAACACGAGAGGAAGAGGAGATGAGAGGATGAAGGAGCAGCTTCCTGATCTGATGATGTTTAGATCTGAAAAACGGTCACAGCAGCAGCAGCAGCAGCGTTCCGCCGCCGCTCCCTCCCAGAAGAGGCCGGTCGTGAGCAGAACTGACGCATTGTTTGGCGTGTGCGATGCTGAGTGAAAGCGCAGGGAAGCGGCGAGTCACGAGAGGCCCGCATCACGCCAAGTGAAGTGGATAAAGTACACCAATGAGCGATCTACTCTACTGTGCAATATCACAGGGCCTCTTCACCGCCGGGCGAGTACACAGAGCAGGCACGAAACACTGTTACAGTCCCTGTGTGTGTGTGTGTGTGTGTGTGTGAGAGAGTGTTTCATGCCAGTCAGAAGTAAATTGGCATGCTCAGTGTGAGACTGATGGAGGAAGTGAGAGAGGTCAGTGTGCTGACATGAAACAGGTGAGAAGGTTTGAACACAGAAGACGCTTTTTAAAAACACAAACATGCCTCACTCACACACACACACACACACACACACACACACACACACACACACGGGTCTGATCTTTACTCAGCAGAGTCTGTTAGGAGCAGGAACCCCCGACGGCATCCTGAGATTAAATCTGACAGTATTTATTCAGACCAACTGAAGAAGAGTCCAAACACGAGACGACGTCAGCGACCACTCCAAGACCGAAGAGAGAGACCGCAGGACGATCCGCAAGACCTGATCAGAGGACACCGGGTGGTGTTGGAGGGGGTGTTTGCGTGTCTGGCCCTGGTCCAGTTGACAGCTCAGCTGGATATCGTTGCTCACTCGCCCCCCCCCCCTCCGCCCGGCTGCCTCACAGCGTGTCACTCTGGGACTGTTTCCGCAGTAGAAAGTTTATTCAACCTCTCTGTGTCTGCGGGCAGCGAGCGGGCAGCGAGCGGCCATCCGTTCAGCGCTGTAATCAGGGGACGGACTCTGGGCTCATTTTTCTGACAGGCCCGGGGCCGCGGCTCCGCCTCTAATGAACGGAGCGGAGGAATTCCTGACCGTTTCTTCAGCCTCAATTAATCCTGCTGTCCAAACAAATGAGGGCCACCACTCCACGACGCAGCGTCTGGACACAGGGGGCGCCGTGTGTGTACACACAAACACAGCGGAGCTGAACCCACTCAGACTGTGACCTGGAGTAATGTAGTCCAAGTACAGGGACCAGAGGAGAACCCTGTATGTGGTTTCACAGATTCAGCTCAGGGAAACAGAAACTTTGGGAGCATCAGGGGATCTGAGAGTCCATCCTGAGCACGCTCCGTGACCTCTAACCTGTGAGAAAGGCGGTGGCGTTGGCAGTGAGGGGGAGGAGGAGCATCCTGGTCACTGTGGCGTGGAGAAGTTTACACAGGAGTCTTTGTTGAGCCCTGACCTCCTCAGAGGTTGGTTCTGGCTGCTTGGTCTGCAGCAGAGCAAAGCCCCGAGTGTCACATGATCCCAGGAATGCAGCGCCGGCCCACCTTTACTGCAGATTACTGTGATCCACTCTGATGGATCGCTCACGTCTAATTGGCCGTCTCCATCCAGGCCTCGCCCTCGCTCACACCGAGACTCAGTCCCCGTGACGAACACATCCTCTGAGACATAAAGGTGACTTACCTGGCCTCTCTTTGCCCGTCCCTTTGCTCTCAGCCAGTTTCTGGATCAAACCCTCCACGGACGTGTTCTCCACGTTCCTCACAAACTCAGTGTGGACCTGGAAACACACACACACACACACACACACACACACACAGAGGTCCTCAGGATCAAAGAGTTCAGAGTACAAGAGAAAAAACACCAAAACAAAGTCAGCGCAGCCTGCGTGTGTATTTTTGTGCTGAACGAGGTCAGATCAAAGTTTGAGGCTAACATTAGCAGAGCTAGCTCTGTCACCTGTGGGCGGCTGTGACTCGCCCCACAATCAGAAGGTTGTGGGTTCGACTCCAGCTCCTGCACTTCACATGCCGAAGTGTCCTTGAGCAAGACACTGAACCCCAAGTTGCTCCCACTGTTGTTCATTGGTGTATGAATGTGGTGTGAATGTTAGCTATAGCTCTGATTAGCTTAAGTCGGCCATCAGTGTGTGAATGTGGTGTGATTGGGTGAATGAGGCTAGCAGTGTAAAGCGCTTTGAGTAGTAGGTAAGACTAGAAAAGCGCTATATAAGTACTTTATTTACCTGTGACTGTTTGCATCCAGGTAGTAGAGCTTTAGACAGGGTAGAGCTGACAGCAGATACTAACCAGAGCTACAGCTCCAGCTGGTGGAGGGAGGCTGAAGTGCAGCTCAGACACAACATGTGATCACGGTAATATGAGTACGAGTGATTCGTCCGGTGAGCCTGGAGCAGACCGGTGACGGTGACGTAGTTTAATGTGTTAGGGTTAGGGTTAGGGTTCGATCCCGAGCAGCGGCTGTCAGTGTGTTTCAGGTAGGCATAAACACACACACACACACACACACACACACACATACGTCTTCATTAATCATCTAAACTCAGCCTGAAATGACAGAAAGCGTCTCGGCTTGTCGTCGATTATTTAATCTTCCGGCTGAATTAAATGACGATGATGACGTCACATGTAGCCTACGGCATCTCTGAAGAGTCAAACAACCCTCGAGGTGACCTGGACGGATCCAATTAAAAAAAAAAAAAAAAAAAAAAAAAAGCAGAATATCGAACCTTTTCCGAAAAAAAACTATGAAGGATGAAAGTTTTGGCGTGAGTGTTTAAAGGCTCCTCCTCCTCTTTTATCTGAAACGTTTAGTGACAAACTTTAATCTGTTTCATGAGCAGATAAAAACTCCTGACAGGAGCTTTAACTCTTTAAAAAAAAAGACACATTTCTTTTTCTTTTTTTTTTGGAACTGAGATGTTTATTAACCCTTTAAACAAAATCATTTTGTTAATTAAGTTTTTTTTGGGTCACATTTGATAAATTGAACGGTTTATTTAAAAAAGTGAGTAACAATTTATTACTGTGTGACAGAGAGCTGGTCCTGGAGGATTCTGGGAAACAGAGTTCATTCGGCGTGTTTGTTTCTGACCTTTACGTTCACAGTCGAGTCGAACGGAGCGAGTGTTTCAGAGAGCGAGGGAAAACAAAGGATGAGCAGGAGGAGCAGCGCGGTAGGTGTGATGTGTGTCACAGAGGAGGACGAGGCGCGCTGCGCCTTTAAATATAATCTGATATTTATAATATTTACATTAAATCAGGCCTGAGGAGACAAACTCTACTTAACTGTGTTTCTCTGTGTCACACTCAATCACTGCGCCCGGCGCTGAGCGCCCCGAGGCCCCGTGGGCAGGATCCACATCCACACTGTTTGTTTGCTTGTTTGTTTTGGATCTGCTAGTGTCCCCGAGTGAGTGTGTGTGTGTGTTTGTTTGTTTGTGTGTGTGTGTGTGTGCTCAGTGAGGGGGAAGAGGAAGTGATGTATAGTTCAGGGATGAAAAGCAGCGGCTGGCTGCCATCTCACCAGAACACTTTAGATGTGCGTGATACTGTAAGCTCAGAGAGGCTCCACTTCCAAACAAACACACACACGAGTCTGTCCCCCCGGGGCCCGGGAGAGGGGGGAGTGCATTAACCCTCTGTGCACCGCCACAGGAGGGGGAGGAGGAGGAGGGGGAGGTCGGGTGAAGAGGGGGAGGAGGGAGGTTGCCACGGTGAGGAAGTTTGCTCAGTGCAGCACACGCGATCTGTCAGGTGCTGCTGCTACGACGGAGGTCATCCACCCCTCCCTCCCTCACACACACACACACACACACACACACACAGTCGACCACATGCTCAAAACATGCATCTGCCTTCAAGGGATCCTCTCTCTCTCTCTCACACACACACACACAGAAATGCTCACTTACAGAGACAAACAGAGCACGCGAGCTCTGACACACCTGTCCTCCTGTGAGTGTAAAGCTCCTCTCTGCACTCATCCTGTTTGATCCTCACACACCTGTATGACGGGCTCTGATCCTCTCTGCACACTGACACCAGCTCCACCTGGTTCCTCCCTCACCTGAGGTTCCACCTGAGCTGTGGTTTCAAACCTGAGACTCTCAGATGATCCGCAGTGGAGAATCAGAGTTTTGTTTTCATTCTCCTTAAATCTGAACAAACTCAGGCCTCTAAAGTATTTCAGTATATCATCTTAATAAATATATTTTAATAATTTTGGTTTCTGAGTGTGTGCCCTTTGCAGGGTGTCAGGATGTGTTTAATGACTGGAGCACTTTGATTTGTCTCGCTGCTGAAGTTTAACACATAAATAAACGTTTCTTAATTATTCGGACTGAAAGTTGTGCGAACGTTCCCTTCATGACTTCATAAAGATTTCCACATGTTACCAGAAAACACGTCACGGATATAAAACATCAGAGAAGAAGAACATCAGTTGGAAATGTTCAAGAAAAACAGTCAGGTTCTGTCTTACCCAGAGACAGCTGCTGTGTGTGTGTATGTGTGTGTGTGTGTGTGTGTGTGTGTGTGTGTGCACGCACACATCTAAGTAATTCATCCTCAGCTTTAAATCTAAGTCTGTGTTAATGTATAATTGTGTTTGTGTGATAACTTGACAGCGAGGACGCCCGAGGACTCAGTGACCACTCAAAATATTAATGAATCAAAAACCAGATCCAGAGTCCCTCACCCTGCCTTCCTCTCCTCTCCTCCTCTCCTTTCCTTTCCTTTCCTTTCCTCTCCTCCTTTCCTTTCCTTTCCTTTCCTCTCTTCTCCTCTCCTCTCCTCTCCTCTCCTCTCCCCTCCTCCTTTCCTTTCCTTTCCTTTCCTCTCTTCTCCTCTCCTCTCCTCTCCTCTCCCCTCCTCCTTTCCTTTCCTTTCCTTTCCTTTCCTCTCCTCCTTTCCTTTCCTTTCCTTTACTTTCCTTTCCTTTCCTTTCCTCTCCTCTCCTCTCCTCCTTTCCTCTCCTCTCCTCTCCTCCTTTCCTTTCTTCTCCTCTTCCCTCCCCTCCCCTCTTCTCTTCTCTTCTCTTCTCTTCTCTTCTCTTCTCTTCTCTTCTCTTCTCTTCTCCTCCTTTCCTTTCCTTTCCTTTCCTGTCCTCTTTTCCTTTACTCTCCTCTCCTCCTTTCCTTTCCCCTCCTCCTTTCCCCTCCTCTCCTCCTTTTCTCTCCTCTCCTCCTTTCCTTTCCTCTCCTCCTTTCCTCTCCTCTCCTCTCCTCCTTTGCTTTCTTCTCTTCTCTTCTCCTCTCTTCTCTTCTCTTCCCTTCTCTCCTCCCCTCCTCTCCTCCTTTCCTTTCCTTTCCTTTTCCTCTCTTCTCGGTTCGGGTTTGAAACAGCGATGGGTGAAGTCCGTCTGGTGCTCGGAGGCTTGAATAACCTGTTCTGATCCTTCACTTCAGATCCTTCCCACAGCAGCAGCCGCAGGCCACACTGAGCAGCTTTAGATGGAGCGAGGTCGCCCCCTGTGGGCGTTTAGAGAACTGCGGCTGAAACATCAGGACAGAGTAGCAGGTTGGGTTTACTCTGAGCAGCTCTGCTCTAACTGTGCCTGCTGGAGGAATAAATGAATCAATATCTCTGATTTACTAATCAAACCCTGATTCATGAATCTCTGACTCACGTCTCTCAGCTGATCTCAAACTTTAAACTCTCTGTGAGGAATAATGAGACCAGCAGCAAACATCAGGCCGCAGGCTGAGGAAGTGTTGGGGCTGGTGGAGGTGTTTGAGACGGTCTGAGAGGGAGTTTTGATCAGGTTTTAATTGCTTGCTATAAAAGTCTGAATAAGGCACTTCCTGTTTCTCAGTTAAACGATTAAGAAGATCAAAGGAGACGATAATTGATCTGACACACCGTGAACCCAGAGAGCACAGCCACAGGTCAACAAGACACGCCTCCACCCACAGGAATGTGTGTGTGTGTGTGTATGTGTGTGTGTGTGCTCACCTCTCCTATCTGAACGTGTGTTTCTTCCACAGACTGTGAGTACGACTGGATGATCTCCTTCATGTGCAGGATGTGGTTTTCCTCGATGTCCTGGAATTTCTGCGGCACAGGGGGAAAGTGGTTATGATATAACGACTAATCCTGTCGTCTGAAATCTGCATCAAGGCTTCGCTCTCACGCAGGAAAACTCGGACAAATTAAGGACAACTTTAAAACCGAGGATTGCATAAGGAGTGGAGCCTGAGAGGAGCCTGATGGCCAGCAGGGGGAGACTCCCGTGTTCACAGAGAGAGTGTGATTTGATTTAAGTACTGCACCTGCTGAGTTACAACCTCAGGGCGGGGTTTCTTTATTTAAAGATCCTGGTTCCTGAAAATAACACGGATCATAAAGTCTGTGAGGGACTGACACAACTCTACAGAAAAAAACATCTAGAGAAGAAAAAAAAATGGCTGCCAAAATATCAAATTCAAGGCCTCAAACATCTGAACCTCGCATCTATCAGTGTTCCTGGAGGCTGAGCTTGCTAACGAGCTAGCCGTTAGCTGGGTAGCGATAATAGATGCTCTTTAAGGAGCTTCACAGCTGCACAGAAACTGCACATTGCTGACTGCAACGCTGAGCCTCTACCTCTAAAACAGGCCGGATCTTATCAACCACTGCAACTCGTGTTCAGGATTTTCACCGTTTATCTTTTTAAGATGCCAACAGACGGATTTTTAACTCTTCATGTGGCTGAAATAATTATTCTGTGTTTCCACCATGATTTCTGCTTTAGAGTTTTAGTGTCATGAAGTCAAGGTCAGGACTGAGTCAGGACCAAGAGGCAGACTCAGGTCTAAAAACATGAAGCCTACGAGGAAGTGTTTTAAACTGCAGTTCCTGGAGTGTCCACTAGAGGCTGTCTGCAGAAACAGCAGAAACCACATACACACCCATCCAGATAGCCTATCTTAGATCATTTCTCTATCAGCACACTCTGAAGGGGCGAGGCGTTATTATTACTCACTATTTATCAAGTTATTAAAATGACGAGTTTTGTCCATATAAGGGCATCGCTAACCTGACTGACAGGTAGGCACCCTGTAGCTGTTAGCGAGAAGGCTAAAGGCCCGCCTTTTTACCTCATCCTAACTCAAACTAAGCGTGAACGACCGAGGTCATTGTGTTTGTCATCTACACGAACATGGTATAACAACATTCATTAGATCAAGCTAATGCCAGTGCTTAATTTGTCCCCAATCAGGTGCTGGGTCCCCCTTCGAAATTGTGCGCTGAAAGAAACCTTTTTTTCTCGGGTTTTAACGCGTTTTTATCTCCTTTTTCACCTTAATTTCCGCACTTACCTGGTATAACATTTGCAGCAACATTTGGCACACCATGTGGCCCATCAGAACACTTGGAATCAATTTGGAATGAGCAATTTAAATAACTGACATATTGCAAATAAACACATTTTATTGCTAATGGGATTTTTGTGTGTCACTGTCATGTAAGCACCAGGCCAGAAAAAAATATATACAATAAATTTAACAAAAGCCTGAGAATCAAAAATCAAGAAAGAATTAGAAAAAAAGGTCTGTATTTGGAAGGATAAATGACCAAACATCACTAGAATGATGTGTTGTGCACTCTGCACAGTAATAATGAATCCAACCAAACTTGACAGGCAGCAGACAGTCTGATTAAATTTCATGTCTATTTGCCACGTTGTTGTGAGCTTTGCCCACAAATAACTTTATGCTTGTTAACCGATTGTCTTCTCTTGTAAACTGTTGTTACCAGTGGTGACTACAGTTTCTCGTGAACTGACGTCACTGCTCCCTCATCCTTATCTGTGCTCCTGACTGCACAGACCACATCTTCAGCGGCTCTTATGCTGTCCCCACCCGTATCTGCGGAGCCGGGCTCTGCCTCCGGAACAACTTTGGCCAGTTTGGGGTCTGGCTGACCGACTGGTTTGAAGAAACTTGAGAGTTTTGATTGTCGCTTTGACATTTTAGCAGGCCAAGTGTAACAGCGTTGTCAGTCACCTGGCTGTTAAGTGTTGTTTGCGCGCGGTGCCGGTGCGGAAACAATACCTTCGCAATGCGCATTGCGTTGTGACACGTGACGGCACGAATCACTTTTTCCCCCCGTTTTACCTCATTTCTGAGTAAAATGCATAAGAAATAAGACAACAGGCGTCACTTCAGAGAGGATTAAAGCGCAGAGAAAACACAGCTAAAAACACAGTTTATTTATTGACAGGAAAGGTGACGGAGCAGATCAAAGAGGTGCCGGAGCGGATCAAATAGGTCCTGGATCCGATCCAAGAGGTCCCGGAGCGCGCTCCGGCTAGCTCCGGCTAGCTCCGGCACAAATTAAGCACTGGCTAACGGCAGCATGTAGATTCTGAAAAGAAGGGGCCCGAGGACGGTTCCTTGAGGGACGCCTTGGGTTATTTTCGATGCTTAGATATGACCAAGAGACGCGAAAGAGTCTTCATGATGTATGCACCTCACCAGAAGTCCTTTCTTACAAACGTCTGACCCTGAACTTCCGAGCTAACCCAAGCTAAGGATATAAATATAACTCATAAACCGTGAAGTCCATTTGAGGAAGAGACCCACGCCTACATCCGCACCGTAGAGACTCACATAAAGTCTTATTTCAGTCAGACATCAGCTAACGTGTTCCTGCAGACAGAGAGAACACACATGTGGATTTCCTGCTGATGTCACAGACATGTGTTCAGTGTTTACGGCTCTGTACACGTGTGCTTGGTTTGAGACGAGCCGTAGACGCTGCAGACGCTCTCTCCGGGGAGAACAGAAACGCTCAGCGCTAACTGGAACCACTTCTGGTGGCAGAGGAAGGAGGAAGCGGAGGTTAAATTCTGTTGATCTGATTTTAATTTGCAGTTTATCTAATCAGCCGTCAGATGGATCCAATCAGGGATCTCCAAGGCAGAGGAAAAAAACACAATCTGGAGCTGATATAGAGCTCTGAACGAGAAACACACACACACACACAGATTACACAACCCGGGCTGATGCCACAGAGACAGAATCCAGAGACAGAATCCAGACGGTTTGTGAGGACAGAGGAGTTACCTGAGCCGTCTCTGCCATCTTCTGCTCAAACTCAGACTTGGCTGCTGCATATTTCTCCACGTACGACCGATACGTCTCCGTGGCTTTTTTGGCTTTCACTCCAGCCTGAAAAATAAACACACACACACACACACACACACACAGTGTGATCTCTTTGTCTCAGATCAGTGAGGAGAACTATCTGTGGATAAAGCTCCTTTACATCAATATTTCAAATTACCCAAAACACCATGAGGGTGACGTGAGTGTCTGAGAGCGTGTGTGTGTGTGTGTGTGTGTGTGTGTGTGTGTCCCACCTTGTCCACGTCTCTCTGGGTGGCGCCCTCCTTGCGGAGCCGCTCCTGCTCCACGGTCCGGCTGTTGTAGATCTCCTTGGACTTCTGCAGAGCCTGGGATGTGGTCTGGATGTTCTGCACGGCCTCCAGCGTGGACGCCACTTCCTCTTTCGTCTACGGACAAAAATTTCACACTAACTTTAACACCAGGCTGGAGGGAGAGAAGGGGTGTGAGCTGTTCCCTGAATGGGAAGATCTCGTCCTCTCATTTATTAAAACCAAACTCTCTCTCTAAACTAAAGGAAGGGAAATAGAGAGAGAGAGAGAGAGAGAGAGAGAGAGAGAGAGAGAGAGAAGAAGCTTAAAGTTCTGTGCAGTGATGGAGCGCCGTTAGCCTCGTGGTCTAAGCATGCACCCCAAATACAGACATGATAGTCCTCATCACAGAGGTCGCTGTTTTCCCACAACATACCTGGTGGGACACGGTCAAAAGCACATGTGGACTGGTTAGGCCAACTCCCATGCAGGGTACAGAGCTGGTCCAGCGTTCCACGACCAGGACAAAACCTCATAGTTCCTCTTGAATCTGATGTTCGACCAATTGTTGGACTTACCAGGACCTGACCATCAAACAGCAGTCAGGACCTGCTCTCTGACCCACAGGCACAGAGAAACAACCCTTTAACAACCCAGGAGGAGCAATAGGGCTCTGGAGCATTGTGGACTGGGTGCCAGTCATCCCTGGGTTTTGGAAACTGGCTTTTGGGACGTAGAACGTCACCTCTCTGTTGGGAAAGGAGCCTGAGCTGGTGCAGGAGGTCAAGAAGCACCAGCTTGATAAAGTCAGGCTCACCTCAATGCACCGCTTGGGTTCTGGAACCAAACTTCTCAAGAGGGGTTGGACTAAAACCAAAAACTTCAAATATGGCTGCTCCTGTCTACAGGACACACAGAAGGACCAATCAGGTTTCTTCACTTCCTCTCGTGTGAAGCTTAAACCAATGATACCTGCAGCTCCTGAGAGGATGAGTGTGTCTGAGTGTGGTTCCTGGTGTGTGTACCTTCTTGTGGGCCTTGGCCTGCTCCTCCACGTACTTCTGAACCTCTTTGATCAGCTCCTGGAGTTTCCTCACCAGCTCCATGTGACAGCCGGCCAGCTTCTCCGTCGAGCTCTTGAACACATCCCAGACCGGAGCGAACGTCCTGGACAAAAACAGGAGAAGCTTCAGCAGCAGGAACACAGAAGAAGAAGAAGAAGAAGAAGAAGAAGAAACACATGTTCATGTTTCATTCACAGTCTGCTCACACTCACCCGAGCTGGGAGAAGTTCCCGGCTGATTTGACGAGTTTGGTCATTGAGCGAGCGTAGGCCTCTTCAATCGTACTCCTGACAGACACAGAACACACACACACACACACACACACACACATAAACATGGCTTTAGATCTCTTCATAGACCTCATGCTGAGGCTGTTCCTCTGAACGTCCCACCCTCCCTCCCTCAGTCATCATCTGCAGCAAAGTGTGAGGAGAACAAACCCTAAAAACTCCGGCTGAGTTAAAGTCTGAATTATTCAGGTTTCATTTAGAAAAAGACTCTCTGCTGTTACTTCACAGGAAGGAGGTCAGCCAGGGGGAAACGGGACAAACACACACACACACACACACTGACACATTCTCACTTTCAGGTCTCTGTCTGAGCCCAGAACCGGGGGTTTATTTCTGGACCGGTCTTTGTGAACAAAGTGCAGGAGGAGAGTCTGACGTGACGTTTGTGAACGCATCACCTTCTGACCTCATATTCAGACACGCACACGTCTCCTCTGAACCGTAACTTCCTGTTTTAGACCATATGAGAAGACGGGTCACAGCTCATAGCGTCAGTCAAGACTGAGCAGCCATGTTTAATCAGAAGAATTCATGTTTTCATGCCTCACAGATTTTTTTAATTTATTTTGATTTAAAATAAAATTTAAATTTGCTGCCACTTGAAGAATCAACTCTTTGGATCACAAAAAGGCCTCAGGAGAGAAAAACAAAATCTGGATGAAGAGACTGATGTTGAACAAGAATGTTAATATTATGATGTAATAAACAGTAAACCATCATCGTCACCCTTCATATGCACTAATAAAGACTTTCAACAGGTTGTTTTTTTGTTTGCTTTTAATATTTGGATCCTCGTTCAGCGGGAAGTGAAGCAAAGATGCACTGAGCGTCTCTCTCCACCAGGTGGAGCCACAGAGCGGTTTACCCAAAAGAGAACAAGACGAGCAGGAAACGTGTGATCAGAATTCATCAGGTGGAAAAACGAAACAAAGAGAAGCTGTAGAAACTCCTCCAGACCTGCTGATGATTTATTCACTCAGAGTAAACTTCAGCCGTCCTTCAAAGGAGAGGAACAAAGAGGAACAAAGAGGAACAAAGAGGAACAAAGAGGAACAAAGAGGAACAAAGAGGAACAAAGAGTTCATCATCATCAAACTGAAAAACTAAACGCTGATTTATTACATCCAACACGTCTGAAGGGTTTAAACATCGACCTCCAGATGATCAGGAGGGGATCATACATCAACCATTCAGCTCCGCATAATAACTTCAGAACACACACACACAGGTACACACACAGGTACACACAGGTGTTTATCACAGAGTCTGCTGCATTCCTGCGGGTCAGGTGGACTGAGGAATCCAGCAGATCATCTGACGGGTTATAAACAAAGCTGAAGCTGAGCGGCTGCAGCTGATCTCTGTGGAGCTTATCTGTGTTTATGCTTTTATGGAGCTGCAGACACTGAAGGTGTGTGTGTGACATCACACCAGGTACAGGTCAGGTGAGCTTCACACTCAGCTGAATCTGTTTAATCTACCGTCAGTGACAGCATGGGGACGGTCCATTAACACAAAGCACAAAGTGTTAAAGTACAGTGAGCTCTCTGAGGGGTGTGTGTGTGTGTGTGTGTGTGTGTGTGTGTGTGTGTGTGTGCTTTTCTAACACTTCACTGACTAAAACCATCAAACATTAACCAAAAACTTCCCCATGAATATTCAACATGCAGCCAGCTGCAGATGAAGTTTGAATACAAACCAATTCACTTTAAACTGTAAACTACCGTAATGACTCTAATAGAAGACCATCCCGATTTAAGCCCACCTCCTCTTTTCTACCAAATGTTAAATAAAGACTTTAAAAAAAAATCTTGTTTATAGAAAACATTTTTAATTTGCATAAATGATTCATATCTTGCATCTGACAGCATCATATCTCCTCCTCTGGTGTATATTCAAGTCATTACGGTAACAATCAGGTGACACGACACAAACTCAAACTGGAGGATCAGGTTTATGTGTCATTCAGGCTGATCCTGTGCCGACTGATTCAATCACTACGGTTTTTCTGCTAACAGAGGCAAGATCTGAGACGCACCGCAAGAAAAAAAATCAGGTTTATTATATAAAGATGAAACACACACACACACACACACACACACACACACAACAAAAACTGAATTTTGAGCAAGTGTTTATGCCATATCGCAGTTCCCTAAGAGTCCACTAGAGGCTGCCAGTTTTAACAGTCTTTAACTGTTTTCACAGCAGAAATAAACATGTTTACAGCCTGCCACAAAAAAAAATCTTTTACATCTGAATCACTACTTTCACTAACAGCACAAACTGACAGGGGCTGGATTTTTTTACAAACTCTGCATTTTAGAAGATATTAAGATGATGAGTTGATCCAATCAGGAGCAGAGCTCAGCTGATTGACAGGTTGGTGCCCTATAGCTGTTAGTGTGGAGGCTTAATCAGAGTTGTGGCTGATGTGACTGACAGGTGGTGCGTGCTGTTGCTTTAAGAGGCTCGGCTCCGCCTCTTTTCCTTCTTCTCTCTGAGTCAGGAGTGAGTCTGAGTCAGGATCTGTGGAGTCTGTGAAGGCCCTCCTGGACCCTTAAGGGTTAGACTTTATTTTCTTGTGCCCCTTCAGCGTGCTTAAAGTCATAACGAAACGTGTCAAAAAATTCAGTCACAGCCAAAAAATGTATGAATCCAGAGAGTTCAAACAGCAGCCCCTCAGGCTACTCTGAGCTATGGGCCTGATTTTTTATATTCATAACTATCAGGCCAAGACCTTCAAAAAAGTCTCTTACGACCGTAGGGAACGCCGAACAGGAAGTTCGGAAACTGGAGTTAAAGTTCGGATGTTGACGATTTTTAGGGAGCGTGTTTCATTGAACTAGTCCCAGAGTTTATTTGGGATCATCTTCACAAATTTGTTGTGTGCACCCGACACATTGATGATTAAAAGTTATCAAAGGATTTTTCGTAACTCGATGGGCGTGGCCACAAACAACGGCCAAAGTTGACGATTTTTTTTTGGCTAAATGCAAAGTTTAATGTCTCTCATAAAGAACACTGGATCTGGACCAAAATACACACACACATGTTCAGAGTCACTGCCTGAGTGCTTCTATATGCTTTTTTTCACCTTATACTACAACGCCCCCTACTGTCAACAGGAAGTCACATCTTTTACTCTGTGATTAGAAACTTTCTGCTCAGTAACGTCTTTCAGCCCTTCATTAAGCATCACCATCCGGCCCGAGGGCACACAGGCTCAGCTCTCGCTGCTTGTGAGACGTGAGAAGAATTCAAAGATTAGTTTTAAACTGATGATAAAACGCTAATCTCTCTGCTGCAGCTGAAGCTTTCGCTGATAAAGAAGTCTGGACTGAGTGTTTGCGGCACACACAGGAGATAGACCAGTGTGTGTGTGTGTGTGTGTGAGCTCATGAGGGGGGACTGATGACCCAGCTTTAACGTCAGCCCTAAAGACTCGATCACCGCTGAAAAGCACAACCCGTCACAGACTGAGTCACCTCAGAGAGCTCAAAGAAGAGCAGCTGATGTGTCGGTGAGGCCTTGACGCAGGTGATAAACTGACTTCAGTCAGGTGAAGGTGAGTCTCACCTCTCTCTGATGAAGTCCGTCAGCTCCTTGGAGGAGATCTGTCCGTGCTTCATGTTGTGGTAGAGCACGTCGAAGCCATTATTCTTCTCCCCCTGAAACACAGAGACAAACAGAAGCAGAGATCAGTCACCTGAACACACACCTGCAGACGCACACACACACACACACACACACATCCTCAGACATCCATCAGACGTCACCATGACAGCTTCTTCTGCGAGCAGCACTCTGATGCTCCTCACAGCTTCCAGGTGAGTCCGGTCCACGGTGCTCCTCTGAGCCATGAGTCGCACCAAGACAGATCTGATGTGTTTACAGTGTGAACATATGGGGGACTGTCTGTGTGTGTGTGGGCTGTAACTATGACAACAGTAAACGGTGTCTGGTTTCACTGACGATTCTGATCAAACAGAGCCTGAAGAAACTCTGTGACAGTTAAGAGGGATGATCACCATGACGATGAGGAGTTATGGGATGTTTAATCACTCTGTAAGGTTTGAGTGTGTTCACACGCTGATCACTGAATCAGAATCATTAAACGCACTCAGAGACATCAAACATCGTGCAGCTCAGCTACGCTAACATTAGCAACACGTTAGGGACAACACGTGACTGGTTGGTGAAGTTTGGCTCCATGTCTGTGGCCTGTAGGACAGCTCTGTGACCTTTACTGCAAACAGTCAGCAGGGGGAGCTCTAAATGTTTGACGTCACGTCTGTTTCTCCGACCTGATGACAAACACAGAAGGTTAAACTGAGACTGAACCAAAGTTCATCCTGGTCTGAATCCGCTCTCTAACTCTGTTTCTCCTGGTCCAGATATTTCCTGGTTCCTGCAGCGATCCTCAGTCAGCAGTTTGAGGAACCATCAGTGAGTGTGTTTCCACACCGAGCGCCATGAAAGGTCAGGAAGTTTGTGTCCAGACGAAGCTCACAGCGAGCTCATACGGTGCTTTATTTACAGAGCAAACAGGCGTGAATAGAGAAAACATCCTCCTCCACACACACACACACACACACACACTCTACACTGAACACCTACAACTATACAACACTACATGAGAAGACAAGGAACACTGACACCACAACCTGCTGTAAGAAACACACACACACACACACAGAAAGAGAGAGAGAGAGAGAGAGAAACGTGTCTCTGATGATTGGCCAATCAAGCCGTAGAACAGGGAAGTGAAAAAGACGGCCGTGAGCTCCAAACAAAGCGGAACAGCAACAGGAAGAGAGCGAAGCGGCTGAGCTCATGGAGGCAGAAATCAAAGAATACAAACCAACAAACACAGGAAGAGGCTCTCAGGGCGAGTTTCTCTCTGCTGCAGCTCACACAGGGTTCTGAATCACAACATGGAGCGTAAAAACTGAACACACAAGAGCTTCAGGTTCAGGAGGGATAAACATCTACACCAGCAGAGAGAGAGAGAGAGAGAGAGAGAGAGAGAGAGAGAGAGAGAGAGAGAGAGGAAGTGGAACCCCAGATCTGTGTGTCAGCCTGATTTGCTAACTCAGTAACTAAAAGATCCACAAATCATCTATTCAGGGTCTGCTCAGAGTGAGACCGAGGGGATGTTTAATCTCTCTGCACAGACCACAGGGAGTTTAGCACCCTGAGATTAGCATCCCGAGATTAGCATCCTAAGGTTATCATTTTGAGGTTAGCATCCCAAGGTTATCACCATGAGAATCTTGAGGTTAGCATAGCGAGGTTAGCATCCCAAATTTTGCATCCTGAGATTATCATTCTGAAGTTAGCATCCTGAGGTTAGCACCTTAGGGTTAGCATCTCGAGGTTATCACTCTGAGGTTAGCCCTTTGAGGTAAGCATCCCCAGGTTAGCACTCTGAAGAAGGAGTTTTGAAGTTAACACCCTGAGGTTTGCCTCCATAGACGATCATTCTGAGGTTAGCACATTGAGTTTAACATCCTGATGTTATCATTATGAAGCTAGCATGCCCAGGTTAGCGTTCTTAGGTCAGCAGCCTGAGGTTAGCACACTGAAGTAAGCATTCCTAGGTTAGTATCTCTAGGTAAGCAGCATGTGGTTATCACCCTGAAGTTAGAATGCTTAGGTTAGCAGCCTGTGGTTAGCAGTCTGAAGTTAGCATGCTTAGATTAGCAGCTTGTGGTAAGCAGTCTGAGGTTAGCATGCTTAGGTTAGCAGCCTGTGGTTAGCATTCTGAAGTTAGCATGCTTAGGTTAGCAGCCTGTGGTTAGCAGTCTGAAGTTAGCATGCTTAGGTTAGCAGCCTGTGGTTAGCAGTCTGAAGTTAGCATGCTTAGATTAGCAGCTTGTGGTAAGCAGTCTGAGGTTAGCATGCTTAGGTTAGCAGCCTGTGGTTAGCAGTCTGAAGTTAGCATGCTTAGGTTAGCAGCCTGTGGTTAGCAGTCTGAAGTTAGCATGCTTAGGTTAGCAGCCTGTGGTAAGCAGTCTGAAGTTAGCATGCTTAGTTTAGCAGCCTGTAGTTAGCAGTCTGAAGTTAGCATGCTTAGGTTAGCAGCCTGTGGTAAGCAGTCTGAAGTTAGCATGCCTAGGTTAGCAGCCTGTGGTTAGCAGTCTGAAGTTAGCGTGCTTAGGTTAGCAGCCTGTGGTTAGCAGTTTGAAGTTAGCGTGCTTAGGTTAGCAGCCTGTGGTTAGCAGTTTGAAGTTAGCATGCTTAGGTTAGCAGATTGAAGTTAGCATGCTTAGGTTAGCAGCCTGTGGTTAGCACTCCCAGGCAGCAGGCTGCACTTTATGCACAGACTGCAGGGGCTGAGCTAAAAAGTGACTTAAGGACCGTCACAGCAGATAGAGCATCGCTTATGGTCGATGGGATGCTAATATTTGTTCTGGAAAGAAACATTAACCTGACCTGCTGAGGCTTCATCAAACTCTCTGGTTAGAGACAACTCAAGCTGAAGCATATCATCATCATCATCATCATCATCAGTAAGTGGATGTTTACCTATGGGGAAGGCTTCACTGTTTGCTAACTGACACCTGACAGCAGCTCAGATGATCCACAGACAGAAACACAGAACCAAAGACCTGCAGACTCTGTTTGAACCTCTGAATCTGTTTACAGCCAATGAGACACAAACATGAAGAGAAATGAAGTACCACCTTAAAAAACTAAACACTAACTGATCCAGTTTCACATCTGCAGAGCAGCAGAGGAATTCACAGGAAGACAACGGCAGAGAGAGAGAGAGAGAGAGAGAGAGAGAGTCCTGCTGAGAGAGTCAGGTGTTCATGATCGACAGACAGGAATCAAAGCCAGGACACACACACAGAGAGAGAGAGAGAGAGAGAGAGAGAGAGAGAGAGAGAGAGAGAGCTGAATCAAACCTGAATCAAGCCGCTCTCCTAAATCTTTACAAAACATCCCACTTTGATTTCACAGACTGCAGAGTCTGTCAGAGCAGCTTTCAGACGTCTGTAAATACTCAGACTCCAGCTGAGACGCGGATCAAATATGAAGTCCATCATTTTTAAAGTGAGCAGAGGTTTCAGCACTAACAGGTCAAACTACAAGCAAACACAGCCGCATTATAACATGACACCACTCTGAGTTCCATATGAACTAAAACATGCAGGAAGACTCTCCTTGGTTTCACGCTGTGCTTTTATTTTGAAGTTCAGCCTGCGACAGTTATTTGTTAAAGTATTAAGCCTACAGTGAACTGTCAGGAGGAACTAAAGGTGTGATGAACAGTCTGTCTGCAGGGGAGCTGTTAGTTATTGAAACAATACGACCAGCCTGACACCTGTAACACCTGTAACACCTGTAACACCTGTAACACCTGTAACACCTGTAATACCTGTAACACCTGTAATACCTGTAACACCTGTAACACCTGTATCACCTGTATCACCTGTAACACCTGTAACACCTGTAACACCTGTAACACCTGAGAGCATTTCCTGATGTCAATAAAACCCTGAAACATCAGGCCAGGAGAGACTGATCCAGTCAGAGGAGGATTTACTGTTTGCTGGTTCTTTAATCTGGGTCACGGTGACTTCATGACCTGATTACATGTTTGTTATCGTGTTCTTTGTTGTGGCTCAGCAGCCTGCACACACAGTTAGGATGGATCACGGATCTGTTCTGTAGTTCATGATAAACTCCTCCTCTGCTCTTCTGTGTCTACATGTTCTGATCTGTGCACCGTGTTTTATTTTGAAAGAGACCTGATGTTTCATCCTGTTTCTGACTTCCTGTCTGAGTCGGTCAGTTCTGTTCAGTTTCAGGTGTGCTGGACGAGCTGAGGTCACTTCCTCTGAAAATTAGCCTCATGGCTAACTCTAGAATATTTACACTGATGCTACGCTGAAATGTTCATTAACATACACTGTCCCTTTAAAAATTCAAATAACACTACAGTCACAGTAAACATGAGAAACCTGCACACAGACAGCAAACAGGAAACAAACGTGTGTGTGTGTGTGTGTGTGTGTGTGAGTGTGTGTGAGTGTGTGTGAGTGTGTGAGCACCTAAACAGGTCTGCCTCCTCCTCAGACAGTCTGCTCACTGTGCGGCTCATACCACAGAACCTCCTGCAGACAGCTCGATGACATCACAGAGTCATGTGACCCAGGAGAGCTGCCCAGAGCTGACCAATGACAGAGCAGCAGCTCAAAACACAGGTGGAGTGAACTCACAGGTCCTCTGTTTGCAGGATAAACATGAATGTGGAAGAAGAGGACCGTCACTGAGAGCGAGAGAGGAGAGTTAGCTTAGCACAACTCATGCTAACTCCAGATAACAGAGAGAGAGAGAGAGAGAGAGAGAGAGAGAGAGACTACACGTTTCAACTTCACAGCTGAACCTCAAATCTCAGAGAGAGTCGGCTCTGTAAAGACAGGAACAGAAAGCCAACAAGTGTGTGTGTGTGTTTGTGTGTGTGAGAGTTTAATGTGTGTTACACTACTGCTCGTCTCCTGAGAGCACACACACACACACACACACACACACACACACACACACACACACACACACACACACACACACACACACACACACAGAGTTTTGTGAAGAATGGCATCCTGGGGCTGTTGGCTGTATCAACACAGACTGTTATCTCTCTGCTCTCTTCCCATGACATGCTAACGGCTAACGGCTAACAGACTCCATATAAACAGATCAGAGAGGACCAGAGGAGCCTGAAACCATCCAGAGGTTCAGTCTCTATGACAGAGAATCAATCTGTGGTTTGTTTGTTTACATTCTGCTCACTAAATCCTCTTTCATGCACACAGCTCAGGGGCCCCGGGGCCCGGAGCCAACAGCTGAATAGATACAAACATCCATCTCTGCTGACATATCAGACAGGCGGACTGTGTATGTTAAGGCCTCAGTGAAGTCACACACAGAAAAGGGGAAAGTGGCATCTCAAACATGAAACTAAAAGAAGAGGAAACTCTGCAGCCAGGCTGCGTTCAAGATCTGAAGACCTGAACTCTGCAGCAGCATGTAAGGCTCCTGATTTCTACAGGTCTGTTCAGGACACGAAGTCTATACCGTGATTCAAGATTACACACCAGGAAGAGATGGGACTGAAAATCCTCAGAGACAGAGACGGAGCAGGTATGACTGAAGACAGAGATTATATAACTGAGATTATAATCTGTGCATGAGTCTGTCCGGGAACATGATTGGTAGTCAACTCACTGACGAATGAGCATCCCCTAATGTGTGTGTGTCCTGCATGTTAAACACACAGCTGATCTCTGCCATCACTGGATCCTCTTGTGGTTCTCAGAGGAGCACAAAGAGCAGATTGAAGGATCAGGAGAGTCTCTGCTCCCTTCAGAGCGAGGCTCCTCACAGCAACACTTCAGGATTTATTAACGCTCGCTGACTTCCTGCGGCTCATTTAGTGACTTCAACAGCCTGAACACCTGAGCCCGGGTCAAACCAGGTCACGGAGAAGAGACCGACTCTGAAACACTGAAAACTAAACACCCTGAGAGCGAGACTTCAGACGAAAACACAGTCAGGGTTTATGACAGCTGAGAACGAACAGACAGTTTGAGAAGGACGTTATAATGTGGTGGTCTGAGACCTCACGCTGAACACACTGTGCTGCGTTGATCAGAAGATTACTGTCAGAAAATTAACCTTTATGAATCAATATCTCCACAAATTGCTCTAAATTATTCACCACTGGGGGAAATGATATTAGTCCATTTCTTCTCTGAAGTACCAATATTAGAGATATTTAATAATTAAGGAGCTGGGTATTAGAGCACCATGTTCAGAGGGATTCAAGATTCACTTTATCAATAATAAATAAAGTAATAACACATTTATACTCAGAGATAATCTGTTTAACTCGGTTGGAGCGGTTATGGTTTAATAATTGAGTTAAAGTCGTTTAATAAAGTTGTTATTTAACTGTTTTTGATTTCCCGACACTGTGTTTGATTTATGAAAGGTTAAATAATTCAACTGCAAATATTGTAGACCTGTTAGTTGTTTGGACTCTTTCAGTTTGTAAGCTGCTGTAACTGAAGCGCCTTTAAACCGGAAACAGAGGGAGGCGTTCAGGGACTAATAAAGTTCTTAATGTTGAATGAACTGAATGAATCTCTGAGCTGACGGCGCGTTTGAGTCTGTTTTTAAGTTTTCTGATGGTCTCAAAGCTCCTCACTAACTCACTCAACATCTGGCCTCTCACTGAAACTTTGTGACGCGTCCGGCAGACAGCTGTGACTGACAGCAGAGCTGTCCAATAGCATTCACAGACCTGACCATAAACATTCCATGCGAGACTGAGCGGGCCAATCACCGAGAAGGTGGGCGGGTCCTTAAAGAATTCATGTTAGTTTGTTTTCCAGAGGCCCAAATCCCGGGGTAGTAAAATAATGAAGACCGCAGAACTGAAGCCAAGTCCGGGGACAGCTGAGCAGCTCCTCCGGAGGCTCCAGAGCAGTTAAGGGGCTCATCCGGAGAGCTCCAGCTCCAGAGACGGCTCACAGGAGAGCCAGAGGCCGGATAACACAGCCTCCAGTAAGGTCTGATTCCTGCTGACACGGAGCACAGCAGCAGAATAACACGGATCAGCTCCGGTGTAAACACGAAGAATACAGAACAACACCTACCCAGAAACTCTCCAGGAAGTACGGTGCGATCATCTTTGTGGTTCCTCTTCCCTGAAATCTTTGATTTGTAGTTCAGTAACTTTGAAACCGTAAATCCTCCGCCGTCCTCCCCCCGGCTCACTTCTCTCCGCCTGTCCCCGTTTTCCTCCTCTCCCCTTTCTTCTCCTCCCCTCCTTCAGACTCCACCTCCCCTCTCTGGGATCTGGCTCCCCTCCTATGGTCTCCTCAGACAGCAGCTGGACGGGGCAGCGCCACCTACAGATGTATTTATATAACAGAGATCAGAGCGTCTGATGGCGGGCTGACGTTCGTAAAATGGTGCGTTCAAAGGCACTGCGGAAAGTCGAGCTCTCATGCAGACTGAGGGTTTTAAACCGGCAGACCGTGAAAGGTCAACTTCAAACGATGAGAGGAATAAAATAAATGTAAAAAAATGACACGACAAAAAAAGCAATAAGCTCATACATTAATCACTTTTATATACTTTAAAGAAAAAAACACTTATTGTTGGTCCACCACAGGTCTGTCCTGACTGTAGCTCATGTTTATCAACACTGGGTGGCGCTTTTACGTACAAATATGACAACAACCTTCATTCTGTTTTCATTGAAGCATTCTGCAATTTTAAGACAGGATAAATAACGTTCATAAATATATATATATAAATATATAAATAAATATATATATATAAATAAATAAATATATATATATATATATATATATATTATATATATACACACACATATATATATATATACATATACACATATATATATACACATATATATATACATATATATATACATATATATATACACATACATATATATACATATATATATATACATCTATATATATACATATACATACATACATATATACATATACATATACATATACATACATACATATATATATACATATACATACATATATACATATATATATATATATATATATATATATATATATATATATATATATATATATATATATATATATATATATATATATTATAAATAGAAACGTTATTCTTCCCATCATGCAACTCTGACTTTCGATATGAAATCATGTTGATTTTTGTAAATGACATTATCTGACATTTATCCAAAGAAATGAGACAAAGGAGAAACCTTTGGATATGATTGTTTCCTCAGTTTGTAATATTAATATAAACACTTCCTGCAGTTACAAACATCTTTTTTTTAAGTCCTTTAAACACAATAAGTTATTTTTTTCCCATGTCTCTCAATATCTGCTGGTTTCAGAACTAATTTGAGTTAATCAGATTATATATGGTTGTAAATAAAGTACAAAGAAAGATTATTTCTGGGCCTGGCGGCCTCTGTAGTTTGCAGTGTGATGCTGTGTTTCAGTGGATTTCCCTCACACACACATAAACACACACACACAAACAGGCGCATGCAAGATTTATCTTGCATCTCAAATTTTTTTTCTATTATTAAAAAATAAAAGATTTTTTAAAAAATTTTAATGCCAAAACACACAAAAAAACCCCATAAAAGAATAAAAATCAGATGTAAAAAAATAAAAAAACAAAAACAAATAGATAAAAAAAAATGGGAGATGAGTCCCGACCTCCAAACCTCCACTACGGTAACCAGGGTTTTCATCCCTTCCCCAGATCCCAAACCAACCCCAGATGGAGGTGGGGACCCCTCACAGCCCCACAAGTTCGATCAAGCATATTTTCTGTATTACTTATGGTTTCTACTCTTTTCTTGGTGCCTTGGTCCATGTTTTCTGCAACCACCTGAGTCCCTTGCCTCCCTTTGCCTCTGCCCTCCCCCCAAAGATGGGCAGAAAAGGGCAAAAGCCCTGAGCTGTCCCCCCCAGGAACAAGTATCTTGACACACTGAGGCTCAGACGTGTGGAAAGCATCCCACAGACACCAGGATTAATGTAAACAGTTTATTGGAACAATGTACAGATTCAAGCAATGGTAGCCGGTCACATCCACTATATCATCTTACAAAGATTACAAAATTACTACAGTACAATATAGATTCTTTGCATGATCCAAAATATTTGGTGGCCCCAAAAGTATTACGTTTTTAAAAGTCAGCAGCTTATAAAAAAAAAAAAAAAGAAAAAATCAAACCATGTCTATCAAAATGATGTTTTTGCTTTCTCAGCAAAAAGGATGAAGGCAGATCGTCTAATCGATTAAAGGCTAAATGAGAAACCAGGACACATTCCTTATTATTGGTGGGTGCTTTATAAAATACAAATTTTAGATAAAGCTTCATAGAAAGTCAAAGTTATATCTGCAAACATTACGTCTGGTTTGAAACTACGTCTTTGTACTTTAGTCCAGGGCTTCTTTAGATACAGAATACTGTAGATCTATGGATAAGCGCCAACAAAGGATTTGCTCTCAAGGCATTATGTGCACTAAATGTTAACCAGTCTTAGAAACAAACACCTTTCACAATAAAAGCACAGAATCATGTGCAAATTTACCTTTTAAATTCCTCCCCTGCAAATCAGCCAGCAGCGCTGCGCACACGAGGACACCAACGCCAATTTACACCCACGTTATTTATCTCTAACAGGACGGGCTTTAGTCTGAAGATGCATGAAAGGCAAACACACTCACACACACACACACTGAAGGGGGGGTGGGGGTGTGTGGGGGGGGGGGGTTAAATAATAATAAACAGAAAACACTGAACACAGACAACCTGAGGTCAACACAGAGAAACACGGATTCAAGTATGAAACACAACCACGATGGATAGCAGCAGTCGAGTCAGACCAACAGCACAGAGAGGTGTGTGTGTGTGTGAGAGACCTGCAGCAGGACTTTTTACACACACACACACACACACGCACACACACACTCCATCACGCTGTAATTACTCCATTTTTTGCATGCCAAACAGCTGGAATGTGACGAGACAGAATCACTTCAAACAGACGGATGTGGCACGAACACGTATCTGCCTCTGTATTCCATGATGACTCATTAAATAATCTCCTCTCTCTCTCTCTCTCTCTCTCTAACGGAGCTTTAAAAACTCCACAGGTGACTGAAACAGTCCTGTGACCCCGTTTATTGCATCACTTAAACACATTTTAGCAGCAAATCTTCATTCAGAGTTAACACTAAGCTCATATTTCAGGGTTCAGCTACATCTTCAATCGAAGCACCTGGATTAAACTTGAAGTGCATGTCATGTGCATCGTAAAGAGATTAAATACTGCAGTTAGTACTCCGTCCAGCAGAGGGAGACGTTACTGTCCGGGCATGAAAAGAAAGAGTCTAACGAACTAAAGCTCCTCTGCTCCGCCTCCAACCCATCATGGAATACATTCAGGCGTCTGAAACTCAAACACTTTAAACACTTCATGAAACAGAAACACATCGAGAGACGACAACACCAGGGGTTTCACAGCATTTGAGAACTACACATCCAGCTACGGGCTCAAAGTTCAGGGAGGAGACTCCAGAAGTCCCCCACATGGTAAAACATGAATGGTTAATATGTGGTTCCCTCCCTCCCCTCCCTCCCCTCCCTGTTCACGCTGTATGTCGGGCTGTGAGGGGCCACCAACATGCAAGAGTCCCACAGAAACACGACCACCCAGAAACAGTTTACAGTCATCCCAGATCATGCTTTAAGCACAAGAAGCCAAACACCCCAGAAAAGAAACAGGTTTGACTTTCGTTCAGAGGACTGAGAGGTTCACAAACATCTCTACGACAGGACCTCCTCCTCCGACGACGAAGAGCTTCTGCTGATCACCAAACCTCTACGTCACAGATTCTCCTGAAGTCCTGTGAGTCAGACCTCAGTCATGCTACGCTACAGCTCAGAGCTGTAAGAAAGCAAACGTGTCACAGACAAAGAACGAGTTGAAGAGGATCCTCAGCACGGGGCCCACTGTGAACGAAACACACATCAAATGATCCACAGCTCATCATCACAATGATACTAGCATGCTACGGCTCCGGGGAAGCTGCTCTTGTGCTCTTCAGTGACGTGATGATCGGCCTTTCGCCCGCTAAAGAAGAAGAGCGCAGAAAGAAACCTAAAATTCGAAATAAAACTTACTCCTGCTGATACGCAGCGTTTAAAGTCCTCTCCTCCAGGTTAAAAACCAGCATCAGGGTGACAGTCTGAAGCTAATCAGAGGAAACATTAAAGAGGTCTCTGACCCTCTGGGAGAATCCAGACCCTTAAAAACAACCACAGACCTTTAACCCGTCTGATATGACGAGAAGCAGCTTCCTCTCTGACCCGACAACAAGAGTAAACTCCTCATCAGCTAAAACAGTCAGCTTCCTCTCTCGTCTTCTTGCTCCTCTCCATCAGAGCCTGAAGGAGCCTGAAGGAGCCTGAAGGAGCCTGAAGGAGCCTGAAGGAGCCTGAAGGAGCCTGAAGGAGCCTGAAGGAGCCTGAAGGAGCCTGAAGGTGTGTGTGTTTTCAGGATGAACGCAGCGAGAAGGTGAAATGGTTCCAGGTTTCTGACTCTGATGTGAGAACATGAATTTTCCTCCCATGATAAGTTGTTCTGACAGTCCCTCCCTCCCCCCCACCACCGTCCCTGTGCTGGGGGAGCACCGAGCACCGCAGCTACACCTCCCTCCCACCCCGTCCGTCAGGTGGGGGAGGGTCCTTACCCCCCTCCCTCCCCCTCAGCAGGCAGGCCCTCCCCCCCGATAAAGGGCAACGTATCCCTGGGTAAAAGAGGTTCCCCGTGTTCCCCAGGCTCCCAAAGTCAACCACCTGAGAGAGAGAGAGAGACAGAGAGAGAGAGACAGAGAGAGAGAGACAGAGAGCAGACATGAGAACAAACTCAGCATCATGATTCTGTTGGTGACGGTGCATTAATGAGTTTAACTCCATAAATGAGTTCCTGACTGATTCAGATCTCTGAGGAGTCTCGTAAACTGTTCAGTCAGACACGCTTAAAGAAACGTCCAACACCTCTCAATAAATCAGGTCCAGATCCGCACGTTCATTGTCTTTAACTGATATCAGTCCAAACATCTGGAGCTCTGATTTCATGCGTGTTTGAACTGACAGCTCTTATTGATTCTGCCAAGCGTGCTGAGATGGATGCAGGATTCCAAATCACGTTAAAAGTAAATCAATCTGAAGCTGGTCAGTGGATCTGGATATCTCTGGACGTAAATAAATCAACATCAGTCAAAATCTCAGGTCATGTGACCTGGATGTGTTGTTTTGTTATGTGTTATTGACTGAAGTAGGCCATCTAGTGTCTGGAAGTGGTTACAGCAATGCTTTGAGGTGTTTGGAACCTTGAGCTTGCCGTAGTTTTCAGTGTTGTTTACAAAGAGTAACTGTGATATGTTTCTGTGATGAAAGATGATGAAAGTTTGATCCATGTATGCTAATCGCTAGCATATCAATGCAATTTCCCATATACGTTAGCATGGAGCTAGCGCTGTGTTTTCTCTGTGGTTTTTGCTCCATTAGCAGATGTTTAACATGTTGAATGTGTTGTTCATGTTCATTTCTTTGTGTGTTCAGTTTTACAGCTTCTTCAGTCAAACTTCAAGAAGAAAATCCTGAATCAGAGTTTTCATGGGAAACTGTTATCCATCTGCTAAGCTAAGCTAAGCTAAGCTAGCTGGGGCTGAGTAGTTGATGTAAAGTAAGTAACGTAAAGAATCAAAAGGTTAATGATGTGGATGAATTGAACCGTTTCTTATTGGTTATTAACAGGAAGTGGTTTTCTGTACTCATCCCTGACTGACAGCTTTCTAAATAAAATCACTGTCACTTTAAAATCACCGTCCAATCAACATCCAGAGGAGGCACAACCTGGGAACAGTAAGAGGGAGAGACATGCTGTGATGAGCTGTCTTCTCCTCTCTGATGGGTTAAAAACATTTTCCATTCAGGGTAGAAATGAGCGACTGACCCCAGTAAAGAGGCACACGGCTGTGGGAACGGTTACACCCCATAAAAGGTGGCCAGACGTTCCTTCAGCGGCAGCGGGAACTGATCTGAGAAACGCCTCCAGTTATCCTCGCCCACCTGGTTCTTAAAGCCATGAAGGATCTGAACACAAACAGCAGCAGAAGCGTTACAACGCGTTTTATAATGGATTCTATGACTGTAGGCGCTCCAGCTGACCACCAGGGGGCAGAATGACTCACCTTGTAGAACATGTCTCTGAGGTCATCTTTAGGATTGACCCAGGAGGCCACGGCGTCACAGAAGAAAATAAAGTCCTGCTCCAGGAGGAGAGGAGAGGAGGAGGAGGAGGTGATGAAGATGACGATCAGAGAGCAGCAGAGTAAATCTGAGACACACCTGAGAGACGCTCACCTGTACCACTCCTCCTGGGTTCACACTGATCATGGTGCAGATTCCTCTGAACGCCGAGTCTTTCTCCTCGTTGTCTCTGATGTTTCTCAGAGAGGAGCACCTGAGAGAGTGACCGGCACGTTTAAAACCAGGAACGCCGATAAAACTCCAAATGCAGACATTCACAGACAGGTTTACAGCTACAGACTGCTGTTATCACTCTTTACATCCTTCATACTGACGTCTGTCTCAGTGTTTATCTCCTGATCAGGCTCTCTGTTCTGGTCTCTCTCTGAAGAGTCCAGCATGCACACAGAACAGAGTCTAACAAACAGTTTAACAGAGAGACCTCACTTAACGTTATCTAAGAGCTTCAGGAGCTCGTCTGTAGCACCTGGACGCTAACATTACTTCAGTAAAGGATGGACTGGAGGTCTGGGAGGTTTTTGGGACAGGCACATGCAGCTGGGAGACTACGGAGCTCTGAGAAAGGATCGAGACTGCTCCTTCTCTCTGCAGCTCTGATCCCATGCATCTTTACGTTAGCCACATTTAACAATGACCAAAAAACTACAACTGAAACAAATCAATGTCCAATACATGAAGGAGCTACTGAGGCAAAGAAAAAACACATCACACTGAGGACCTAAAAGAGGACAGGGTTAGTCACATGGTCGGCAATGATTACAAACTGAAAGAAAAGAAACAGAGGAGGAGGAGGAGGAGGAGAGGAGAAGAGGAGGAGGAGGAGGAGACAGCAGAGAGGAGATGAAGTAAATAAAAGATTGAATAATACACACCAGGGTCTTATAAACTGCTGTAGCATGGGAGCCACCTCTTGAGGACAAACGTAACCAAGACGACCAATTGTTATTGCTAAGGTAACGCAATCACGGTTACACACCACCAAACGCCAACCAAGACATGAGCAATGAGGAGGGAGGAGAAAAATAAAGAAAAAACAAACAACTCAGAGACAGAAATCAACAGAATCTGTGTATGATAATTAAGAAAGAGAAGATTTCACTATTACTGCCCCCTGCTGGGGAGGAGGGCAAAATATGGCACGCTAACAAAAACATACAACACGTTTAAGGGAGAACACATGGACAGGACATTCATAGAAAAGAGGCAAAACAATGGTTCAGAGGTCATCAGAGTCTCAGCGTGAGATTCTCCCTTAAACTCACAGACTTCATAAGAAACACAAAGGTTGATTTATTCTGTTTACTCCAAGCAGACTACATGGAGGGAGACTAGAGTCCAGCACAGCAGAGGAGGAGGAGGAGGAGGAGGAGGAGGAGGAGGGACGACCTGATTTAAGAGACACAAACTATGCAACATTCTCATTAACAAACAGGCATTTATGAACAGTCCAATGACACATGCAGAAAGCAGATGGTAGCTCATCAGAGAACGCTTCAGTGCAGGATAAACTCAGCGCGCGCACACGCCGTCATTCAAGAGGACCGTGGCCTCCACACGACGGGCCAATCAGAATTTAGCTCCACCGATGGTTCGGTTCGAATGTCTCTGATTGGTGCAGCTTCCTGTTCTCAGATTCAGGTTTCAGCCGCTGCGTTAAAAGAGTTCCAGAAATGTGAAGAAACATCAGATGTTTAAAACGTATCCTGCATCAAACGTCGGCCGTTCTTAACAACATTTAACATCTATTGGCAGATATGCATCCACAGTTAAAGAACAGTAAATAAAAGCCACAAATAAACTGACAGCAAACAAACAGGAACACGTCTGCAGTCCCTCTCTGAGGTTAGGTTAGGCTGGTTACACCCGGGCCCTGAATGCATCGTTTCAGGCTCGTTTGACTCTTTCTTTCCAATTTGGCTGCAGACACCAGGAGCCAGAGTGTAACCTCTGACTGCACCTGTCCATGGCTCTCTGCCTGTCGCTGCGTTGAGTCAGCTCAGGACTTCTCTGAGGCCTTCTTCTCTACGTGTTAGAAGCTAGCTGTGTGGACTCACAGATCTCTCTCTCTCTCTCTCTCTCTGGACTCTACATTTACTCTGCTGCTTGCTCAGTCCACATCACTGAGTCCCAAGACTGGGCACTTACATGTCTCGCTCCAGTCAAGAGTGCGAAGAATTTCACACCCAGGCGTGCCCGGGCTCTCTCTTCCTTTCATCTGTGTTTACTCGGCCAGTTTGCGGGAATATTTGACGTGTTTTGGCGAGGGCGGAGAAACCCGTAAGGCTCAGACTTGGGAGTTTTTTCTTGGACAGAGATTAAAGACGGGACAGGCACCCTGAGGGATGTTCTGGATCCTGACTGAATGGACCTGAGCGTGTGTGTGTGTGTGTGTGTGTGAACACCTCCCTTCGTGTGACAGGTGAGCCTGCTGCCTGGCTCAGCGCTGCCACCTAATGGTACCTGTGTTCTCCAGCAGCGTCTTTGGAGTGTTTGGCCTGTTAATGATCTCCACCAGCTGGTGCAGCACCATGGAGACGTACGGCTGCATTTCAGGCCCTGAGGGCGACCAAACAGAGAAATTACACCTGTGGACTGTAAATATATAAACCTACACGTTCCAACACCAACACCGTTTCTTTAACATCTGGAACGAGACGTCCTGTGCTCTCAGGTCTGGACTTTGAGATGAGAGGGGCTCTGGTTCTGGTTTTATTGCATAATCATAATCTGGACTAACAGGTCGTGCCCTCAGCACGGAGAGCAAAAGCAGGCGTGTTATTTCTATATCCAGTGGGGTTATAAAGAGGAGGGAAATTTCCAGTAAATTTGAGCTCAGAAAATTGGAACTTTCAGGGTTTGTTTCCCTCAACTTAAATTAATTTTTCTAAAAAAAATTCTCTGGAAATTTTAATTCTCTTTGAAAGTTTCCAACTTATCTTTATCTTTATCTTATCTTATCTTTAACTGATGTTCAGCGCTGTCGGAGGTGTTCCAGGTGTTCCAGGTGTTGGTGCTGGAACAGGTTAACGTAAGCAGGAAGTTAAGGCTCATATCAGCAGGAAACAATGAATCATCGCTCACCCATCTGTATAGAGATCTCTCCGATGGCCCATGTTGCATTGTTGCAGACTGATATTAACTCTGGGTTTAAATTTGTTCCCAGTATGGGCATAAAATCAGCTGCAAGAAGGAGAGCAGGTTAGCTTAGCACATGGCTAACAGCTCACTCTAAAACACTGTTTATGAAGCTAACTGTTAGCGCTGACACGTACCGATGCACGGTTTGACGTGTTGGAAACAAGCTTTGGTCAGATCCCCGAGCAGAGCGAAGGAGCTCTGACGCACTTCTGGCATTTTGTCCTGAGCGGTGACAGAATAAAGGTGAACAACTACAGAGAGACTTCGTCAGGTGAGTCTCAGGTGTCACAGCGGCTCACCTGCATACACTGGTACATCAGAGTCAGGATGT